>JAWWLV010000144.1:33352735-33365226 GCA_035041135.1 Platyrinchus mystaceus
CATTGCGCAGGCTTGAAAGGTAAAAAGACCTTTCCCAGATCTTCGTTCGCGAAGACTGGCCACACACACACACACACTTCATCCTTTATCAATTTTCCTATTTAATAATAATAATAAAAATTCAATTTTATCAGAAGTCCTTGAATACACTGAACTTTCGTGGCTAAGATATTTTTTCCAGTGACAAATTTCATATTTACTTCCTTTCTGGAAACAACAGAAAATTGCAGCGTCCGTTGCTGCAGATTGAATCTGACGCCTTCACAACAAAAGAGCATGAGGCACAGTATTACCTGTTAGAAAACTTGTCTTCTTTGAGAACTGCTAAATAGGATGGGAATGAATCCTGAACAGAATTGTGTACACACATCCCATACCGAAGACCTTGAGTATCCTGCCAGAGATGGAGGTGGAGTTAAAAATACTTTGAGATAGGTTTTATAACGTTGTTAATTTTGGTTTCTTGACACAAAATGTAATGATTACAAGCTTATTAGATAATAGGATGGTGTTTTTCACATTGCATGCTTGATTGCAAGAATGCAGTGCAGTGAAATCTTCAGTCATTAAACATACCAGCTGAATATCAGAAATACTTAAGGAAATTGTTACAGTGCAGTTCTTCTGTGAAATTCCTTTTTTTGTGCCCTGAGGAAATTTTTGCGTCCTTATTTCTTCCAACAAACTGTTTAGCATAGTAGGTAAAATGGACAAATTTCAGATAGTAGTTTTACCAAAAAGTAGATCCTTTAGATGAAACAGACTAAGTTTTACATTGTTCAGAATTTGGCAAATATTTCTATTTGAAATTTTACCTTGACTTTCGTTGTGACTGAAAAAAAATAATTTTTGGAGAATGAAATAAAGGTAATTATCTGTATGGCATTCATTCCTGGCTGACATACCTGTTTTTTCTCTGCTAGGTTGAAGACTGACAAGGCTTTGCGTTTAAGTATCATTGGTAAGCAGAAACTTCTATTGCTGAATACACTATGCAGCTTCTTAGTATAGATTCTAAGCTTTGCCAACTTCATAGATAGTCCAATTAGAGTTTCTTTCTCTATAATCTGATTCTGCCATCTTCAAATAGCCTGTTGAAAATGCTAAAATACCTGACACATTCACTCAAGTATTTTATACAGGATTGAATCTGGGGTTAAGTATAGCCTAACCTTTGGTTGCTGTAATGACAACAAGGCAGTATAGACCAAACAACTCTTTGTAAATGTGTACATGTATTTATTGTACTTTGTCTCCATGCTTTTTTTAATTGTTTGTAAACAAAGATGATATATGTAGGTTAAGAGACACACTGGGCTAGCATGTAAATTCAAAACTTTGAGATACAACCTGGAATATTTTTCTTGTCCACGTGAATGACACTGCACCTTTTCAATTTAATCTTTTTAAAAATGGTGATGATCAGAACTTTTACTCCTTCCTAAGCAATTGATATAGTGATATTTTAAACACTAATTTCAAGTAAGTGTCTTTTTCTTTTTCCTTTTTTTTTCTGTAAGGAAGGTATAAAATACATCTGATATGATGTGAGAATGTTTCTGTTGCAACTGCCTTCATACCTGGTACCCACAGTATAGAGTGTCTATGATGCCATTCAAAGTCTTGAAAAATGGAGGAAGGGGGGCGATATTTAAAAAACTTTGAGGAACTTTAGTCTGTGTTGGTGCTACAGTGCTGATGCAGTCATTAATGTTAAGTTTATTCTTGTAGGAGAAAAACTGCAATGGTTTCAAAGTCACCTTGACCCCGACAAAATTGAGTACACAAAGAAGGAAGCTGGTGAACTAATTGAAAAGTAAGACTGGTGTTAAAAAGAAGATTAAAAAGCTTGATTTGTCTTTAAAAATAATGTTCTTAAAATAACATCTGTAAAGTCCTCAGAGAAGGATTTTTTATATTCTGCTATTATTAATATCAAGTAGTTGATTTTGTTGCTACTGACATTAATTCTATATTGAAAGATGTATATATTCACAGTAAAATTAAAAAGTCGTGTTGTGGGTTTTTTTTAAATTATTTAAGTATATCTAGTTTGTAGTGTGTGGAGGACTCTAAGTTATTTGGACAGTAGTAATGGCATGCATTTGCTAGTTGTTATTCCATGGCAATTGAATGCACGTATTTCATACTACTTACTCCTTTATTTTTTAATTGTCCTTGCTGAGCAGATTAAACAGTAGCAAGGTGGGTCAATTTGTAGAGCAGGAACTACAAAAATTGAATCTGCCAAGAAAAATCTGACTCAATTTTTGTGCTGCTGGATATATGTACCTGTGGCTCATCACCATTTTTCACCTGCTAGCTAAATAACATAAGATACATATGTATTATTACCCTGGTCTACTGTATCAGTTTTCTTTCAGAAGCTCTGGCATATTTTTCTACACTGTTCATGATCAGCATGTTCTGCATGCTCATCAACACTGGTTCTCAAAGCAAAAAAAAAAAGCAGTGAAAGTTTTCTTTTTGCATTTGAGTTGGAAGTTTGCAAAAAGATACAGAACATATACCAAAGAAGAATTTTTCTTGAAAATACATGAGGTGGCGAAATCCAGCAATTAAAAGTTAGGAATACTTAGATTTAACACTGGTCTTTCAAAGCAGGTGAACTATTATAATGAAGGAGTTCTGTTTTATGCAAACACAGTTTAAAAAAAAAAGGCAAATAAAAAAAGACTAATCCTTCTGGAAGCTGCATGTGTTTTAAATGAAGTTCTAAATGGACATTCCACTTCGAAGATTAAAGTAATTGTTCACGTCTAAAAAATATGTCTAATTGAGAAAATAAATACAATTAGTAAAAATAACTTCCTAGATTATCTAAGTAATTCTGTTTGCAAAATTTTTGCATGACTACATCTAGCATAAATGCATTTTATTTCTTTCAGTTATATGTGTCGATTCAATGCTGAATTGGAGCAGATTGAATTACAAAACAGTATTAAAGGCAGACAAGGAAGACAGCATGGTTCAAGAGAAACTGTCATCAAGCAGACAATAGAACGTGAAAGACAACTCTATGAGGGCTATGGAATGGGTATGTAAAAGCATTAGAAATCATTCTGTGGTCACATCTTCTGCTCATAAGGCTCATAAGAGAATCTGAAAGACATTATTTTTGAAAGTAAAGTGAGATTTAATGCACCTGTCTTACATACAAATCCTGTTCAGCAGTCTTCTTTGGACCTTCATTTGATAGCTGGAAGTAGGCTGAAGGGAAGCAGCCATAATTTGGTGAAATGAGGAGAAAGACAAAGGGATAATGAAAGTGCAAAAAGCAAAGAGTTGTTTTGAGGAGAGTCAAGTACAAGATAGCAAAGGTATTTTGTTTTAACCAATAATCATGTTGGAGTTGAGTGATGAACTTGGCTTTAACGCTAAAGTATTATTCAGACGTAATCAGCCCTTTTAACAGTAAAAGTATCTCGTGGAAGACATGAAAATTCTATGTTGTTCTGTGGCTTGGATGCAAAGCACAGCAAGATTTGGGTTGTCTGTCATATTCCCCTTTAGCCTATGTTGTGGTTTAATCTCAGCCAGCACTAAGCACCACATGACCGCTCGCTCACTCCCCCCACACTGGGATAGGGAAAAGAATTGGAAGAGTGAAAGTGAGGAACTTGTGGACCAGGTGTTCAGCCGGCTCCAAGACAGCCGGGCTCCCTCACCCATAATGGTCACTTGCCATCACTCCCAGTGTCTCATCTTCCTCCTTCTTCCCCCATCTTTGTATGTGGAGCGTGATGTCATATGGTCTGGAATATCCCTTTGGTCATTTGGGGTCAGCTGTCCTAGCTGTGTCCCATCCCAGCTCCTTGTGCACCCCCATCCTCCTTGCTGGTGGGATGGGGTGAAGAGCAGAAAGGGCCTTGGATCTGTGCAAGCGCTGCACAGCAATAACAAAAACACTGTGTCATCAAAACCATTTCCAGCCCAAATCCAAAACACAGCCCTGTGATAGCTATTGTGAAGAAAATTAACTCTATCCCAGCCAAAACCATCAAACCCTGATTTATATTGTACAAATAAAGAAAAAAAATGGCTTTAAATTTTTGGCAGTGCAACCTGCAAAGGCAGAGGAATTCAGGAATATCTGTATGACTTGATGTATAATCTTTGATTTCTTAGAAGGAGGGAGAAAAAAGTAATAGGAAAATAGATACTATGAATGTCATCAAATAGCTCAGTTGAAGAAAGTCTTTTTGTTTTGGCTTTTAAGTTTTCATTCTTTTTTTCCATTCTGCTTTGTGGAAAGTTGAAAGAAAAAAGCAATAGGACTAGAGAAAACGATGTCAAATGCACAAGCACAACATAAAAATAACAAAGAATCCAGAAATATTGTAGGCAAAAATTGAGGTTATTATAGCATTAGTAAGTAAAGCATTCAGAGAGCACAGTGCAACTTCACATACTAAATACACTTTCAAACCATTCATTATTTGTTATCACAGCTGCTGCAGGTTTTGCTCTCTGTCTAGAACAGTATTCATTCAGAGAAAATAGTCGCTGCTAAGTACTATAGCAACTAAATACTGTAATTAGAGATTGGGCATAAATGGAAATCAGCTGGAAACAGTGCTTTTATGCCTCTAGCTCATTATTATTCCTGGAAGCTGTAGTGAGTGTAGCTTTTATAATTGACTTAGTATTTGTTGAGTTTTTTTCCCCCCCTTCTTGAACTCCGTTGTTTTTGTATGCATGTGCATTTTCTATGAAGAGACTTCATAATAGGTATTGTTTTCATATATGAAAGTCCTGTAAAATTTAATGCTGTCTATCTATATCGTAGAATCATTAAGGTTGGAAAAGACCTCCAAGACTGTAGAGTCCAACCTCTAACTGAACAGCACCATGTCAATTAGACCATGGCACTAATTGCCACATCCAGTTGTTTCTGGAACGCTTCAAGGGATGGTGACTACCACTTCCTTTGGCAGACTGTTCCAATGCTTAGCCACCCTTTCAGTGAAAAAAGTCTTCCTGATGTCCAACCTGAATTTTACTGGGTATAGCTTGAGGCTGTTTCCTCTTTTCCTGTTGAATATATATCTTAATGAAAAATTAATTCTTTATAGAAGTGTAAAAATTAGTTTACAAAAGTGGTAGATATCAAAAAATACAGTAAATTTAGTTTATTTTAAACAAACGGTATGTTTGTATATGGGGAACATTTAGTCTATCAGTGAGGTTGTTGAGTTTTGTTAGCAGCTTCTTCTTGCTTACTTACTCCTTAAATAAATCTACATTAATTTTACCGAAGTTTTCTTCCTCATGTTTACATTTATGTGTATTTAGTGGTTTTTTTAATGAGGTTTTACATGTTTATAGCAAAGCTATTGAAAGGAAACCCTAGATAGATATTTATTTATTTATTTGGAACTCAGAGTTAGCATGCTTTTAGTGGAAAAGCATCATAATTATTTCATCTGAACATCATACATTTTTGATAATTTGCTTCGAAACACCTTGCATGTTCTCTTAGAAGCATAATATTAATCTAGAGGAAAATGGCTTTTAAAACTAAACACATTAGTTTTATTAATTCTTGAGACTTCTCATTACAAGGAAATCAATTTAATTCAGATTAAAGCTGTATCATTTCCACGTATCTGCTAATGTAACTGCTGTACTGTTTGTTAGCTGCTATTTTCTGTAATGATCATTATTGGATAACTGAATGGTTCTTTGTCTAAAGAGCATCTACAGTTTCCTTCTTTTTAACAGGCTGTTTGTTCTTCCTCAGAAGACAGAGAATTAAAACTATCTGAAAGCGTCAGAAACATTAAAAAATGCTTACTTAAATTTTTCACTGTAGTTCTGTTAAAGCACATAAATTGCTGAATACTTCATCTTAGAAATGCCAGTATCTGCTCCCCGAAAGACCGTCTGCACATCTTTTCTCCTGTGCCATATTTCTCTCGTCCATTTTTACTATCTTTTATTCAGAAAAAACAGGCTCCTGTGACAAAATTTTAAAGCAAATGAAGGAGTTCACGAGTAGCAGCAAAACCCATGACATTGGTGCATGCTAAGGAGATGCACCTGAGTAAAACAAGCTTTATTAATTCACCATAATTTAGAAAATCACTTACTGTGCAGTGTAGAGTTACTTGATTTCCACACACATGGCACTAGAGTTTCTGCTTCTGTTCTTAATCTGGCAACTCAGTGATATTTATTGTGCAACATATTGCAAACACACAAGTAAGCATAGCTTAAAAATTTTGCCACTGCCCAAGTAGTAAAGATCAATTTGGTGCCAAATCTTGGTTTGTCACAGAATCTTCTCCCTTCTAAGAATGCCTGTTTTCTCGTGATGTTGGTTAGCCCTGAATGGCAGGCTAGATAAAACTGATAGAATATTCTCTTTAGAAAAGGTTCTGCAGAAGTTGGTAAAATGCAGTGCTTTCCCAAAACTGTCAATTGAAAAGGTTTCATTTGGAAGTCTTGTCATTTAGTCCTGCTTTGTCTGACAAGAACACTGAACTGTTTGTTGAATCAGTGGTTTGATAGAAGGAACAAATACAAATCTCAGCCTACTTCTGGGACAGTTGGCCCAAATTAGCATGGTTCCAATTCTGCCAAACCCACTGTTCACATCACCAAGCTTTGTCCTAGAAGCAGAAAGAATGGCACTGCTCCTTGTAAAAAACCTGAGAGAAGGGAAGAACTTCTTTCTCTTGTGAGAGGATGTTTCAGTGTTTGGCACTGTGCTGCCAAGAGGACTATTCAAGGGACTGCAAAGAAAGCAAGAGCAGCCATGGCTTTGTTTCAAGGCTTCATTGGAAAATATGAACATAATGTAGCATTGATGTGTATCAGAACCAAGGAATCAGCAGACAAAAAAGGTATTTGGTAAATATTGCCTTGCCTTGCCTTGCTCAGCTGTGAGCAGTATCACCTTATCTGTTTACTGAGAAGTAGGCTGCAGAAATCAGTATAATTTTACCAAAACATTTTGCATATAGTATTGTTCTTCAATTGGTAACTTTATAAACAAGTGTGAAAGGAAGGAATAGTTTTCTGAATAGTAAAGACCATCTGACCACAAAGATGTGACACAGGTATCACCAAGCTACATTTTGTCCTAGCAAAATCATCTACAGTCCTGCATGATCTCGTTTATTACTGTAAGACTTGAGAAGGTTGATAAATAAACAAAGGCAGAACTGTATCTTCAGGGTTTGTTCAAGGGCAATATGAAAGTTGCTGTAATGCCACAATTTTAAAAGCTAAAATAAAGAGGATTTAATGTTACAGAGATAGAAAGTGTCTGGCATGTTGAGAAAACTGCTGGCTGTGAAATCTGAATAGTTCATAGACAGTAATGAGGTATTTTATACTGTGGAAAGATTTCAAGGCTTTCTAAGGCATAAATCTCCATGACTGAGTGAAGATGTTAAATATGGGTCACTTGCAATACTGCAAGACTGACCAAAAAAAGAATGACACTGAACCGAGGCAAAGCAGCTTTGGCATCCTAGGTAAAAATCTGCACGAGTTGATAAACTACACACCTAGTAGGGAGGTTTTGGCTACTCCAGGAGGCAGGAAGCAAAATGGTCTGTACCGTAGGTCTCGGTACAAAATATTTGCCTTTCTTTTTACTACCAAAAGCAGTACAGATTTGTTGTGAGCATATGTTAATTACTTCTGTTAATGGGGAAGACTGAAAACTTTCAGTTGTTAAAACTGTTATGTTTGTTTCTGTTCAACCAAGAGGAACATCAGCTTCTGAGAGGAGACAGGTGCCAACGGTGTCTGTAAATGTTATGTTGCATTTACTGCAGTATTAATAGGCATTTCAGTAACCACGGAATGCTGGTTTCCCTGTTCATAGAACAGGTAGGAAACGGTAATTTCATTGGAGTGAGACTAATTGTTATCAAATAGCCATTCTTTGTTCTCAGACTGTCTCATTGCAGGTAGAAGGAAGTAGTAGTATATTCTAAAATCCTAAATTCTAAAATGTATTCTGTTTAAACACCTGATGTCTTACTGTACTCTTTCCAGTGTTTATATATTAAAATCATACACACACATGAATATTCTATTACTGCATAGTAAATTTTACGAAGTGTATTTAACTCTTTGTTATATTTTCTTACTTGAATTACCAGAATGACTTTTTCAACTGTACTGCTGATCTGTCTTGTTTGCACCAGAGACTTAGGCTGCTCTTTGAAATTTTTTCCAAAAACATTTCAAAATACTTATGGACCACTAATTTACTCATTGATTATTCTAAATTACTCGTTAATTAAGAGTAAGGCTTGTATATTTAGGTCAGTTTTGAAACTAAGCTTTTTTTATTTTACCTTTTATCTGTTGTGCATATTTATATTAAGTTCTGCAGAGCAGAATTGGGGGTTTTTATTACGTGGGTGAATGAATGTCTCTTAAAACAGGCCTTGATCTTGGTTGAGGAAGTTAGTTATGCTTTTAGAACAAATAATAACTTATGTTCCTAATTTCTTCACTGAACATTTTTAAAGGGAAACTTTGTGTACTTTTTGCTGTTTCTCAGATGTGTAGGTTTAGAGAAATGGGGCACCCTTTTTTACTAATTTGGCAGAATTGGATTTTAAGTAACGTTTTAATTCTGGAACAGTTTGTGGGTATAAAGTTCACTTCCTTTCCTTTAGCAGGGAAAGTCTTCCAATTATATATTGCTCTAGAAACCTGGTAATATGAATCCTTGTTCTCATTTTCTTGGGCTATTTTCCTCTGAAGTAATATGTTCAGCTGTTTAACTCACATTTCCTTCTTTGAAATGAGACTCACTTGAATAATGTAACTCACCTAATAGAACTTAATTTAATTCCTATTAGAAATTCCAGACATCATGAACAGAAAGCATCTCAAATTTTTCAGGTAAGTTCTTTTTATTATCACTACTAGCCTGTTTGTGCAAAACAGTCTCTCTGAAGTTGACATGTTGTCTTTTTTCATTAAAAAAAAGAATTTATGCAAAATTCTCAAAGAATTTGTCATTTGAAAAAGTGGAGTAGGTATGGCATTGCTATTTTGGCATTTCTTAGCTGTTACAAGTGAAATGCTGGTGACAGTTACTCATTAAAACATTGGAAGAGCTAGATTCAACACTTAAAATTCTGTTTCTGTAACTTAAGTATATTTTTTCCAATATTCTTAGAAATTATTTTATCTTTAAAATTCTGATCTCAGCTGTTCACAGTAGTGTTGGTATGTGTATACAGGAGTTGAAAGTCTTGAGGAAATTGATGACTTGCATCCAGTTAAAAGATTTGGGAGCTGCAAAACTTGTGAAACTTGCTGCTAGCTTGTCGGGGTCGGCAATAATAATAATAATGTCCTGGTAATAGATTGAACATATTTGCTGACAGTTCTGTCAAATGGAATACTTTAAAGGAAAAAAAAGGCTTAGGCATGCTTACATTGCAAGGAATGATATATCACTAACTCCCAGGGGTGGTACGTAGCCTGAAGTCATAGGATGTTAGAATAAAGCCAAAAATCTCCAAGAAGAGACACTGCTGTGTTTATAAATACACAATTGACTTCTTGACCTGGGACATCAGATAGAAGTGTTGTTGTATTGTCTTGATAGAGCAGAAACATCTGGTAACTGGCAAATGCTGCCTTTGCCCCTGAGAAAAATTATCCATGAAGTGCACTTACTGTAATCAAGAAAGCATTCTATTAATTGAGTACTGGATTTGACTTACATTTTAAATAACCCTTTCTCCTTCATGCAGCCTTTTGAAGTAACAGATTTAACCATGTGAATGAATGTTTACTAACACTTTGTGTCCCCTTGAAGTCAGTTGTTCAATATGTTAACATTTACCATAAGTCATAAAGAGGGACTTTATGTACATGGCATATTAGATCTGCAAATTAAGCATCCAGATGAAGAAACTCTTCCAACCTGCTTTACTGGTCCTTACCAGACTGGGAGTTGAATGAGACAAAACTTAAAAGCAGGTGCCCTGAAGTAACTGAAGGTAGAGTAAGTCTGTGGGAATAAAGTGAATCATGTATTTTTTGTTCAGAATGTCAAATCTGAAAGTACTTATTTTTTCACAGAGAAATTACACGTTCTGTAGTGTACAGAATCAGGTGAATTCTTTGGTGCTTATTCATACCACAGTGGAACTGATAATTTAGAAAAGCAGCCTCAGTTGAGTTAGTATCTTCTGAGAAAAGGTGAATTAACTCTGCCATTCCTTCCTTTCTGTTAGTAATTGGCTTTCATTACTTTTTTTTTACTTTCTAAGAGAATGGGATGGTGATCTGAGGAAACTGCCAAACATCAAAATGAAAAAGCTCTCAGCTAGGGATGCTGCTTGCAGTCATCCTGAGGTGGCAGATGTGGAAGCAAAAGAAGACTTGAATAAAGAAGAGGTGCCGCTAATGAATAAAGAAGAAGAGGTGCCGCTAATGAATAAAGAAGAAGAGGTGCTGCTAATGAATAAAGAAGAAGAGGTGCCTCTAATGAATAAAGAAGAAGAGGTGGCCCCGATGAGCACCAGCTGATTCGAGAGCTGAAACAGTGAAGGAAATTATAAGAAACCTATTTTAATTATCACTGGAAAAAAAAAATAAAATTTATATTTTTAAAGTCTTTGCTAGTTGCTTTTTTTATCATCTCACTGTGTACCTATGGTAAAGATTAAACAGTAAAGAGTGAACAGTGTATTACTGGGTAAAGCTGTATATTATTGGTTAAAATTTTTGAATATAAATACTTAAAATCCCGACTGGTGGAGTACTTCTTCCCTGGTCATAGGAATAGTCTAGATTCAGACTAGAATACTTTGTTGTCAGAAATCCTTACCTTTTCCTGGTAATTGCAATAATCAGTTAAACATAAGGAACTCTTCTCTTGTACCTTCTCTTCTCTGAGAATTTGTGTCAGGAACATAGCTTCAATAAAATACTGAATATTTTATGTTTTGCCAAGAGAATTTCAGAGAGTGTCATTGTGTTGCAGAATTCAGTTCAGAAGCCAATTAAAGTCCCTACAGTCTGTTTTTAAATATATTTTTGTCCATATTTGTTTTCTAACCTCTCTGTTAAGGTGTGCATTTTAAAGTTAAGTTGTTCAGGTCTTCTAAATAGCAGGCTTGCTTTATGAAGCAACTTTTTAGATGCCTTTAAATGTGTCTTTCAGGGAAGTTGTTGGCAGATTGTCACTGTAAAAACTGTAAGATGAATAAAAAAAGAGGAGAAAAGGGCAAGTGCAAAACTGTAATTTCACAGCAGGCATTAAGTAGGACATCTCACTGTGTACTGGATTGGGCCCAGAAATCGCAGTTTGGTTGTACTGTTTGTACATACTGTAGTAATCACAGCTCAGATACCTGTTAATTATGTGGAAATAATTATTCCTGGTGGATAATCTTTCTAGTACTTGATCCCAAGTACACTTCTGTGTGTTAAACAATCAAGTTTTTGTCATGGTAAATAGTTACGTGGGTTTTCTAGATTTCATTTACAGTGTATTTCCATAGTGTGTATTTCCATAGGTGTGCAACAAGAGTTACTGATGACTGTTAAGTCTGCTAACATGTATATTAAGTTTTTTCCTCTTTACAAAACGGGCTTGTGCTATCCTTTCAAGTTTTAGGAAACCAGTCTGTTTTGGTTATATAGAGAATTAACCATTGTCCTCCTTAAATTCAAGAAGAAACATAGATTGAACAGACCTGAAGCATGTGTTAGTGATCTAATGCATCTTCAGAGGGACTGCAAGTCTTAAACCTGGATAGAGGTCTTGTTCTCTGACACCAGCCATATCTCTAGGCCATCACATCACTGCTTTGTGTTCATGTTTTAGAAGTAAGATTTTTAAGTAAGTAACTGCTGAAGTTCAGGGCAGGCCTTTGTGATTTTTATAACTTTGTTAAATTTGAGCTGTGTTGTGGAATTTATCTTGTTTGATTTGTAAAACCTGAGGTGTTAAACTCTGGTGGAAGAGTTTTGAACTAAACTGGTTTGAACTAAAGTGGTGTATGTGGTTTGTTCAGTGCTTTGACAGATTTTGCCTTTCAGAAGTTCATCTTAAATTTTTGCTTGTATAGAAAGTCTGATGTGCTTTGAAATTGCAAGTAAAAACATTACAGAAAAAGTCACTTTCCCTTGACAGTGTGTAAAATACAGAAGGAAAATGAGCAGTAAGGTAACTAGAAGGTGTCATAGCAATTACAGTGTATTAGGCTGACATCCTGGTGAATGCTTCAAAAAGATTGTCATGCAAAGTTATGAAGAATGAGATGTTCTATATTCCTTGAAACAATCCAGTAAAAAGACATTACAAAAAGAAATTACTTGTGTGGTAATGTGGTAGTCAAGTGTTTGAAATGATCTCTTTTTTAACATTTGTCTTTCAGACTACAAGTAAATAGCACCAGTCCTATGAGGAGAGGCTGAGGGAGCTGGGGTTGTTTAGCCTGGAGAAGAGGAGGCTCAGGGGAGACCTCATCACT
>JAWWLV010000144.1:33365326-33388159 GCA_035041135.1 Platyrinchus mystaceus
AGGTTTAGGTTGGATATTAGGAAGAAATTTTTTACAGAGAGAGTAATCAGACATTGGAATGGGCTGCCCAGGGAAATGGTGTATTCACCGTCCCTGGAGGTTTTTAAGCTGAGACTGGATGTGGCACTGAGTGCCATGGTCTAGTAACCACGGTGGTGTTGGATCAAGGGTTGGACTTGATGATCTCGGAGGTCTTTTCCAACCTGGTTGATCCTATGATTCTATACATGTTTACAGTTTAGATTTGAGTTTGTGGATTTTCTCCCTTGAAATCTGTGTATTCACTGCTTGTTTAGCTGGGTTTTAAACTTTCTGGTTGACCTACTGCACAAGTAATGAAAAAAGAACAGTTTCTGCATGTGAACTTTTTCCACTGACTTACTAGAAAAAATCATACGTAGCTGCTGTGTATTCATAATTGAATTGAAAATAACCTAGGCATAAACTGATGGTGTGCAAGACCAATTTACCAGACAAGTTGTTGCAGAATACTAATGTAGCAGTGGCAACAACAACAACAAAACATATTTATTTCTTTAATTTTAATTTATGTGCTGAGAGTTTCTTGTCCTGAGAGGCCTGGAGTGGAGGGGATGTAGAGAGAGCATTTAGCCTCACATGTGTTAGTGAGATGAGGTAATGGAATCTCTTATATCGATTTCACAGTTCAGTCATGCCTGTGCTTTTAAGTCAGCTCTTAGGGTTTTGTATGTTGATGAATTTCTTCCCTATGGTGGGAAAAAGATGAATGCTCTCAGGAGTTCTGAATTGTTATTCTATTTTTTTCAAATCTAGAAAGCAGATACTGGTAAGAGTGGGAATGGGAAGTATTTCTGTGATGTTCTTTGTTCTTACAAGCTTGCTGTAGGGAATACTTTGGAATTCTGTTCATTTATAGTTAAGACAGGTTTTAATGTTAAATCCTCTTATAATTCTCTGTAATTCATAGGTCCTTTTTCTGGTTAGAGATTAATTTTAGGGAAGATTTTTTATTTCTTAACTTGTCAGATACTGCTTTGTGGGTTTTTTTTAGTTTTTAACTGCAAAGTTGTAGTAGTTAAAATTTGTGTTTCTTTAATTATCAGAGCTCATATTAAATATACAACGTTTCAAACAAAAAAGTAATATTTTTACATGTACAGCCACTTTTATATAAGAAATTTGGGGTTTTTTTTAATGTACTTTCCAATTCATTGCCCTCAATGTTCATACTAAGATACACTTTTACTCCAGCCAGCCTTGGAAAGATAAGACTTCTCTAAGCAACTGGCTGAATTACATTCAAACCTTCAGTAGCAGCTGTTAGTTGTGCTCTGGTTCTGGAACATACTCTGTCGATGGTCTCAGGTGGAAAGAATCAGCTGAAGTCCATTAGAAATTTGATTTTTTTTATTCATGTAGACAAAGCAAATGTCCACCAAAAAACCCAAAACACAACCCCAAAAAGAAACAGAAAACTCTGTCCTTCTCAAGGCTGGTTGTATACAGTAAATGTAAAGTGATTAATTTACAATTCTTTAGTGCTGGAAAAATTTGTATCCAAATTAATGGAACTGTTCATCACAGCATCTGCTCCACAAGTTTTTTCTAAAGGGATGAGACTTCCAACGTTTGGGATGTGGAGAAAGAAGCATGCAGAAGAACTTACCCTCAGTATTGTATTTTTCCTTTTTTCTTTTACCTAAGTATGTGTTGATCCTTGTGGAACTCTACTATGTGCAGTGGGATGTAACAAGTCAAATACACAACATATATGAAACATTTTCTGAACCATTTGTAAGTAATTCAAGAAATATAGAGTCTCATGTGGGGGGTTTGTCTGTCTTTCAGTGCAATAGTGTATTTACTCATCTCTGTGATGACACTGCCATGTGAGGATAGAGTATGGGGTACAAGTATGTGTATATTGGAGTTCAGCTTTTTTTAAAACTGGGATTTGCTAGACACCTTGCATCTAGATAGGAGAGGGGAGTAAAAAAACCCCTTTTTTTTCTCGGCAGGAAAAGTTTCAGCTTAAGGAATCCTCCAGATTAAGTTTACTAGTGAAGATCGAAAAAATGCCCACACTACAGAATTACCTCAGATTGGCTTATTCAGTCAGCCTTGGCATGATACAATGCATACATTATCTTTCTATCTTGTAGCTCTTTCAAGAGTAAAAATTCATTATAATTGATTTCCAGACTTTTCCCCAAAAGAAGTAAGTTTCATGAAGGTAAAGAGGCTTTGCTAATGAGGTGTAATCAAGTTCCCTAAGCCTTAACTACTTGGTTGCAAATACTGCTCAGTTTTGTTAAAAGGAAGGGTTTAATATGTAACTAGTTACCTGTTATAAATGAAAAATTAAACTTATTAGACCAAAATGCCAGCATTTCTTTAAAAACTGAAGTGTTTTCTAAATAAATACTGAAAGGTGGAAGCATCCTACTAATGTCAGCTCATATTCAAGTTCACATATAATCAGCCAATACAGTACCATGGTGATTTGAAAACTGATAAAATGATGATTCCCATTGCTAAGAAATGAAGTGCTCAAAAAATCTTACCCATACTTATAATGAAACACTGTTCTTTTTCCCCAGCTCTCAAAATTTGCTAGAAAACCTAGAAGTGGTACTTAAAGATTCACTAAAGCCTTTGCCTGAACCTCTAGACTGATTTGTTCTTTTGACTGTATCTTCAGGGCTTCTGTAAGTGGTATTTCTTCTGAGAGCCATTAAGACTTGGTAGGTGTGTTGTTCTTTTCTGAGCTTATTATAACCCATCTAAATGTTGCTGCTTTGCTTTTCATTCTGTGCTGTTCGTGAATCATGATTCAACTTTGTAGATCATGTTGTTCCCAGGCATATGTATACATAGATGTAATGATCTATGTTCCTTATAGATGTATTTCCTCAAATTAATTAGTAATTTACTTAACAGACTTAAAAATTACTGTGACCTGTCTTCTTTGGTTTTTATTTTGAATAGTGCTGATTATTGTATTTTCATATATATTACCTTTTATGTGTTTAAAACAAAAAAGAAAAGGGAAGTTCTGTGATTCAGTGAGCATCAGTTGTAAGTACTTGCAAGTAATAGAAGGGCAAGTTTGTCCCCGGGCCCGCACTCTCCAGCAGACTGGAATCATTCTGTTCTCAATCAAGGTTATTTTCTGAGCTCTGTTTCATAGACAGTGAAAATGTGGTACACCAGTCAAAGTACTTTTGCAAGTTCTTTATTAACTTACAATTTCTTGTAGCTCTCTTTTAGGAGAGCTCATGCAAAACAGCCTCAGTATTTTATTGGCTGGGGCTTGTTGGGGTGGGAGTGTGTGTAGTTTGGTGTGAGTAAATACCACATAGCATGTTTCCTTATGTGTTTACGGACATCAAACTAAACAGAAATGTATTTTGTATTCTAATGGTACCCTTCATCAAGCCATTGATGCAAAGCAAAAAGGCCTAGGGTTCTATACCTCTGTTCTCTTACTTCTGAAACCAAATTTGGCTCCACTTTTCCATATTCTAATAAATAAAAGTTAATATATCTTTATTACTACATTTTCTTTGGTTATGCTGTTTCTTCTCTATTATATCTTATAGGGATTTGTGAATTAGTTACACAGTGAGCTGGTTAGGGCAGCTTGAACAAAATGAACAAGCAGTTGGCCTTGGATGCAGGGAGTGCAATCTGTTAGAACACTTCTGTGTTTTGAACATATATTCTTACCAGTCATCAGCCATATGATGACTTATTCCAGCTAGAATTGTGATGTTTCAAAACAGCCCACTCTCTCCCCAGATGACCATCCAGGAGAAAGATATGGGATAGGTGGATACAACCCTCTGTAGAAAACTAAATTTGCACCTCGGTTGGAACACTGTATTTTTCAAGGTAGGATACTTACTTTGGTATAACACCTGACAAAGTACACAGGCTTTTTTATAATGCAAATATGTAATATTTCTTTCATTAAAAAAAAAAATCTTTAAGTTTTTGGAAAAGGAGAAAATCTCACCAAGTAAAAGTCTAAAATGATAAAAAAGATCCATTCTGACACATTGAGGTGGGATTAGCTTTAAAGTACTTTAACTGTCTACCCCATCTTTAAAGGTTTCTGGTGCTGGACATTCCAAAATCACTATAACAAGCAGTTCATTCCAAAGCACTGCTTTCCTTAGGAAGCTGTCTTCCTCTTACCTGCCTGGAGTTGAAACGCAGTACTAGTTGTCCATTATGCTATGGATGTAAAACCATTTGCTTTCTGGGAGTTCTTTATAGAGTTGATGCCTGCAAGTATAAGCAACCCTAGTTCTTTTCAAGTGTTTTTGTACCATGAGGTATTTTCCTGAGCATTCTGCCAAGCCATGGCACCCAAAACTAGCCCCTAGCTAGCAAGGTTTATCAGTATGAAGCATGCAGCTGAGTATATTGCTCACCTTCCTTGTAAGAGTGTGGTCTTGCCAATTCACGTTCAGCGTATGATGCTTTATATAACAAAGTGACAAGTGTAGAATACTACAGTAATTTGAGTCATTTGTTTAATACAAATACATTTTTTTTCACAACAATAAGCAGATACATTACTTTTGTTTCCCTTGCCTTCTGTCTTTCAGTACACATTCACCCACAAAAACATACACTTTTTCTTTGCAAAAGAGAGGGAGTTAGTTAAACAAGTAACACAAACTTGTAGTTCCAAATATTATACAGAGTAAAATATTTTCATCATAGAGTTTCATTGCATTATTAGAAATTATAAACTGCTCTGGTGATGGAAATTACTATTTTTTCTACACAACAAAAATAAACACTGCCTTCAGATAGAACAGTGTGTGAATGGCACAGTTGGACTAGTTGAGAATCTTTGTAATGCTAATGATAGTCAAAAGTGGTATGTTTATGCCAGTTAGAAATAAGCTTTTTAATGCTTGTAACTTAGGAACAGGACTGTGCATGTTCACAGGTTAGGAGTATCTTGTTTAAACTTCCAGATCTGACCTGACACCAGATTATCTCTGTCTACCTTCATTAAAACTTCATTTAAACAAGAATGCAGATTAAGCTCTTACTTGGCAATGGCAGCTCAGAGCAAGGTTCTGCCCTTGTGGGTTTAGCCAGGCCAGATTCCACTGTCAGCTTATTTGCCTGAGATGTACTGTGGCTACACAAGCAGTTCGATACGGTTCTTTATTTGAGATGGCATCTTCATTAAAAAGTCTGGATCTTAAAATCTTCAGTATACTTTTTGGGGGTTTTGTTTGTTTATTTTTTTTTTTTTTAGGATAGAATCCTGTGGTTATTAAATTAATACAGGAAATTGTATTTTGTGTGGGATTGAAAAACTGCTGGTTGATAAACATCTGTCTGGTGTCTGTGCACTTCCTTATTAATGAAGACCTGAATCCAAGGCATGGTGTTATGAATAGCTCCTTGTGCTCTTGAACAGGTTGTATTCTGCTTCAGAAAAAAATTCCAATCTTGCATGAAATCCCTGAAAGCTCTAGAATGTGCAGTGCACATAAGAAGGGGATGCACAAGCTAATACTGTAATACTTTAAAAGGTTAAAGACTGCTTCAAGCCTGCTGATGACTTGGCTCATTGTCCATCTCAGCACCCATTTTGCTCTTTTTCTGCTGTCCACATTAAATATTTCAAAGGGAGATGAGGAATTTCAACTCAAGTCTTCCTCCACTCTTTTATTTAACTGTAAGCTTAGTTGCAGATATGGTTGAATGCCAAAACAGTGTTTTGAAGGGGACACCATTAGTATAAAATTGTGCACGTTGTTTGTTCTGTTGGTGACTCTTCAGTGTATTTTTAAAAATGTACAATTATTTTGTTGGATGCTACTGTTCTGCTTTCAGAAGCCTCAGGTATTTTCTTCTTTGAGTTAAATTTTATACTTGTTCAAGTAAAAAACCCTAGTGTGAATTAGTCTCCTTTAAACTGACAAAATAGCAATAAAGTACTTCCAATGGGGTCATGATGCTACAGCAGGTCAAAGAACAAGCTGCCTAAAGGAGCAGGATTACTGTTACTTAGTAAGAAGTTATTGTTATTTCAGAAAGCTCTTAATTATCCTTCATAATAATGTTCCTTGTCAGTAAATTTTGCTATGATTCAGCAGGTTTATTGTAAACATCCTTCCACACATTCAAATGCAGTTAGTAATTCTAAGTGTCTAACTTCAGATATCATGAGATTTACCTTTTAGCAAGTAGCTTTTACACTTTTTAAAAACCATGCCATTGCAGACTGTCTTTAAACATGTGCAGTTATGAGGCATTTGTTAGTACTGTCGTCATTCTCTGGAGACCTTCTGAAGTCTCCTACACAATTTTAAATGGAGAAAAGGTTTGCTTTCCTCTATATGTCATTTCAAAGGAGAAACTACTACAATTGTGATCTGCAGTTGTATAATTGGGAAGTTATTTTATATAAAAAGTGTGTGCCATTACATAAAAAAACATTAATCCAACTCACCTGGAGTAACTTGCAGCAAATACTGACATCTGTTTAGGATCCATTCAAGCACCAAGATTTTGTGTCCTGTCTAGCCAGATGACTATCACTCAGTTACAGCCAAATTACATGAACAATTGCAATACAAAAAAAAATGATCTGATTAAAGACACATTTCTTGCTAATACTGCTACTTCCGGTATTCCCTGAGCCTTAAGCCAGTAAACATTCACAAAGGAATACCTAGTATAAAAACTCCAGTACATCTTAGGCCCAGCATACTGGATATTTGCAAGAATGGGATGATTCTGCTTTTTCATTGTAAATACTTGAGTGTATAAAGAGAAAATTTACCATTGGAAACTTCAAGCCTTCTGTAGAACTCTAGTTTACTTGAAATTGTGGCAGATACCACCCTTTGAAAGAACCTGTGCTCTTTACTCTGGTTCTTTATCTGCTTGTTTGCTTTTCCTCCTTTACCTAAATACAAGATTAAAAAAAAAAACAAAACTTTTAATTTTTTTTTTTAAATATATGTTATGTTCAGACCCCAGACTTGTCCACACCAGTACATAACTACTCCAAGTCAATACTTGCGCTTGTGTCCTGATGGTAAGCACCACAGGTATGCAAAGCGAATCACAAAATTGGTTCTTTATATATAATTCACCCTGTTGGACAGAGTATTATATCTACATTCATTTATCTATTGCACCTTTTAATGCTATTCACACTTCATTTTTATATGACAATGCTCAAAACACGAAGTTAACAACTGAACTGTTGAACCTCTAACACCTCAAGTTTACCTGTACAGAAGGAAACCATTGATTCAGTTTTTCAGCCAGGAAGATAAAAACTAACTTTTCAGAAAAAGGAGATAAAAACTAAGGTTTTCTTAAGATATGTAGGTAGGTATGTTCTCTTACATCTACCTTTCTGTACCATGAATCTTAAAAAATAAAACCAAAAATGGCTTCCATCTTCACTGTGTGCCATCCTTTTTCAGACCTTAGATAATAGCCAATTTACTTCTGTGTAATTGTGCAGTAAACTGCTTTTTTCATTTACAATTCTGCCTCAATACTTGGCGTATTGAATTTATGTCTAATTCACTCTTTTTAGTAAAATAAACAGCAGGGCTGCTCTTTTAAATGCATATCTACATATTATCTCCTCCCTGTACTTACTTTGCTGACAGCTGTATTTAAAAATATACCTGTAAGCTTATGGAAACATGAGTTTATACTGGTTGGAATTGCCTACTTTTCAAAAATACAGGCACAGTTAAAATACCCTTAGTTGACACAGCTGCCCAAGCATTCAGGCTCCGCTACAGTCACATGAATGTGCGTTACCAAATGAAGCTTAGAGAGTGAGTGCTGTGATAGAGCTCTCTATACTTGGATTTGTTAATGCATATGATTGGATTGGTACTCTTTGAAGCATACATTTAAAAAGATAAATAGCAAATACAACTTTTGGTAGTAAACAGATGGAAGGTTTTGGTTCTCTGTAAACAAAGTTATTATATCAGGTTTGTTTCTACCTTCCCATCCATCCCAGTTTAAAAAAAAAAAAAAAAAGGTACTCCTGTCACATTGGTTTGGCATTGTCTGTTAAACCTGTTCTCTATTGCACTTTCTACACTTCCACTTTCACTACACTTGCTGACTAGTTGCGAAACTACTTCACGGACGGGCACGTTCCATACAGTAACAAGTTGCTTTGCTGGATCCATTTTCCTTGTAGGGTTTTGGTTTTTGTATGGGTTTTTTTGTTTTTGTTTGTTTTTTTGTTTGTTTTTTTTAACTGAAAAAAATGCAAAGTCACTGCTACTTTCTTGTAGCATTTGTAGTGTAGAAAACACTACGCCTTACTCTGCAAAGAAGAAACAATGCTGTCTCTGTCAAACTGGCATGACCTCAGATGTCGTTCCTTCGGCTGCTGGCTGAGAGTTTGTACCTGTCTGTGCTACTGGCACCACCACCGCATCCTTGATGTCCAAGCTCTGAGTGCACGAAGAATTTTTCTCCTCCAGTTTTTTGATGGTGTCTGGGCAGTTCTGAACAAAGATCACTCTGTTGTAGGCTTTCAACCTGCGCCACAGCTGCACATAAACCTTACACTGCACATACATGAAGACCAGGCCCCCCGTGAATCCAATGGCCACTACAACGAGTTTTGTCCAAAATGGCCATTCAAGGACACCTGTGAAACAGAAAGTATATATTTATTACCACTGTTACACACTGAATATCAAGCGCTGAATTTCAATCAAATATATTGAAGCCACTTGCTAAGAATTCCCAGGTATGTACACACTATTGGGGCAGTTATGGCTCAAGTAGAAAAAAGAAGGGGCTTCCTATTCCATAGGCTAGCCAAGAAACTCCCTCCCAGTTCTGACCTCACCACAATTTGGTAAAATTGGAAATGCAAGGCTACTCTCACAACGTAAGCATAATGCTTAATACAGCAATTAAGAGATTTGCATGATATACTTCCATAACAAGAAAAAAAAAACCCCAAGCCTTTAAATAGTTTCAGGTACTCATTTAAAACAGGATTTTTAAACTTACAGAATATTAACAAACACTACTAGTATTATTCTGGGCTTTTGGTTTTTCTTCTCCTCAAAATCTGTTTATGAAGTGGTTTTTCTCCAGTCTTCACTGTCTTTTTTCCCAGCAATTCCCATTTAAAGAGAAAAAAATGGAGAAGGCGGCAAACTACTTACATGTCTCTTCCTTCTCCCTTCAAATACGTTTGCTTTTGTAAAAGTACTCCCCTGTGACAAACAAATTTTGGGGCGCAAACACTTATTTTTGCACATTGTAAGTAGCTCCAAGGCATCTCTTTGTCCATTTTTTAGTATAAAAAAATCAGCCACTACATTTGGCAAACACTGAATTCTATACAAATCATAAATACTTTTTGAGCCTACCAAGAGTAATTAATGTGATTCTTTTGCATTGTGTATAACAACAAAAAATCATGTTAGCTGTTTTGTTATGAAAATTCAGCTAATCCACAGAAATAGCTTCCCCCTTGTAATAAGTAGGGTGATGTACTCGTAAATAAAAGTTCAAAGCTATTCCTAGTACTGTCCTCAGGGCCAGGTTTTTTGAGATAAAAAACAGGGTTACCCATTTCAAAAGAATGCAAAGAAAGACTTTGTAGTATATATTCATCTGTGACTTATTGAGCCTTATTGCTTTTTTCTAGGCAAGAAAGGCAAGCATCAAGAGTATCATCAAATATTTATCTAACTAGCAAGGCACAAAGCTCCACCTGTTTTGTTTTCCATGTTAACTTCAGAATATAGAACAAAGCTACAGACTTCTGTTCCCCTACTGTGCTTAAAGTCAGGTCAGATGAAAACTGGAAAGCTTCTTATCATCATGGTCACATTTAAGACTAAATTTAAGACCAAATAGATTTGAAATGGAAAACAGTAGTTCAGTTTATGATATATTTTCCACATATGCTAAGTATGGCCCAGAAAGAAACCTACTTACATTAAACATGCATTTTTTTACATGTGTCCAGTTGGGTTTTCAGGATCTCCACAGATGGAGACTCCACGACCTCTCTGTTCTAGTGTTTAACTATCCTCACAATGCGTACAACTGGAACATGGACATTCATAGTGAAATTCTATTTGAAAGGATGCAGGAATGGCTTTCCATGCTACTGAAGTTCCACATGGAGGAGCAACACAACTGGAACACGGTCTCTTGGAAGTTCGTATTAGGAAGCTTGTTAATGAAAAGGCTCTATCCTGTTTTACTTGCTATCAAGGTTCAAGTGAGTAATATAAATAAATGGTTATTTTAATGACCTGAACTTGCACTGAGCTGTTTGAACTGACTCATCTCTTTGCCTGATCTTTAGAAATACCTACATAATAGGAGATTAACCTTGCAAGAACCAGCGGGCTAGTTAAGCTGTTGTAATGATTACACAAAGTAGAGTTCTCACTGCGGGGGCATAACATAAGCTCTTAATGCTGATGCATTCAGAACTTCTGCATTAAAGCATTTGATGCAGCCATTTGTCTGTGAGCTGTTATTTAAGAATAGAGTGTGACTGGTTACAGAGCTGCCCTTCAAAGCCAGCCACTGCATTATCAACACCGAAGAAGGTAAAAGATACTTACCGTTATCATTGCCTTGTTTAATTTCTTCAGCGGTTCTATCAATTAAAACATACAATGACCAAACAACACAGGTAATTGCAATTACGTGGAATGTGACTGAACACACTATTTTCCTCCTCTCACTTGTTGTCATCTGTAGTTTCTCCCACTGAAACAATAATAATAAAAAAGGAGTTAAAAAAATCAGACCTGTAAAATTTCACAATAAACTGATTAGACCATTCTGGCTCTTTCTGCCAAAGCCCCAAGCAGTAATAAAATTAACAAATCCTTTTATTTTGGCAATACACAGTACAGGACTCTGTGCATTGTCACTGTAAAATTCACAATCATCTCATTTTCACAGATTCAGAGGAATGAAGAGTCCTATTCCTGTCTGCTTGTGAATGATATCTAAAGTAATTTCATTGCAGTACAGCCATAACTTGTTAATAAACAGGTAAAAAGATGAATATTTATTTTAAATTTGCGCTTCTGGTGATGAGAGAAGGAAAAGCCCAAACATTAGTTTGTAGTACTTATTAAAATCTGAGGAATGCAGTTATGTAACAGCCTTCCCATAAAATAAAAGCACAGGAAATGCAAACGCATTGAGGATTAAATTCAATAAACTTGAAAAGATGATTATGTGGAAATGATCGTACATGATAGCACTCAAATAGCCTTAGTAACGCAAGGAGGATCTTCCAGGCATATGTTTCTGAATTATAGTACTAAATCCTAGCTTAGGTTAAGGCTATTTTAAGATGACATAGGCTTTTCCCTGCATTTGAACAGTGCAACTCTTGAGGCAATTTTTTCTAATCTTGCTTGTGAGGACATAATTTTTTTATTTTTTTTTTTAGCACTTCTTCAAAACAAAATCCTTCTCTACTAAAACGTTTGACTTTGAAAACAGATACGGCATTTAAAAGCAAAACGCCCCAATTCCAGTGAATCAACTCGGAATCGGACACTGGCATCTGAGGAAGGGAACCAGTACAAAGCATGAGACACGAGTGCCACCTCCCTGCGGCCCTGGGAACACCAGACAGAGCTGTGCTCAGATCGGTGCCCAGGCTTAGTGGTTTAAGGCTGGGACAGAAACCCTGGCGACTGCAGAGCACTGAGGTGGCACACATGTACTTTAAAGGCAAGAGTTTGGCTTTGTGTTCCTTGTTTAGGTTTTTGTATTGTTTTGGGTTTTGTCGGCTGTTTTGTTTGATTGTTTTTAAATGTTGTTTCTGGGAAAAAAAAAAATTCCCTATATTTTTTATAGCTAGGTTTAGAGATGCCATCTAAGCTACATGGTTAGCCTTTCACCTGAACTAATATGGCCATTCTATTTGGAACATTTTTTGCTGTCAGGTTATGTTTTGAAGGAGCACAACTGCAGTAAAGCTGGGGGGGTTCATGTCACCATGAGGAATAACCCTTAGAAATACTTCTTCCTGCCACTGGTTTTAGAGCAGGACATACCAGGGCAAACAAATTTCGGTTTTTAATGGCAGTTAAAGCTTGCATGTGTCTGAGCTGTTGCCTCAAAACACAGTCTCTAGAACCTTGCTTAGCCCTTGCCAAAATTTAATGAATAATAGAATATTTTGAGTTGAAAGGGACCTCTGATGATTTTTTGTGGTTCTCTTCTGCACTCACTCCAGCATGTCCTGGGGACCCCATAGCTGGATGCAGCACTGCAGGTGGGGTCTCATGAGAGCAGACTAGAGGGGCAGAATCACCTCTCCTGAGCTGCTGATCACACTTTATGAACACAAGGCTTAAATAACTGCTTAGAAAAATGGAAGTATTTCCTAAGTAATATACAAAGAGTCAGAGCTATCAGTTTATTTATCAGCTGAGACCTCATTTCAATTCTGATACATTGACTTAGGAGTGAAAACTTGCTGGGTTTCGTATGGCAGTCTGAAAAAATGGGAGAACTAATTTTTTTTTTTAAAGTAATAAAACCTCAACACTTTATATTCATTGTAGTTCATGTAGGTAATATTCAGTGGCCAGCCAGAAAGTCTGAGGCATTATTATCACAGTCTTACATTATTACAGTCACCGGGTTACACAGCACTTGACCTGGAGACTTTCATCCTTTCTGCAGTGAAAATTCAATGCAAGTCTTGCAAAAGACTTTTTTCCAAAGAAAGAGTTGTCTTTGTCCAGATGGAAGAAAGGGTTTTACCTGAGCTCCTCACGTGCCTGTGGATGCTTTGTAAGAGGTAACATTGAACATAAAAAAGAATGAATTGTTCTTAAACAGAATTTTTCTGTAATCTCAACTGTGATGCTACACTTTTTGGTCTACTGGAGAGAAGATTCTGTGCAAAATTTTCATTGTCAATTATATGTGCAGTCTCTTTGTATCTATTTTGTGCTCTAACAAACTCAAAAGCCTCAAAGTGTTGACCTGAATGCCCAGTCAAAGACAACTGCTGGTCCTGTGAGTCTAAATGTAAACATTTTGTAGGTGGAAAAAACCCAGACAAAACCAAATGACCAACAAACAGGATAGGTAAGTAAAGGGACAAGCTCACAAACTTCAAATGAGATTTACAAGAAAGTATATGAGGAGAGGGAGCTAGCAGAAAAGGGCTAAATCAGGCCTTTTTGCTAACATCCCATGATCAAATCTAGCCAGAAAGCAAGCCAAGGCCGACTGGACTCTGCTTCCTCTAACTGGCCTCTTTTATTCTCCCACAAGACACCCTGCCTGCCTGCCTGGGTATTCTATCCACACACGCATTACCACCCCAGAATAAGCTGGCTGGCAGAGACTGGGAGAGGCCACCATCGTGCTTATGGATCTTGGAGATGCTGCAGAGTACCTTGTACTCCCAGTTTGGGATACAAGAAAGGGAAAAGGTCCAAGGAGAGACTCTGTGTCATATGGGAGCATTTAACAGCTCTTAGTGTGTCCCAAAGCTTCTGTTTTGTCCTGCCCTAGCTGTGGTCCCAGCTCTCTCAACTACAGTCGTGATGAGCTGAACTCAGAAGGGGAAATTCAGTTAAACTTTGTGTTGTACTCCTGGTGATCCCAGTGGTAGCTGACGTAACTTTCCTGTCCTACTCACATGTTTTAGATTGGCTGAACAGAGAGTACTGTGTGACTGCTGTCACTCTCTCCTAAATGAGTGATGTTAGTAGATGATCCAGCAATTTATGTTGTCTTGGAGCAGAAAAGTGCAATTCACTATTTTAGGATTTTTTCAATAGCCTCATGTCGAAAATTTTTATAGCCCAGGGCTGTAAATTGCATGGGGAAGTTTGGCAGGTGCTACCTTTCCTGTCACACACCGCTTTAATGCCTCCTTAACCACTGATAAATTCATCCCTGCGTTTAGAAGCTTATGAAGTTCTCATGGCTTTCCACATTCATGATAGCAAGGTAAAAAAGAATTGCATCATGTTTTGTTATCTTCATGAGTGATCTAGGAAAAAATACAACCATCAGGTTGATGACACTGTAACATGCCATGCACAGAATATCAGATGCCACCAAGAACAGAAAAATAACAGAAAAGTAAGTACACAGATGCAATTTTTTTTGGAAACTTACATGTTAATACTCCTAAGGTGCTCTAGAGGCTGTAAGGAGAGAAAGAAAAGGAAGACTACAGCCAGAGGAGACATTTATAATGATTTGCAAATTACTGAGTCACTAAATTGATAGACAAACTGTAGTTTTTGCACAATCCCCTATGAAGCACCCCTTCACTCCTGTACATCCAATGCCAGATGCAGATGGTTTAACGTCCTGCAAATGCAAGCAGTCGCATGAATATCATTAGGCTTCACAGAACAGGTGTGCTAAAATACTTTTTAACATCTAACAGCAATCAAAAGACTTTTTACACAAGTCACCAAACAAATCCAAAGTGTAACAACATGTATCCCCAACAGAAAGCTTGGAATATCCCCAGCCCCCTTTTTGTTTTTCGAGTAAGCTTTCCGAACATGACACTTGCGCTGTGCTCTGCAAACCACTGGAGGGTGGTAGCACACTGTCTGCCTGCCTCAGAGGTTCCTGAAGCCAGAATGAACTGCCAAAGCAGCTACTTCTAAAACACCATGTGCACCTCAGTCTGAATTCCTGTGCTTTACTGCCTGAGAAGTTTGGAATAATCTCGAAAGTGGCAGCTGTAAAACTGTACCTTGTTCTTGGTTTCTACCTTGAGTTTTTCTTCTGTTTCTTAAAGATTATCTCACTCAGAAACTTCAAGAGAAAAGTTACTGATTTCATAACCCACTCTTGTAATTACAAAATGTAGTCATGAGTCCTCTGGGGAAATAAAAAAAATTTGCAAAGAAAAAAATTTAATTACATACAGGGAACTTCTAAATCATGTGTAGCCAGCCACTTCCCTTTCCTGTAACATAGTTTGAGAAAATCCCTGATATTTATTTTAAAGGACAAAAATTTGCCTCCTTCCATGTCACTTCTAATAAAAACTTGATTAACCAATATGCAACAAATAAATATGGATATTTTTTAGTATCTTCTGAAAACATTGCCTATGAGTATGCATATGCTGCTTCATATCCTAGATTCCAACACAGCCTCTCTTAACAGAAACAAATTTGCAATTTTAATTCCCTTCCATGCATTAAGCTTTCTGCAAAGTGGTTTCATGATGGCCCAAAGAACCGAAAGTTTCACACTGCTCACACGAAAGTTTCACACTTCTCACACAAAAGCTTCACACTGCTCACACAAAAGCTGTTCCCACAACTCACAATGGCACTCTGCAAACTCTGCTGCTTGGGTTTCTTTCCCCCACTTCCACATTGTAGATTTACCGCCTGCCTGCCCCCATACACCACTTCGTGTCCACGTGTTGCCTCCTGCTGCTGGTTATCTTCTGTCACACAGGCCACAGATTTTTGTCTAGACAAGATTTCATGAAGCAACTGCAGAACGACTGCAGGTTTGCAGATTCACACCTCTACAACTGAAGGTCTCTCTCTTCTGCAGTGGCTCAGCACTGAGGATGCCAAATATTGAAGGTGAAGCTAATGGGCTGCTTTGCAACATGCTGTGCATGGTTGGACTTTTAACTCCTGGGTGTTATCAGGAACCCTGTTTTTAAAAATCGCATGTAAGGAGGTCTGACGGGGGAATGTGGTATGGGTATGGCATTGCTAATATTAAATATTTTTCCTATTCTGACATTTTTCTCCTTATCCATCATTTAGCAAAAAAATGACAATGTATGTAATGTAAACAGCACCCACAGCTGGAAGGACTTCCTTCTGCTCTCACCTAGAGATAATCATGCAACATTTTCTGAATTTTTTCAACAATCTAAAGAAATACTTTGAGCCAACCTTTATCTTGAAGTAATTACTCCTGCAAAATAAAAGCTAAAATTATTAACCAGAGACTGTTGTAGAAACTGCCCCTCTGCACGCAGACTAAAAACACACACAAAAAGATCTTTCTCATCTGAAACCAGACCCAAAGAATCTAGCCAGTACTTTTGAAAAAGAACTGGAGCAGTGAAAATATGTCAATAGTCTGAACATATAGCTCAGAGTTACTTATCTTAGAGAGGGTGTTTTCTGGTCACTTGTTGCAGTACTAATGGGCTCAGGCTCCACAGAAAGCTGTTCACTGCTATCAACCCAGCACCTGGAGGAAAGCAGCTGCCATGGTAGTTTGTGGAAATGGAATTTGTGCAGTGGGTGGAAGAGGAAGAAATAATAGTAATAAAGGACAACAGGGCTCCGCACATGTTGGGAGAATAAAATAGCCTTGTGCAGATTTTAAGTACTTACAACAGATGAGAATTCAAACTGTGTTATTTGAATAAAAGCATTCTGGGCCACTCTGCCATCTGAACAACACGTGGTTACAGCCTGTACCCGAGCCACTGCATTTTAAGGAAGCTCAAGGCATGCCTCACCACATCCTGCTACAAGATGAGAAGTGCCCCTCAGACAGTCCAACAGAATGTGCCAGGTCTCATGGCTGACAAGAGAAGGGTTTGGGCTATGAAAACACCTATGCTGCGTTCTTTTCCCCAAACACATCCCAGAGCCCATTCAGAGAGGAGTAACTGAGCAGGTTTACAGAAAATAGAGAAAACATATTTGTCATTGCCTTTTGTCAAAAGATACATCCCAGAGATGAAACTCCTGTAAGGACCAAGAATAGAAGGCCATAATTAGACCCCTGCTATGTTTATCACCGAACAAGGAAATAAAATAAATTTTAAAAATCCCATGTTACATGGTGCATCATATGGCCCTATCTATACACAACCTTACCTTGATCTGGTTAGCTCATTGGATGAGCTAGTACAAATCATTCTCTGGCAAACCTGTACGAAGTTTACCTAAAAACTATTTCTGTCCCTAGGAGACACTAAACAAACCTGGCTGGAATTCAAATGAATGTCTGTGATGTATTTAAAATACCTATTAAAAATGTAAAACTGAAACAGAAATGGGTGCATTTCTAAAGTCACACAATTTAATTCACTTTTATGTGCAATATGCTTCTAGAGTAATAAAAGAAATACATAATGAAAAATCTCACTTTGATAAACATCTTAAGATTATCATCTGCAAAGAACTAATTATTCAGTTTTATCAAAATCAAGACTGCACACTATTTTTTTTTAAGTGACAGTTAAAACCACTGGACTTAAGTGATACAATCAGTATGAACTCTTCACAAACATACAGTTTTTAGCTGTGTATGACATCAATTAGCAAACCTTTACGAGTGTAAAATAGAAGTTTAGAAATTGAAAAGTATAAAAATTTAGTAATTGAAGAATCTAATTTCTAAAATGAAGTAGTTGTTTTTGCAATATGAAGTAATATTGAAAACATCTGTCACTTACTAACTAAAAGGACTTCAGTACCTGCATCCTAATCATCCCAACATAGAGTAAACAACAAAAAAAATGCTGTGCTTTGGCAATATAGGAATAGCCAGACCTTATGTCCCTCTCATCCAATGCTCTGTCTTAGAGAGGCCAACACCAGAAACTTCAGAGAGACATGCAAGAAACCCCATGGCAAATAGTTACAGCATAATGTCACCACATTGGGTGTCTCTTTCTAGTTCCCGTCAGCTAGAAATTGTTTTACATCAATATATAGAATGCAGAAGTACTCGACACAGTGTTTGTTTTCCAAACATCCTCTCTGAATACTGAAAAAACATTAACCAATTTTTTGTTCAATAGAGTCTTCAGTACTATCATGAACTTCTCTTTTTAAATTGCTTTTTCTTCGCTTGCCTTGTGAGATATTTAAGAAAAAGATCATTATCTTCTAGCACAGTAAGCTTCAGCTGCCTTATCTAAAAAGATAATCTTGAGAAATAAACTACAGGTAAAACATTAAACCACTGAACTATCACGAGAATGCAAAACTATGGGGAATGTCTGGTACTAAGAGAAGAGGCACACATCTAGAGCTCTAGAAAGATTTACTTCAGGCATATTCCTTTATTATTCAAAACTCAAAAAACAAGTGACATGTGGGCAACCCATAAAGAAACAAGGAAAAACAGGGAAGAATCGACATCTCCACTAACTTTTATCACAGTTAGTCAAGAAAAGAAACAGATGCTACTGTTGTCAGCTTTCCCTACAGTATTTCTACCATCATTCTATCAAAAGGATCTAGTTTGTCACTTTTATTCTCTTTGCAGTTAGTTGACACCCCCCTCTCTATTTCTGAAAGAGCAACACATCTAATTGAAGGCATGACATTTCCTCCAGTCACTAATTAGCAAATGCCTTAAAATCTCAGTCCAGTTCTCAAACAACAACTTACACACACACACACACACACAAAGAAAACCATGAAAAGAACAATCTAACTGCCATACCACACAAGAACAGACCATAATTTTGCTGCAAGGGCAGTTATGCTGACATTTCACTTTCCAACCAAAGCAGGGAGAGGTGCTGCATTTTGCAGTATGTATTCAATAGACAATACAAAAGCAGCCATGACACATGCTCAGTGGTGGATTTCAGATGGATTGTGTCGGGGTCAAAGCAATCAGAAGTCCTTCCTCCACTACAGTCGCCATAAAAAACCATCCCCCAACAGTCTGTGCCTGAGTCTGTCTTTGAAAACTAAGTAAGATGGGTTCCCTTCGCACATCTGAGTGTATTTTGTTCTGAAACAGTGTGATGGATGTAGTATGAAGACTGGGATAGCATGGCAGAAATAGGAAAAGGAGAAAAATTAAGAGTGCAAGGTGGATATAGCTACATGCTGGAGCCCAAGATTCCATTACGTAGTCTTGTAAACCTCTCCATTTCCTTTAGTCCTTCAGTCCTGTCCAACTGAAGTGAAATTTCTCTGAAGATCTGTTGTTTTAGGCACCTAAAACATAGTCATAATATATGATCACAGTTTTGTTCAATCGCCTTCTCTCCACTATTCATCATACTGCTTAATTTCCTCAGTGTCAAACTGTCTAGCTGCTGAGAATCTGTCTGCATTGTTACAAGGACATGGCTTGGTTTAAATGTGTTTGTATACCAAAACCCTGTTATTTTTAAATACATTGTTGTTTAAACATACCTAGACATATCTTATTTTTGCATCTTTATTTACAGTATATACACATCTGAATCACATGCAACAAAGATTAAAAAAAGGAGCTGATGCTCTTCATTATCTATAAATGTGACTTTAGCAAGAATATTGACTTCCCATTGCTGAATAGCCCCAGTTACCTTCTCTGTTTTTTAATTTTCCCTCAAGAGAGATTCTTTTGATGCAACTAAATAAAAATAAAACAGAGGAAATTTGTGCTGAGGAAAGCTACAGTGATTAACACAAAACTAGAGCCTAGTGCTCTGTTAAAGAGCGGAGGGAAGCTATTAATTCTGAAAAACCTCCAACTAATACCATATGTTCCAATTTTGACACATACAAGTTGGAGCAGATGAATAAAGATCTGAATAATTCCTGGAGAAAAAATTTCTTTTTTTTTCCAAGTAATTTTAATGAAATGCTACAGGAATAAAATTAAATTAAAAAATTTCAAATATACTAAATAAACTCGTAATTATCCCATTTGTACATAATTTAGATCAATTACCAGAATTTCCGTGTTCAAGAGAACATCACTGTGTTCAAGAGAAGCCATTTTTAGCATGCATTCATTCCACCAACAAGCAAGAATCAGCCTGTGAGCAGATCATTCTCACATCAATAGGTCCCAGGCAAAATAAATTTGAGGCAAATAGCAACTGTAAAATTGTATGTGTTAGTTATGTGACACATAATAATATACATTAATCAGATCATGAATAGCAGCCCACTCCCATTAGAGCTGGTAAAATTACTAACTTCAAAATTAAACAGTAAGAACGGCATTTGCTCAAAACTCCATGAATAAAAATGATTGGTTAAGGTCAATGCTTGAGTTGATTATGCTCTTTAAATTTCATATTACTAGCTATACATTGTGTGCCAGGGTACCAATCTATTCACATTTTTATTAGTTGCAAAGCTAGTATCAAGAGATTCTCTTAATTAATTTCAATGCTTCAGTGACCCAGTCCCTCCTTGGTTATAATTATTGATGAAGTCAAGCTGTAGAACCAAACACTGACAGGGCTGAAATAAAAAAATGAAAAGGAGACCCCCTAGTTCTTACAAAATGAGAGGCTAATGAACTGCAGGATGGGGTAGGACTCTCTAACTAAAATGGAAATTAAATCTTTTGATGCAAGTTGCATCTGTAAAACAGCTCAGATCAAACTGCTTACTTCAGCCTGAGAAAGCACAGAAGATTTGTACCTCCCAGAGCTCAGGCTCATGGCTCTGTGCAATAGTGGATAACACTACTAATACCCAGACCTAAACAAACTCCTGAATTCCCTTTGCTTCCGTAAATGCTATGAGCAGGAGTAGCCAATTTGGATACTAGCAACTAATTAGAAGAGGACATAGTTTTCATTTAATTTTATGGTACAAGATTTTTCATTTGCTTCTTAAAAGAAACAAGTTAAAGCAATGACAGTAAAAACATCTCATTCCACCTCCAGGAAGGAGTTGCTGCACTGGGGGTGTCCCAGCAAAGTATCATGGTAAGAAGGCTTTTAGCAAGCCTGAGGTTATGTTATGATGGTTTCAAGGTAAGAGGCACAAGAATTTCTTGTCAGAAGTCCGTGGGAACTGGAAGAGCTGTGTGAATAAAGCTGTGTTTGGAATGGAAGAGAAAGACATATGCAGATGACAAGCTAGCACAAATTCTACCACTATGAGAAAGCTAGGAACTAGTATTCTTGTTGTGGCACAAAAAGCAAGACAAAATTATTCTGTGAACTACAGCATGCTCTTTATATACAGATAAATTAGCGGTAATATTCTAATACTCTGAAAAATTAAGAATGCAACTGTCTGAACAAAGTAGTACCTTGCATCCCCAAGGCATCACAATCGGACATAAATGCTATAAAATTATTTTTACTTTAAAACATTTAATATACACATTCTTCCTTGACCCCAAAGTTATTCTCTATAATGATATGACAGCTGATGAGAAAGTAACAGCTTTGTGCCTTTGTGCATACTGGTGAATTGTCTGACCCTACATATTGCAAGAAATTATTTGAGGCTACTGATGTTTTGAGACAGTTTACTGGAAGAAAGATAACACCAGAGCAGGTGTAGCTGCACCAGAAATCAAAAGGAGATGTAGGATCTTCTTCCAACAGCAAGTCAGTGACACCAGATCTATGCAATATTTGCAATCACTTCTTATCATAAGCCTTATTAGAAAACAGATGAGAAAGGCAGATGGTTCATCCTTCACAGCACAGGGCAATAAGAATCAAACAGCAAGCATTATGGTAATGACTGCTCAGAGTTTGGGCTTTGTTTATTTGTTTGTGTTTGGTTTTGTTTTGTTTTTCCTGGGAGACTCTGCAGGTCACTTCTGGCTTGTAGAGTCTACTCTGTCAGGAGAAGTAGTTTCTAATAATGACCACTTTTGATTTCATTGCAGCATTTCTCTGCAGGCTGTATAACTTTCGGCAGTGATCACCATACTCTTAAATAAGGAATGTAATTACAAATTACCGAGCTACCATTGAACCAAAAATAAAACAACACCCTTAACCTATTTTGCTGTCATGAATCTTTCATACATGCTACCAGATTTTATAAAAAGAAGATTTATCCACAAAGCATCCCATTATAAATTAATTCCTCCAGTCATATTTTTCAATATTTACTCTTTCTACAGGACTGTGTTGACCACAGAGGAGGGAGCTGAATCTGTCTCTCTCACACATTAGGTAAGAGACCTAACAACTGACTTTAGAGTAGTGCAGGTGACAACTGTTTTGTAAAAAAAGGCACCCTACGAAGTGATAACTCCAATAGGGGGGGGCAGAAGTGATGTATCACCAGGGATACCTGAAGTCTGGGAGTGAAATGGGACTTATTAGACTTTCCTTTTGTCCATCATAGATCAAAGCAACATTCTGATTTTCTTCTGTTGCTTCCATAGACAGTTCACATTTTTTTAAGGAGCCTGCAGAATTGCTGAATCTCTGCCTCACAGCTGGGCATTACCTACAAGTTGTCTGTTGGCTCAAACCCTGCCTTTGAATTGGTTACGTAGCTCCTGCTGATCCAATGATTTCGTAGCAAACAGAGTATCTTTCAACTATTAAATATTTGCTTTTGATCTAGTAGTTAAATCAGCATTATATCAAACAGCTGAAATCTTTCCCATACTGATTTAATCACTAATCTGACCACAAAGGGGCACTGATATGCTTGAACTGACTTTTACTTTATATGGAAATTTGTGCTAACCTGTTCCCTAACTTCTCTCCAGGGCCTCAATACCCTGTTCTGGGCAGTTGTGAAACATGTACCTCCAAGTGGGACTTAAATCTTTGAATCTTGTAAGACAGTTAAAGCTGGCCTGCTTATTTTATCACTCTTGTTTATTTATAAAATAAATTACATCAAGCAGACAGAAAGCATTCCATCTTTCTCTAATAACATAGCTGGATACACAAGAAGTTCCACTGAGTTCAAGGGTGTAAAACTCAAGAGAGAGACCCTGTATCATATTCAGTACATAGGCAAATGCAGAATACAAGAGGAGTAAACATTTAAAAGATATATGTACATATTAAAAATAAATAAGATCAAGTTCATTTCATTGTCAGCATTTGGGTTTGCTTCTGTTTAATTTAACAGAAACATATCACTCTATTGTAAACGAATATTC
>JAWWLV010000144.1:33388259-33418742 GCA_035041135.1 Platyrinchus mystaceus
ATTATTTGTAAATAATTTCAAAAATAAAATTGGGAGAGAAAATACTTATCTCCAATACCACAGAATAATCTGTTGGGATAATGCATCAAAGCAAAACATCTCATCAGATACCAGACATCTCAAACAGAAGAATTTAAATATGAAAAGCATTTTGAAGTATAGTGAGAAATCTCTATTTGAAGACATTTCTGCATTTAAGCTCCTTTAGATATTTTAACCCATTTCATACTCCCAGTATTTCCATTCAATTCCTGCTTGTACTACGCTTCAAACCAAATTCAAGAAATACGAAATATAGGTGCTAATTTACCAGGATTGCATCCTTTTAAAGAAGAAGTGGTTTTCTCTGGGTGAAGCTATTACCTGAGAGAGTTCCATAAGGAACTCACACAAGCTTCTTGCCACTAATTCCTTCCACGATAAAGTCACTTTATAAATTCTGCATTATGGACTGCAAATGCTGAGAGGTAATGCTACAAATGCAACTGTATTATTTATAACCACAGACAGATGTAACAAAGACCACGAGAAATAAACCAGACACATGAAGCAATGCTTAATATTTAATATCTAAATTTATATTGAGCCGAGTCATTAGACCTACTCACATATATAAAATGCTTGCAATGCCTGTTGATCAATGCTTAATAGGATTACTTTAATGCAAAGACTCACTAAAATGATTAAACTAAGTTTTATTTGATTTCTGGTGCTTTCAGGGATCCTCTAATTAAATACCTGTTGCACACTGGCACAAATCTACTGATTTACTAGCAATTATCTTAATTTATGTTAACTTAGTATGCTCCACGTTGTCACTTATGGGTGCTAACAGTTGTATGACACGATATTCCAACATGATTCTGCTATAAAACCTTAGACTTAGACAAAAGAATTGTTATAAAATGTTGAGGATGCATGAAAGGCTGAGGCATAAATAAATATGGTCATTCACTACTGAATCAAATAGTTTGTTTTATATTTAAATCATGGTTTTGTGATACTGCAAAAAAGCAAAATTATAGATACCTTTAATTAAGTTAAGGAGACCAGAAGTAAGAATGTTAGAAAGGTATTCATCATAACGAAACAATGCACAGTCAAGAATCAAACTTTAGAATTTCATATCATGGTGATGAGAGATTAAAAATAAAAAAAATCAGAACTGGTTGAGAGATGAGACCCTTCCACTTGTAGGATGTCACTTCAGGTCTAATGGCCATGGAAATGCCATCATCTGGAGCTGGTCAGAAACTTTCACTTTAGGGGAAATAATTTCCTTTTAATTTTTTTAATAAGTTAGTTTCTTATGGAATTGAATAGCTACTCTTCTCTTTAAACAAAATCTGTGGTCTTTTGTTTAGGAAGCATTGAAATGAAATCTGTTTTCAGAATTCCTCAAAGCTTATTAGCAAAATTAATAAATTTTTGGTCAACATGGCCATTTCCACTCAGCATACAACAAAGCTAACAAGAATTTAATTGTTTTCAGATATAACTGCTCATAATGTCACTGCCATTATGACCAAAGAATACCAGACATTTGGAAATTTTGATTTGCTGCTGCCAGGCCAGACTTAGTGCTGGAGACTGAAGGCTCTCGAGGTCTAGTACAGAGTCAAGACTTTGCAAAACCCAAAGCTTTCAAGATCTGGAAATCCTGGAGTCTGTAGTGCTTTTTCAGATCCTGCATCAAGGAGACAGGATTGTGGAGAGCTTCAGCGTTAAGGGCTGACTGTCCCATAGCACTTTGATCTCTGGTAACCACCTTTTGTGCCCATCTTCTGAAAACACAGACTACCAGGGAATGCTGCACAGTTGAGGTTCTGGGCTTTGTAAAACCTTCCAAGAAATTTGACAGTGTTTCATTGGAACTTTCCACTTTTGCAAAATATATAGGTTTTGACCAAAAAAAGCACTTTCAGTGATTTTTATAAAAGATGCTTGGGTGAAAAGTTAACAGTCAGTTCTACTCACATGGTAGGTCTCATGATCATTCTTTCCCCCCTTGCCTTGTCTTTGCTACAGCTGTCAAAATTCTTGGCTTACAAAACAGCTTCTCATAAACTCTTTAGTGTTTCCCAAATCTTTGAACGATGGTGATGATAGTGAACAGCCTCAGTAGGGATGACATGTTTAGTTTAATGTAACACACAAAGGATGTCACAGTCGAAGGCTATAAATGCCAAAGAATAAGTAATTTTAACTTCAAAATCTTTGGAAACCTTGGTTTTGGTTTCTGAAATGGGTGTGAATTATAAGGAAGGATCTATAATTAGATGCTGGGTCCATACTACACAAGACAAATATTTGTTAACACTGCATTTGAAGGGAGGAACATTGCCAGCACATACTGCCAGACAGATAAACTACATTTGAGCACTGCTTTGAGCAGAAACAAAAATATCCTGCCTGAAAGAAGAGACTAATCTTTCCTGTGTCAGAAATCTAAAACATACCTGAGAACCAATGATAAGCTGAATAAGGTGGCAATCATTCAATTAAGAAATTACAGATTTGCAGGAATTACATTACAACTCTAAGTCTCTCAGTATTCCATTAGTTTCTTTGAATTAAAAAAAAAGGGGGAGGTGTAATGACAACAGACAGAACTAAAAGTGCCTACTTCTGATATCAAATTATGCACATTTTCCATTCCTTTTCTCCTTGGTAGCTATAAATTTTGTTCACCTTTTTCAAAGATGCTGTATTATCTAACATAACCAGGAAAAGGCTTTTGTTAAAAATACTGTTGTGTATTCTCTTGAGGAAAGTAGCTGCTGTGAGAGTACTTGTTAGATGAAAGGTTCAAGCAATTTGGGTTGAAAATAGAAACATAGTAAGAATCCCCCAAAGATATGCAACAGGCAGGGGTTTTAAAACAATTATCTCCTTCCTGCCACATTAGTTAAAATTTATCTGCCATTACTAAAACCTAAGTCAATATAATTAAGTTTTTAATCAACTTTTTGTCTTTTTACATCTGTTTTGATTTCCAGCCTACAGGTCAGATCTACCTGGCCTTTGAGAACTGTTTCTTTTCCTATCGCAAGCTTTGTTTTTCAAATCAACTTCAATTCTCTCTTCAGAAGTGGTTTATTGACAGGGACTTAGTAGAAAAGGAATTCCATTTGCTCTCATTTCTCTGAACTGCTGCTACCCATGCAACGCTGACAAAACCAAAATGTCTTTTGCCAGAGAAATACTACTGTGTATGCACTGTGTATGCATACACTAGTCATAAGTAATAGTTTCTACATGTTTTTCAAGGACTTGCACACTGAAATTTATTTTAGATCAAAACTTGCCCAGTTCTAGATTCACGCAAACTTCAAAGATGCAATAAAACTCCAGGATAAGAGCATTTTAAAATAAAAATTAGAAGAGAAATGATCCATTCCAAAGAAAACAGTTTAACAAACTCTTTACCTTCCCTGTACTGACAGCCTGTGTAGCATTATGTTGATTTATTCTAGAAAACAGGTGAGTGCAGATAACATACATTTGATATTCAGGATGCAAGGTCACCCCGTGTTTTAGATTCCATTAACTAATTTTAATGTACAAGTCATTAATTTGCCCATGAGTGTAACAGTTACAACAGATGCAGCTGAATTGACTGTGTTACTTCGTAATTGCTGTCTCCACATCGGTATAAGCATCATTCTCAACCAGAAGTTATGGGCTCAATGTAAAAATTACTGGGTGAACTCACCTTTGTTATGCAGGAGCAAAACATGATAAGATTTCTTTCAGGCTTAAAAATAGGCAGATGAACCAATAAAAAAAAGCTGAAGATAAAAATTCTAAAACAAAAAAACCTATTATTTGTGCATTTATATTGTATGCGTGATGAAAGAGAGTCTTTAGTCAAATCCTCTGCTGCTGCAAATTAACTAACTGAAATGTAAGAATAAAATCACTGGGACTTATTAACAACAGCAAAAACAAAGCCATTTCTGACAGGCAGATGTTTCTTTAATTGTGCTGGTAACTTTACACAGCCATTCTGGACAACTGACACTTGAGAATAATTGAATTCAAAAGCACCATACCTTCCGAAGAGGTTTGAGCTTGGTCTCCATTATGAAGTCATACTTGCAGAGTTCACAACAGCGCGTGTCCGAGCTCTTAATCCACTGGTGCAGGCAGGCCTGATGAACAAAGCGCAGGGTCCCTGTGCAGCGACATGGCGTGATGAGGGGACTTTCATCATCTCCCTCACAGTGACAGATCCTGACAGGAAGGACAGCAAGAGTGAGTGAGGGAACTTGCTGACCAGCAATGCAAAGGCACTGGTTTATTTACACTGCTTTCTCATCTCCAGACTTGACATTCAAAATATGCCGGGTGTATGACCTTTCAGACTGAGGCCCAGGAACATTGTTCCTTTCTGCCATTTTGTAATTTCTCTTCACTTAGTTATTTCTCTTTGAATTTGCTATGTGGCCTGAAGCTGAATCAATAGAAATAACACTGGTTTTCCCTTTTATGCATGTCAAAACCTTTAAGACAAACACCAGAGCTCTTTCTAAGAGCAGAATAGTTCTTGGTCTGTAAACAATGCCAATCAAATCCTCAAAGGTAGACAAATCTAATCCAAGCTGAAAATACTAGCATGAGAAGTACAAAAAGTCCTAGGAGACCTCTTTGGAGTTACACAATTAAAAGAATCAGAGAGCAGTTTCAAGTACTCTGGAGTCATGCATATGGCACAGTATATACACACACGCACATGCTTTTTAGGAGACAGGTGTTAAAAAGTCACAGTTGTTTTTTTTCATTCTTCACTGTCCCTTTGAAGCAGGCAGCTGTACTATCTGGGAAAACAAAAACTACAGCTGTAAGCAGACCCTAAGATAGAGGTTGGTCCCAGAACAGTTTTACCTTATGATGGGATACAGAGCTTTTCACGTGTTTTTTTTGGTTTTCATGTTGCATAAAGTGATCAGTGTTCTAACATCATAATCTGATGGGTTTCTTCTGTGACACATGTCCAAATGTCCTGCTGATCTTATTCTCTTTCCAAACAGTCTCCTGATCACATCAGGAAAATATTTACCCATTGAAACCAGTGCTTTATTGGTAAGCATCTCTGTGAAGGCAGAGAAAGCTCTACGGTAAGCAGAACGCTTAACCTGAAGTTAAGGAAGTTCACTTCAATGAAGAGTAATTCCCTCCCATTCCCAACCCAGAAAAACACACCAGTGCACCAAAGCACCCAAGCCCTAATGAGTGTCTGAAGCGTCAAATTAGCATACAAGAGAAAAAAAAAAACAAACCTGAAGCCTGAGTTCTTTTAAAATAGAGAAGTAGCAGTAACAGCACAGATCCTGGTATCACACAAATGAAACTTAGACCTTAGACACTTAGGAATGGTTCCCTCAGACAAGACACATGCAGTAGTGTCTGAACACACCTGAGGAATAACTCACCCTTACAGAAAACTGTGACTGCACTACTCCTAGGGTAAGAAAAGGGGTGGGAGAGCCCTGTGATGAGATCGTCTTCCTACTGGTCAGGTTAGAGAAGATGGGTGACCTCCTTCCTAGCACAGGAGCTCCTGGTGGATGCCAGGAGGCAACCTGGCAAAGCCCTCCTTGAAAGACTGGTTACTGCACAGCTCTGAGGCTGCCAAGTCTACAAGCTGGGGTGGGAGGAAATTCTTATATCGACATGAAAGATCTATGGATCAACACTGGGAGCTTCATTATTCTTCCACGGTGTAGACCAGAGCCATGAGAAAATGAATCTATGATAACAAGAAAGCAGAACAAAGCTGCTTTGCTGGATATATAAAGAGAACAAAAAAAATTCAACAAATAAATGAAACTCAGGAAACCTGGTCCACTAAAGCCAGGCTTCAGTGTCTGCAGTGGTGCTTGTAGAGGATTTCATACCCCATGGCAATGGAGGGGAGAAGAAAAATACCCACAATTTCCTTCTTACACATGTTCATTTTTTGAGACACATTTTGCAAGAACCCAATTACAGTCTTGTCTTTACTATCCCAGGCAAGCTAGGTGCATCTGAGGCTTAGTTCTTAAATGGAAACTGCCTATATGGAGATTTCTTATTGAGCCTCTAGCCTAAGCAGAACTAAATTTTCAAAACACCAAATAGTTATTTTTCTAACAAATGCATTCCCAGCTGAGAGTTAAATAGAAAACATTATTTTCTTTTTAAATTAAAGCTATTCCCCAAAGGAAAACCAGTATTCGTTGTTCATTTAAATTCAAGCTATGCATAATTTATTTTACAGCCTTAGCATTTAAACTATTTAGGAATTAGACAACTAAGCTATGTACCCAAAAGCCTTTATTTCTACTACTGCCAAGATTGTTTAAAACTGTTTTCAGAGCTAAAAATACAAGCCTAGAACTCCACTGGGATTTTCAGTAAAGTGACACTGCAAATTTGAAATTAATAGAAGTAATCTTTAGTCCAAATGCTTCCACAGAAAAACACTATATACATTATACTATATTCCATTTGTGCTTTCCAGAAGTTAAAAGCCAAATGTGTAAATAACAGGGTGACACTAAGAACTTACATTATACAGAAGCTCAGACTAAATAATCTAATGGCCTCTTCTAGCTTTATAACCATGAAATATGTAACTAGAATTAAAACAAACTTTAATAGGAATTAAAGTCCAGAGAAAATCACCAAAGGGATGGCTTTCATTAGCTTGAATGTTCTTTGGTCTCTTTGGTGCAATTTAGATCTTCATTATTTGTTTAAGCAGAATAAATTAGCTTAAAAGAAATTTGTGCTACCTAAACGCAGAATGACAGTCTAAAGATATATGGGTTTCTGACAGCTATGGTAACAGACTCTTGGCTAAATGTTTTAACATCTCTTAAAGACTTGGACTAGATAACTTCCACTATCTTCCTCAGCCATTAGTACCAAATCACAATTTTGTGCATCTTTGCCCTTTCCTGTATTCATCTATAATGTACATCATAAATATCACAAATTATAGAAAATAAATTGTAAATAACGGTTTTGACAAAATTGTTGTGCAAACAGAATGGAGGTAGGGATACAAAGCACAGACTTACCTGAACCATATCTAAACCAAGTCAGAGAACTGCCATTCTGATTTCCAATTGTCAAATGCTCACAACTGTTTGAAACTGTCATGCATCAGATTGACTATTTACAGGGCTGAACTTATCCTGACAGTAAAATTTGCTTGCATACTTTAGAAAATAGTTGAATGGAAAAAACATAAAACACTCTCTACAATGAAGAAAAAAATATATAATTTGCTAAATCTATACTAATTTATTTACATGTTGCAGTACAGCACTGATCATGCTTAAAGCTGCAGTTTCAGCTGCTCAGATACACCTACAGACTGTACATACTCAGCTTGTCTCAACTTTCTAGTCCTTTAGTAGATAAATGGCCTTCGTTATAAGCCAATACTTTCAACTATCTGGAAATGGAGGGGAAGGAAATCAGTTATTTGACGTTTTAGTTAAAAGTCCTTTATACTCACAAATTGAGCCTGCATAATATTTTTCTTTTTTTTTTTAAGGTTTGACAGCTTAATGCTTTAAAGATTCCTCTCTATGAACAGGACCTTGCTCTTCCAGAGGAAAAGATGAGCACAAGTCTCCAAAGGAGCTTTTGCTCTATAAATCGTGTGTACACCAGACAACACAGGATATGTGATCCATTAGTTGATCTTCTGACTCAGATGAAATTTTGTGTATGTATGTGTATAACATACACCTACAGACATATCCCTATACATTGAGATCACAGAATATCTATATTTCTTTAAATAAAGCTTACTGTGAATCTTTATGAAATAATACTCTAACAGTGCTGTCATCCTTATGTTTAAGTTTTTGCTTTATATGCCAGTACTTTAATTACCCAGCACAGATTTTTCTAGCATAGAATTGTTTCTACAACCTTCAGCACACAGAGTACCAAACAGAGAAATTAGTGCCAACAGTGTGCATATATCAGACAAAAAAAATCCACAAAAATTCTCTGAAGGATGTTCTTAAACAGCAGGTTCACATAAATTGCAACAAATTAAGAAAAATATTTTTCAGGGAAAAAAAATAAAAAACGCTAAAACTGAAAACACATTTTGTAAAATTCATATAAAAACTGTTGCAGAGCTCTTGTATGTTCCCTACAAAACAACACCCCCGCCCCCGAAACCAAAACAACACCTCAAAAAGAAACAGAATAGTTCAAATACTTCAATTTGGAAAATTTGTAGAGAACAATGTATGTAAAAATAGAAAGTTAAAGAAGTTTACTGTGAACATTTTAGAATAATTTTTCAGTAATTCTTTTTGTTCAAAATGTAATTGAATTTATAGCACATTCAAATGATGCTGAAAAACAGCAAGAGCTATCATGGATGACTGTCCTTCACTTCTCATCAAATAAAGTTGGGGTTTTTTTTCCATATAAACATTCCTTACATAATCTCAGTTTAAAAGCTTAATTAAAATCAGGATTAAACACGTTCACATGGTAAACTTTCAGGTTTTCCTAACAGTGATTTATTTTGGCAAAATTACAGCAACCAAAATTGAAGTCTAGATGATTATTATCCGATCTGCTTATTCCGAGAGATAGATTCCAACAGATTTGTAGCTTTTTCTTTACATGCAGTTAACATTTTTACTCTCATTGAAAGGAATAGCTGCTAATCTCTAACCCTATTGGAAAATAGCAGTTTCCCTTACCTGTCTTTCACTAGTCCACCTTCCTCTTCAGTAACTAAGAAAACAGACTAATCTTGCTCCCTCTGTAGTGAAGTAAAAAACACACTTATTCTGTAGGACTTAGTGCTCTACTCTGACCCAGCTGGCAAGTCCTCATCTATGTCAGTATCTGTATCATTCCATAGATGACTACTGTCAAAGGAAAGTGATTAAAGATAAGAATCAATCAACATGTCCCTGTTTCCACTTCAAGCCACATTAGTAACCTTGTCAAGCAGCGCTGGTGGAAAAGTGTTTGCAGGAATTCTGCATCACCAAAACTCTTTCTGTGGATCCTATATTTGCAATTGGCACTGCATCTGAATACCTGACAAATTTTTCAGGGATTTTTGGCCATTACCTATAGGCAAAGGGTTTAGCTATGGTATTGTAACACAGACAGCTTTTACAGACTTCCGTAAAAATACACGAAGTCAAACTTCAGCCTCATAAACAAACGTACAACCTAGGGGAATGCCTCTGTGACTTTAAAAAATAAAAGTGCAGATGGGGGCCTGGGCATACTGATAATGATGTACAATGATTCTTAAGGGCTATAAATGATGGAATGATGTAAAAACTGTATTGTTCTTTAATATTCCTGGGTACTGTACAGCTACATCCATGCTAACAAGCATAGCAGTGAAAATGTAGCAAATCTAGGAAATCTATTGAAAAAAATCAGCTAGTGCTAAAACCTGGGGTAACTACCCCAGACACATCTTGGTGGAGTTTGCTTTGCTATGATACTGATTTTAGGTTGGACCAGGAATAGGCCTTGCAGTTTACTTTCAGTCAAAGGGAACACAGCTGGCAAACCCGGAGACCAATCCTCACCATGGTAAAAGTAATGATGATCAGATGTGCCTCAAAAGCAGGCTCTTTATCTGAACTAAGGCACTGATGGAGGCCCCTTTACTCAAAATTAGGAGCTACAGCCTTGTGACTGCAGCACGTTTACACCATTTGTGATGCAATTTCTAGGCACTAAATTAATGCAGATGCCCAATACCCATACTGTCATTTTCCTGAGGATGGAAGTACACCAGTAGAAGAGAAATGCTTCTGAACTTTTAAAAGATCTCCCTAATAAAAGAGGGAAATATTTTCTCCATATAAATATGCTCAAGAAAAATAATGCCTATTCCAGAAATATTTTTAGTGAGAAATTATTGAAAAGGCAGTTAAATCTTGCCCTTCACTGGACAGCACACATGGACTCATAGTGATTATGCAGAGAAAAATTCTTACCCTGTTCAGTGGGTACATCTCATCACTATATCTCACTACTGCTAAAGGGAGCTGAGTCAGAAAGAAACAGCAGAGCTGGAAAATGTTGGAGGAAGTGAATCCCTGGATTTGATTTTTGGCTGTGTGGATTATTAGCTTCTAGCATGAAATACCATGAGCTCCTAGGTTATCTTAATTGGACCAAAAGGAACCAATTCCACAGGATTGCAAAAGGATGCACAAAATTGCTGTCACTACTGTCTGATTTTTTATTAGGAAAACTATTCTCCTGTCCAAAAAAGGTCATTTTCTCTTTTGCTAATTTATAAACTGCTTACAGAGCTTTTAAATAGCTAGAACCTAAAATGAAAGCAAACATCTTTATTAAAAATCCTAGCAAGTAATTGTCATTCATAAACTGAATCCACAAAAACATCAAACTCTGCTCATGCATAATTTATCAATTGCAAAAAAAGTTAAATTCACTGAATATGTTTAGCCTGCAATAGGTTACAGTGTGCCATGTTTCTCTTGCTTTCATTTTACAGGTGTTTTGTTGTTTGTTTTTTTTTTTTAATCTCATTTCCATTCTTTGCACTTTTAAATCACAAAGTAATCTAAATGACAAATTGGTCTTACTCTCCATTTAAACACAGTGTAAATGAAGCACACTAATTCTCCATATCAAATGCAATCAATTTGTATAGATCTTCCCTGTCATTCCTGCCCTTCCATTATGCTATACAGTCAGCTGTCTTTACCTGACTAGAGGAAAACACATTTTTGAAATGTTGCACCACACTAGTGGAATTTCATAATGGCCCAGGGAAAGCTTTCTCTTCATTTCTGCAAAAGTGATATGAATTTGTATGAGACCCAAAAGCAAACAACATTAGCAAAAGCACACTAAATATTTTATTTTGTCAACATTTCTTGTCCTTCTATTAATCTTCCATTATATGTGATAAATGGGATATCTAACCATCTGAAGAGTTACAAGTAAGTGCCCTTCAGATGCCATATCAATGCCACTCAAGATACGTGTCTGACAAGATTAACTGCACTGAAAAAGTTCAAAGAACTAGGAACTGCATCTTAAGATTTAGGTTTCCTGCCACCCACCTAATGAAAAAGTCAAGACTTTAAGGAACTAAACTCCATATAGAAAATAGGCAAGCTTTAAGTATTTAGTGATAGGACCTTTAAAACCAAGGGTTTCCTCTCGCCCTTGCTTTCTAGTGGGAAGTGGTGCCATTTCACCTGTTTGCATTAAAAATAATAATAGGTTCTGAGAGAAAGAAGCAGAAGCCAGGACTCAGTTGTCCCCCAGATACATGAGTCTAACCACAACAAAGACATGCTTGCCTTGCTTTGGCTCTCCTTGCATCCTTGTGAATCATGGAGAGCTTCCAAAAGTGACTGTATAACCAGATGGCTGAAGAGGTGACAGATGGGGCTTTGTACCATCAGTCAGAGAACAGAAGTAACCAGAATTTCATATTGCTTCAAAGACTAATGAACCACCAGACCATCATACAGAGGAGGATATTCCTCAAGAAGCAGGAGATTCCTATCAAAAAGTCACCTTGCAAAAATAAGGCTCTGAATGGGAAAGCAAGTCCCAGTCCTTTTGAAGGAAGGGGTGAGGAGAACATGCAGGACAAGATTCAGAGACTTAGCTCCTAATGAATGTGTCATCCTGACGCCACAAGGTACACACTAACATCCCAGGGAGAAACAGGTCAGAAACCCTCTTCAGCCAAACACTAAAGGCTGGAAGTAGAGCATTTTCCAGTTTACAGGGGTTTTAGAGGGCTCTGGATGGTATTTCAAGTCTACATATTCTGCACTACAGTTTATTCACTGGATCCAACATCATGGTTTCAGTATAAGTATTTAAAATGAGTATTAACTATCAGTGGTAGAATTTAAACCTGTAAATATATCCATCTACTGTTCAACTTTACCTCTTTTTCCTCAAGGATTTGTTTCCTCCCAAGCAGCTTTCTGTCTGTTGATTGTGTGAGCACTCCTCTACCTGAATATTTCAGAATGTAAGTATTTTCATGCAAGATACTATTTTTTTGCAGGTTCTACTAATTAATATTATGAAAAAAAAAACCTGTTACAACACTTGATTTCCCAAAGAGAAATTATTTAATCGTATTGCTTCTTGTCATGTGCAATATAAGCTATTTCTTCCTATCTGTGATTGTGTTAACATACAGAAATGCCCATATTAGTCTTTTCCAAAGTTTGTAATGGCCTTTAAATTTACACACTAGCTTTTAAAAACTAATTTTTAAAAATTATACTTGAAACAGATTCTGCAGATCTCATAAAGCAACATCATCATCTTTATTTCTTCTTCCCATCTCTACCTGTCTTCTGGCATGCCACACTTTCAAATGCCGTTACTTCTCAAAAGAGGGCCTGCTATTACCTGACTGCATAAACAGTCATTCAGAGAGTTCAACAAAATCAAAATTCAACTTCCAATAAGCATTTTTTTCAAAGTTAGAGACTCTGCCTTATTTAAGTGCATGTGGTTTTAATGAAATGACTGAATCAGGACTACAAAATGATTTTACACCAGAAGCCCAACTAGTCAAACAGAAAATATCTTTCAACTCTCCCAACATCAATAATAAAAATACCATAGGATTAATTCAGAGTCAAAACACAACGGACTTATGATGCACTAGTGGTAATATCAACTAACCAATTTTCTTTCCTTTGTAATTCCCATGTGAAAATTCATGGGACTAAATCCTCACAATCCATTCACTTTATCATGTCTCACACATAGCTGTTCCCTTCAGGGAGATTATCCACATGCAAACCAAAGAAAGCTATTTCTGAGGCTGTGCCTCAAACTGCATGGCAAACTCCACCATACAGTATTTATGAAGAAAATCTCAGACACAGGGCAACTTATGAAAAGCGGTATCAAACTGTATGATTTAGAAAGCCTATCCTGGGAATCTTTAAAAAAAAAAAAAAAAAATTATGTGCCAAAACAACTCGGCATGAGCAGAAGCAAAAACCTTGCCTTCTAACGGATTCCAGAAAAAAACCAGTGGTTCAGGGAAGAGATTGTAAAGACCATCATTGATGCCATGATGTTGTTTCATCACTGAAAAAAAAGAAACAGTGACAGTAGAACGGCAAATGTTTCACATGAAGTGACTAAGAGGCTTGCTTTAGACTAGCTGAAAAATATATTGTGCCATGGTTCTATACTTTATCTGACTAATGTGCTTAAGCTGGAATTGGGTGTGTCCAGTCACATTTCTGCTCGTGTTGCTAAATGCAGATTGAAGAAATTGCTTACAGTAGTGTTCCATTGTCAACAATTCATGAGGAAATAAAGAAAAAAAAATGTCTCTCCAAAAACTTAAAGACAAAATAACTGGCACCAAGATATGTTTAAGATCCCTGTTTCTCTGCTATTTATTTCCATACAATCCCATTTAGGTGAGGGCCATTCCTCTCAGCCAGTGTTGTCATACCAACTAGAATATGCGAACAGCTAGGATGAAAAGCTTGAAAAAACACCCCAGGAAAACAAATTTTCCACATCACAACCAGCTATGATAATCCAGTCTTAGAATAAACATCACAAGTTCTCTGTTCTTTTTCTATTTCTCATGCAGAAAAATGGTGTTCATATGCTCAATTACATTGACATGTAATTATCCTTTTTTTTTGTTTGTTTCAGATGCGAGATCATGAGGGAAAACTTACCACAGATCATGAATCAATAAGGTGCAAGGACCTGTTCTGAAAACCAGAAACTATGGCCTATAATGAACTGGTAGTAAAAACAACCATATATTAACACTGGTTGTTCAAAGAGCATCTCCACTGATAGTGAGCTTAGGGGCACACACTTGTCGAAAGCTTTCAACTTTCCTCAGTTAAACATGCCTGCCTGAAAAGTTTGCATGCACATCCAAAAGGTCCATCCTTGAACCAAGCTTCAAGCCTTACAAACAGTGCCTGAATAATTATAATAAAATTCAATGGGTTGAGAAGACATAAAAGACAAGTCCACTTTTCATCTCAAAGCAAAGTCAAAGTTTGGTGACTTGGGCAACAGTTAGGATTAATCTACATGAGACAATTAGAAAATGTTTATATATAACAAAATTTTAATATATATATAACACCATACAGTCAAGCCCATATAAAGACCCATGCTGAATATTTTTTCAGGTTTTATGTAGCTTAGATTCTTAATAATTATTAAATGACCTATTATACATGTACTGTGTGTACTACACTGGATCTTCAATATGTGCAAGCTTGGTGGTTCAGAAATTTAAGACAACTCTGAAGATTTTTCAAGCAGTTACCTGTGCACACCTCTGCATCATACACTGTACATACATTTCAAGTAATATGATTACCACTGTAGCTGTTTCTTTGCATTTCCAAAAGGTGAAGAGGTCCCAAGCCAGTGGTCTGATCCTGATATACAAGCTCATGTACAAAACCATCTGGTCTTTACACTGAAGAATCATAAATTATCATGACAGACAATGGTCAGACAATGGAAATGTGTATTTATTTCTTGGTAAGTATAACAAGCATAGCACTAGCTGTATTAGTAATGGCTTATATCTTCTCCTGTGAAAAAACACAATGCCTGCATGTTACCTTTTTTCTTTTTAGAACTAGGATCTTTGTTCCCTATTATAGAGTTAAAGTATGCTGTGAAACTGCATGATGCGGCATCATGAACTTCCTCATCCTGACTGTGTTTACATTTCCACGCAAATTTCTTCCCAGCAAAGAAAAGTGAGAAGTTTTGGTTTACCGTATGAAGAAACTAAGTCTGATTTACATTTTGTAGATGAGAGTCAATGCTGGCTCACAAGTTTTGTGAGGCAAGAAAAAAAAAAAAGAAATGCTTGTTTCAGTTCTGTTAAGCTTACGGGATGCTGCATTTTCATTTACCACTAAATTAAGTAACTTGAGATCTCCCAGCTGTGTACTCCAAATCTGGATGTTATCTCAGAAGTGGCTAGCTTGCTCTCATTTCCAGAGTAAAATGCTCACCTTCTGGTTGCATGCTTCACACCAAGGGCATCAGATGGTCAGAAGCCTGAACTTCTGAACTAAAGAGAACCCTTGGTCTTGCTTTTCCTTTCCCAAAACTTATTTTAATGCTTATGCTGCCCAATCATCCTTCTGTATCATTCCAATCCTTGTGATGGGTACTGACCTAACAGCCCCTACACATTCAGTGTAGAGTGGGTGGCACTGCAAAGTCCCATACAAATTATGCCAAACTGGAGAGGATGTTTTGAAGGCACCATCCATCAGGTTCCTGAGGTAATGGCAACTCTAGAAGACACTGAATCAAGACCATAAATTTATTTCATATAAGTCAATGAAAAATGACATATAGGGACCAAAGCTGGATTTGAACTGATCATCTAAGAGGAAAAGCTCCATATCCCATTGTATTGAGCTATTTGGCACTCTGTTTCATTCTCTGCCTCTGGCTCGAGATTTAAAACACAGCAATACTCAGAGGACACAGTGGGTCCCTCTTCAAGAAGATAGGTAAGAGGAAAGGAAAACATCTGGTTCCCTTGTGGGATTGCTGTTTTTAAGTAAGAGAAGTATGTCTTCAGACTGAGATATGCTAACTTTTCTGTAGCAAAGGTTCTTGTGTTACTTCCTGTGGCCAGCCTATCAGTTTATTACTAAGAAGCAGTAACAGAAAGCAGAAAAGAGAAGGACACTCAGAACATGACAGGGAGAAATTCCTCTTAAGAACGTTAAATCTTTTTTATTAGGGACTAACCTGCATACTTCTAAGTCATCAGACCAGTCATCATAGAATACTGGAGGCTTCTGAACAGCATGAGGCACAGTGGGCCCTGCCCCAGCAGGTGCTCCATTATCTGGGACTGCCAGAACATCACTGCCAGAGCCTGCCTCTGCAAAGGAGTCCTTCAAATCTTTACTGTGTCTAAAGAAAGGCGCAGGCTGACGATCTCTGTGGTAGCTTTTCCCTTTGCTTTTCCCACATTTTCTTGAGGAAATCCTTGCTTCCTGAGATGATGCTGAAGAATGTGATTCCTTAAGCCTTGGAACCCTTCGGCGGTGGTTTAAAGTAGAATTCTCAGGGTCAGATACCTCTAGTTTCTTTTTCCCCACTGTCCCCAAGGTGACAAGTTCAACAGAATTATTGTTTGAGGACCCATCCTGGTTACTGCATGATCTATTGTTTCTTCTCCCTCTCCTGGCCAGCCTGGCCTTTTCTCTTGCTCTCCTCCTAGCCTGAGCCCACTGACTCTCATCCGAAGATGATGATGAATCAGATGCATTCCAGCTGGATCTTGGAGGCTCAGGATGCAATTTACAGTCTTTCCCCTTTCCTTGCTTTTCTGTGTGCTCACCATTGTCTCCAGTCTCTCTTTTCCGCCTAAACCTTCGTTTTACGTGTTTCTTACCAGACTCCCTATTAGAAGGGGTCAGCACCATGACAGGGGTTGCATGTTCAAGCTCATCTTCTGACAAGTCATGCAAGGTAGTAGATCTAGACAAAGCAGTAAGCAAAGGAAAGGGATGGAAATGGTAAGGGTGGGTGGAAGGAGAGAAATCACAAAAAAAAGGGATGAAAATGAGAACATGAATTTTAATAGAAAAACATGAGACTAAAAAGCATAAACAAAACCAGAGAGATCAAAAGAAAACTAAAGTCTATGTAAATTATGAATAAAGTTAAGCAGAAGCAAGAGCTATATAATATTTAATAAAAACAAATAATAAGTATCAGCCATATTAGAGTATATTCTTCTCAGTACATACCTACAAATGTCCTGAGTGGAAGGGCAGACAGACAACCGTGACTGACTCCTGGGAGCTGTTCCTGTTGTAGGACTGCTTGCCTGTTGAAATAAGTTAGACAGTTTGGAATCTTTGTCCATGAAATACATTGAAGATATTTTACTGTTTTTCCACATGATTAAAAAATTAAAGTAACTGTTTCTGCTGTTCATAGCTCACTGTTGAACACATACAAGCTCAAAAAATACAGGAAGCTTGAACAAAAGCGAAACCTATTTGTGGAACTAAGAATGACTGAAGTGTTTGAGCTCTCATTGGCTCATGACTACTTTTTGTCATTGTTTGAGGAAGCAGTTTTCAACATCTGAATTTTCATTTTCATCTACTGCAAATGTCTGAAGGGAAAGGATATTGTTTTTATTTCATGCAATCAACCATGATGATTCCTTTCAAAATGGCATGAAGTGCATTTGCATTATGCTAAGTGATGAAGAACCCAAAGCTAACCTACGTTGGACTAATGAAACAGTGAGAAAATTAAAGTATGTTTTAAAAGGTTTCCAAGGCAATCAGATCTTCTTGAAGAGCTGAAAATGTTAAACTGGTGAGCCTGAGAAGACCAAAGTGCAGGTTGCATCTCTGCAGAACTGATCACATTCTCAAACAGCAGAAGAGATATAAAACATATTTAGTATGTAACATTTTGCTCATAAGGTTGTTGCTACGAATTGCAGATTCAGTTACTCAATACTTTCACTGAAAACGTATTTTGATGGTGTTAACGGCAAACCATTTCAATCTGCCTCATCATCCACTGTCAGGAGAGCTGTATGGAAATGTAAATCCAAGGCACTGTGATTCTTCAGGGTCCCTCATGAGACACAGTATTGTGGGAAGAGGATTCAACACAAATCATTCTTAAAGCCCTTACCTTCCCTTAGCTGATTAAGGGCATTAGCTTTTTGTATGAAACTTACCCTGTTGTGAGCACCACTACCAAATGCAGACAAAAAAAACTACAAGCCTCAGAGTCCCACAAGATTGTGCACCAGATGCAAGGGAAGGATGACTATTAAGCAAGAGTACAAAGTACAAATCATACAAAGATGTAAAGGCTGTCATTGCAATCTCTTGTACTAGCAAATCAAACTCAGTCACATGTAGAGTCTGTAATTAAAATTATTTCTAGCTCAACTTTCACAGATATTTTTGTGGTGTCAAAAAGGTGTTTGAAAATTAGTAGTATGAGCAAAAATAATTACATAGAGCAAGTACCTGCTGACACTTCACTTTTATCCAGGGTTCTTAATATCCATTACATTTAATGCATACATCTTTTGGATACCAGTCACCACTATGTGCATTTTTGCTTTTGATTGGATACCAGCTGAGACTTAAGAATGGTGCTTTTGCATTAAAACAATCTTCTAGCTTTTGGAATTCAAGTAAGCCTTTTTACCTATTGATTAGTATCACAAAAATACACCAAAACCCACCAAAAATATTACTAATTTTTCACTACCATGAATGAAACTTGGAGATATAAAAACTAAGCCAACTTGAGAAATTAAATTGCTAAAGCATTTGGACACAGTCCTTATGTTCTAATGTTTTTGCAATGTCTGGAAGAAAAAGAAGGAACATTAGTGTGCCTACATGCAGTCTAATGCTGGAAAAAAAGGACAAGTATCAGTGAGACAAATTGTATTTCACATCTTTTCTACAAAAGCAACATTTCAATCATATGTACTGTGACAGAGTACGACCTTCTCTTACATGCATATTAGAAACCTACGGGATTTATATATGGTTAGGTATATAATCTCTTTCTACCTCAGCCTCTGTGATTAGCTTTACGTAATTAGGCACATCTTAAGCTACTTAATGAGGAAGTATGCAGATTTCATCACCAGAACCATGTCCTTGGGCTACATGCTGCTGCTGCTGCTGCTGTGTGAAAAAATGTCCCTCCAGACTAAACCCTAGGTGAAGGACTGCTGAAGCATTTCAGCCCCAGAGTCGAGTGTGGACTCCTGAATTCATCCCTCATGATGAGCTCCCATTTCTTTTTTCCCCTCACAGATGCAGGAGTGTTACCATTACTTCTTTCAGGATCTCTGTACTACATGGCCTTGGCTTGATCTTAAGCAGTGGTCAGGTCATCTCCATGCTGTAAAAGCAATTTTTATACCATCTTGCCACAAGCAGTACCCTTTGAAGAAATAAGGAGAATGGCTAAGCTGGCCCAGTAACCGTACAGTAGGTCTGCACGGGTTCAAGAAAGTTTGAGCAGCTATTAAAGCAGGAACTCAGCTATATGGTTCTTAAGAAGGCTGAAATCAAGCCAAAAATTAAAACAAATTCCTTGAAAAGCTTTTACACTTACAATTTGGGACTGCAGACAGGTGGAAATCTAATTATTTTGAAATAAAAATTACATTACCAGTTTGATTACTTAAATCTTATATTTCATTCTCAACTGTAAGGAGATCTGGACTGTTTCAGCCCTACTCAGTCAAATTTACTTTCTAGTTCCCCTGCACTGGCATAATGATGTTATGTTTAGCTGCACAAAACTCAGAGAAAAGTTTATTTCCTTCAAAAATAATTTACGTAGAAATATTTTTTAAAAATGAATGGTTTTAGCTTGTTTGTCTAATCCCTATTGGAGCAAACACGACATTTGGTCAGGCAAAAAGCCAATGCACCACTTAAGTCTTCAAAAACAATGCAAGAAAACTCCAAAATGCCAAGTTATACACAAGATAATTCAGATTCTTACCTGTGAGCAAGTTTATTCAATTGGTTTCTACAACTTTTAAATACAAATTTTGATTTTTATCTACTTTAAATTAGGTCTTAATGGTAAAAATCACAGAATCACAGAATACCAGGTTGGAAGGTACCTCAACAATCACTTAGTCCAACCTTTCTTGGCAAAAGCACAGTCTAGACAACATGTCCCAGCACCCTGTCCAGCTTAACCTTAAAAGTGTTTGATGCTGTAGAAACAAAAAGTAACGAATGGAGTGATTCATAAAATCAGGAAAGTATTTCTGATATTAATTTTCTGATCCTTAGTTGTGTACCTCACAGGTATTTATTTTGTAAATAAATCCAGTCTTATCTCTGAAAATTATATAGGAGTGGAATGACCTGTTAGTGTCAGGTCTGTCCCTGCTACCACATGTCATATGAATATAATAATTCACAGTTAGTCAAGCTTTTTTTAAAAACCTGTAAAATTCAACTCAGCTGGAAGCCTAGTCCAGACCTTTGCCTCCAAACCCCTCTGCTTTTTCACCCTACCCTGCTCTGACAGCATTAATTGCATCTGCTTTCTCCTACCAGCACTTCCTCCAGGCTTACCCCAATTCTTTGGGCAATATCCCCTCTTAACCACCTCCTTTACAAGCTATGCATCCCGAACAAATTAAAAAATATACTAACAATTATGTCTTGAATCCAGTCTCAGAGTGAAGATACCTAATGTGGCATTTAGTTGGATTGTGTATTTACAGAGAGAATCGTGTATCTTCAAGGCATATCTGACAAACCTGAACAGGATAGTTTGAAAGTATTCTGCTCTCGTCTTATCAATCCAACTCTTTTGGGAATATATATGCAAGAGATGTTGGAAAGAGTCTCAGGCAGACAGATCTTATTGCTGTAATTGCTATCCCATGGTTATATTGCTGTGCAGCGCACTGAATATTTTGAGATACTGTATTTAGTGAATAGAGGAATCAGATTAATGCTGAGGACTCCAATTCCACTTGGCAGGCAGAAAAATGATTTTTTAAAAAAAATAGTATTCCTTGAATGAATGTCCTCTTCAGACAGCTATATTGTACAGCTTATTGGAAAGGGAAAACTAAACAAGCACTCTACTAATTTTATCATAGCAAATTATATCAGCAGTAGAATTAAATGTAGTAATTCAAAGTAAAGCTGTCTCACAATTTATAAGCAAGGCAGCTCATTTCTCTATGCTATCAACACAAGGAAGAGGTTTAAGGGATAATGCCAACTCCAGCTGATTAGGTTTGACATTTCAAAAACATTGTTAGTTGAGAGAGATTCCCCTGTCATCACCTTCAGCTGTCTTGGCCAGTTTAAATGAACTCTCCTGTTAAGGATATGCAATTCAATTAACAGACACGACAGGGCACTCATCCATAATTATTTCTGGTATGTTCAACAGAAGTTAACAGTATGCTTTTCAAACAGAATATTGGTAAATACAGAGTTTTCAGGACAAGCGAGATGACAGTCATGTACCTGATGCAAGGGGACTTCTGTGTTAAAAGACCAGCAAAGACAGAAATGGGGGACAGAAGGAACTTCAACTGATGAAAGCAATAAGAATTTCAAATCAAGACTGCCTTTACTTTGGTGTTCAGGATCTGATAGAATTTTCCAGATAATAACAAAAAATGGGAGTACTCATAGGCCATATATTCCTTAACCCTGCATGTTGAAACTAATCCAAGAACATGAGTCAAGTTGTGCTCTTCTTAAGAACAGAGAAGGGCTCTGCTTTGACCTAACAGAAAAGCTGAGTAAAAACACGTTCCACAAGTGCAAAGCATTCACACAGGAATGGAGTGAAGCTTTAAAAGAGCAAACCAGATGTAACAGACAGCTTATATAAAATGGCCTCACAGATATCACCAAAAGGCTAATGAATCCTCTGATGTGTCTGTTCTGAATAAGAATGACCAGAGGCATTTCCAGAAGCTGGTCAACTTACAACACTGCTTAAGTAGAAAGTTGCAGAAAATTGACGGGTGTTAGGGCAGACAGGGAATATGTCTAATGCTTTTATTCTCCTATTGAGTTTGCTCTAATAGCAATGATGCATCACAGAACTCTCCAGATCCCACCAGCCATTATAGTTAAAAAGATGAAACTCTATCCTATTTAAAAATCAGCACACAAAGGGACGGATACCTGAGCAGTTTTCATGGCAATAAGCTCAGCAGGAGACTGAGACTGTGTATTTTGATCTGCAAATATTTGCTTTTTAAACCATGCAACTTTTTGTGGAACACATCACCTTTATGAATCTCTAGTGGATGAGTCCTCAGGTCTAAAAAGTTCAAAAACCTGGTGAAGGAGACCTAAGACGGGTATATGTTACAAGCTGTGTCTTGATGGCAACTGAAACTTATGCACATGGGTTTGGAGGAAAGTGTTTCTAGGTTTTGGTTTGTATAGTTTTCTTTTTTTTTTTTTTCCTTTTCGTTATTTGTTTCTTTATGATGGAGTACCTGCTTTGTGCTCAAATGTCAAAGTTGTTAAATATAGTCTGATTTATGGCTTTACAGCAACCATTTAATTAATTGGTAACTCAATTTCTGTTAAATTAGTCACAGATTTTTTGGGGGTAAATTATTCCTTGCATATTTCTTCCCTAAACCTTTTCTTTGTCTCCTATCCTCCTTCCCCCTCTTTCACCTGCCTCCGAAAAGAAGGAAGAAAGGGAAAAGTAACACAGAAGGAACAAACAGAAATATCCTTACAATTCTGCTGAACAATATCATTCAACCCCTCTGAAAGTCAGTATGATCATCTCATTAAATGGTTTGAAATTTAAAATCAAAATAGCAAGTGGCAAATCTATCCTATTATTTAAGAAATGAAGCCAACAAAATACTTACAACTTCGACTTGTAGATTCAATCAGCTTAAGTTGTTTTCTCCTGTCTGCTCTCTGATCTATGTTAATCTTTATTTTCAAGGTACAGGTTTGACTCAAAAATCCACTCTTTCTGTAGATATAAAAGCACTGCTAGCTAAGCTCTGAATTATCAGATGGATTATAGTTTGCAAAAGTCTTTGGATCAGAGTAACACAATAATTTTATGTTCTTCTTCAAGGATGCATCTTTATAGCCACCATTACTTTCTAAATGAAAATTTTTCATACTTATTTGGGAAAAAATACCCTGATGTAGGCAATTGGAACAAGGGATGTGCTGGTTTTTACACAAAAAATGCAGAATATGAGATCAGCAGTTTAACTAGAGGGAGCTAAATGGAAATTCACCTGCAGGAAAGGTGAAGCACAAAATATATGTTCTTTGTCACTAGATTTTGTAGCACTTAAGTTCTAAAGGTAGTCGATATTAGCATTCAGAGAACCATTTAGACTTTCTATTCCAAAGAGGGCACCTGTTTTCACATATCCCTCTATCTGCAAGGCCAAAAGCCTCAAAATGTTCCTGTATACTAAACAGATCTCAATCAGATGACATTTCTGCCGTCCTCCCACAAGTGCATAGGTATGTGAGTGCACACACCCACCATTTTCTTCCTTTGGTCTGGTGGACTTTGTAGGAGACAAACTGCATAAATTCCAGCTAGTGAGGATATCATTATTATATTTGAACAACTCTATTGTAGTGTGTATTTGATATCTATTTATTCCAGCCCAAAGGAAGAGAGAAACCCAAATGTGCCAAATCAAAAGAGTTGTAGAAAGAATATTGAAATGACTAAACCAAAAGAAGTGAAACCCTGCAACGCATCATTAGGAAAGACAGGAGAAGTTCAATAAACCTCAAACTGCACAACCCCCTACTCCCCCTCCCCCCCATTTTGTGCCACTGTAGAAATAAAGTTTGCTTAATTAAATTTCTTTGCAGGACAAATACATGAAATCTGCTTCTGGGTGCCATGGTGAAAAAATAAATGCCATGTTAAGATTGTCAGGATGCAGTAGGTATGTTACATACCATAATTTTTATAATAATAATTATAAACAATAAGCATATGTAATAAGTTGCATACTCTGTTTACTGAAAACAAATCAAAGCTACTTCTCCTGTGTGATATTGCCTATCATAGGAAGGACTGAATTATGTGATAACAAAATGTATTCCCAGAAATTAAAATTATATACAGGCATAACACATGAAGTAAGCTTGTATAAAAAAAACATTAAGATTGTGGCTCTTAACACATTTCACAGATATAAGCAGTTTTGTCTGAATGTGTCAATGTGGCACATTTAGGTACACTCAGAATACACCACTGGTAAGAACTGTGATTTAATAAAGCAGAATCTGTATAACTGTTCATATTTTTGTATACATACAATCACTTTTTTTTAATGTATTTCCCTTTCATTCGAACATGAGTTTAAAACAGGTCAAAAAAGTGTATCCAAGAGTAAACTGAAAATGTATTATTTTCAGTGGTTGTCCCCTGGAACCAACGTGTAATTAATGCAATTTTATTTGTAAGTTCAAATTTTAGGCAGACTTAGGCAAATTCTGCAGTCATGCCTTTTGTTAAGTTTATTGTAAATAAAGAATAAATTGTATGGACTAACCACAAAGTATTCTCAACACACAGAAATCAAACATTTATATCTAGGTATTAAAAAAGGGGTAGAAACAGTCACTATGCAATTTGATCTAGTTTAGTTTTTTGCCTTTTTTTTTTACTTCAAAATGAATTATGTTTTGATGAACAAAATCTTTTCACTAATTTGTTTACTTTGTGCTGTTGTTTTTTTCAGTAAATGAGAGCTAAGTGCCAGGTTAGTCTTCACCTTTGATAATAATGATTCTGTTTATGAGCAAGAAGAATCATTTAGATGACTAACATAACATTTACACTCATATTTTAATGCCAGTTTTGTATACCTGGTATTAGTCACTGTAACAGCACTTTTGAAGACTGAAATTTTACACTTTAGAAGAGCAAGGACTTTTTTTTTTTTTTTTTACTTGGTTTGTTTTCTTTTCTGAAAGCCCTAAGTTTTCTCTCAGTTACTCACTACAGTAATCTAGAAGCTACGCTTGCACAGGATGGAACTACATGGTTCCTTAAAAAAAACCAATCTGGAAGAGAATTTTCATTTATTATTAGTGTGAAATTGGCAACTAATAATAAGAACTATGGACCGACTTGTAGCAGTGCAGTAGCAAAATGCAAATGGTAATTTATAATTCAAAAGGATAAATCTTATATTACTTATTACAGAACTTGATACCCAGTTTGTGAAATTTATTTCAGAATCACAAACTGAGTTGCTCCAATCAACAGTCAATACACTGACAATAAATTTTTCATCTTGAACTTTAGTTAGCACTACTTTGACATGCTGGTGCCTTTTGGTTTTTATTTGTATGTCCCTGAGAGAACCACAACCTGACACAAGAAATCAGTATAGGAATTGCATAAACATACTGTAAAAACAATTCTTTCCTTCTTTTTTTTCTCTATTGTTATTCATATTCTAAATTAGACCAGTGAATATTATCACACATGATATTAGAAAACAATCACCTCACTTCCTGATGTAACTCAACAGAGTTTTATTAGATGAATGTTTCAGAGACTTACAAAGAAAAAGTGTTCTAACATCTGCTTCAGGCTTTGGAGAAGTAATTGAGCCAAAACAAAAATCAGGCAATTTGTTCCAAGCCTGAGTTTCTCTGTATTGAAAAATAAGGCCAAAGTTCCCATTAGAGAATTTCATATCCTACTGCTGAGTAAGCATCCTTCTCTGTAGAGCTCTTGAATCATAATTAACATGCAGAAAAAAAATTACAATGTTTTAGAAACATTTCTTCCAGAAATCATTTTAATATAACCAGGCAGCCTCAGAAACACATATAAAGCATAACCTATATGGACTGTAATTCAAACACAAGATTAGTTCCATTGGTTAACCACAACAGAAAAAAAAAGAATCAACCAGATCCTTCTTTGACTAGCTTTTCTCTTAAATTATATACATATTTAGGAAGACATAAGTTTAATGAAAAAATCTACAGTGCACAGAACTAAGCAACAGCAAATAGGTAATGACCAAGTCAAATTTTTAATTTACTTAGATTTTAAGCACGTAGGTAGGAAACTTTCAATTCTGAAATCCAGAACACTGCACAAGACTATCTGTTACAAGGAAGAATAAAGTTGGATCTTCTAACAGCACAATAGGAAATGGGTCAGAAAAAATGTCTAATGCTTAAAATAAGACTAATAACTTAAAATCACATTTCCAATAATTCTATGATTTTCTTTATGTGTATTAGAGTAGACAGGTTTTGAAAGCCATAATTGGTAACTATTGCTACACTTTGTAAATATGAGATAGTGTGAAATATTGATCAGTCCAAAATACGATCTGTTATGATCCCAATGCTAACAGGGCAGAAAGCAGGAAGACCTTATTGACTTATTGATTGTACAGGAAAAATCTAGGTTATTAACAGAAGTGCAGCAAAAATCAAAGACTGATACATTTTCCTAATTGTCTCTCCCTGGAAAACCAACCAAAGCAGTTGTTTTGGAGTTCCAGGGTATTTTTATCGATATATATAAATAAAAGACAGGGGTGAATGAAGGAATTCCCAAGTGGCTGTTCACTGAAGACAGTCACAGTTGACAGTCAGGAGTACCAGGAAACAGGTAGACAGAAGTGGGTAGAGTATAGAAGAATGATAGTAAGAAATTAATGCGACATTACTTTCAAAAACATGCAATTAATTCAGTGGTTACCCCACAAGTGGATATTTCACTGCAACAGGTGAAAGAGAACACAAATGTGGATCAGCAATCAGTTTGAGCAAATGCTCTCTCTCCCTCCTTTGTTTCCTATGCGAAAAAAGCAGAGCCCACAATGGTGTAGGCATGGCACAGCAGGGCCACGGGCATATAGCTATAGGTCTCCTACATTTAGTTTCCACTGTTCCTGTACTCTTGCCCACAAATGAAATAGTAATTGATTAAGCGCTGAGTCAAGTTAACCAAATGGAGGAGCAGAATTTTGCCACACTCCTGCCATATTGATGAAATACTCCATTATACACATTAAAAAATTTTACTTTCACAGCTAGAGCTACCCAATTCTACAGTTACATGAAAATAATTTTTAAATATTCTAGTTTGCTTGATTTTAGCACATGTTCAGAAACATATTGGACAGGCACTTCTTTTACTTAGAAACATCAATTACAAATAATATCATATTGAAATCATATCTAAATATTTTAAGTTTTGTCCTTTCATTTGCCTATAGTAGTTAAAATTGTATGCAAGATAAGAAAAGTCTTTGCAACATGCTGAATTTCTGCACTTTCAATGGACAGCAAAAGTGAATGGTAAAACTGAAGTGTTTTACCCCTCTAGGGAATGTTTGATTTTAAAATCTTTAGATTGAATAGGTAAATACTAACTAATATCTGGTAAAAAAACAAACAAAACAAAGCCATTCCTTCTCATTATGTCTAGATAAGACATATTCAATGTTCAACAATTCAGTTCAATTTGTAATAGCACAAAATGCAGAGTTAATGTACCTAGCATGCAAAATTGCCCAAACATACACTGCAAACCTCAGGTGTCCTCTCCAAATAAACGACTTAAGAGAATTATGAAATATGAATTTGTATTTGCTGAATCTTTGCTATACTTATTTCAAAAATAGCTTGGTACAAAATCCAGTGATATCCTGGAATGTTTACTTTGCTCTGGGGCAGAAGTTCCACATACAACCAAGGGTGGGATACACAAAACATAGATGAAACTCTGACCCTTTTTAACTTATTCATACAGGCAAAAGAAAGCAGTAAAAGACAAAGTTTTAATTACTCTAATTTATATTTTTAGATAAATACTTTCTAATTTTTCTGTCCATTGAAATGTTTACTGTGTGCAAGATCTGACACTGCACAGAACACAGCTCCTGCCTTTGGTGTATAGTTTACCTGACTTTCAATTTTTTTATTTTTTTTAAGGTGCAGTATTTGTTACTATTACTTTCTGCCATGCCAAACATCTGCAAGGTCAGATGTTTGCTTTTCCACATATACACACATACATAACCTTCCATTTCCCAAAAAAAGCATTTGAAAACAAAAAACATTGGACAACAAGCAAATCTGGATTTCCAATCAAATGTCTTTCAGCATTAGAAAAGCTTCACTGGCAGGTAGCTTCACATTGATCCAAAACAATGAATGATGCTACACATAGAAAAAGATTAAGTGCATTTTAAAACAGTGCAAGTATCCTGTTCTAATAAGCAACGATACTGATTACTGCAGAATATGTTAAAATAAATACTAGTCACTGCCATCTTTCTCATGTCAGTGATTATATCTATGATTTGTCAAAGTGTAACCCACAAATCTGACTTTAAAAATGGAGAAAAAGCAATAGCAAGTCAATATAGACTTACAGTAAATATAGAAGCACATTCAAAACCCCTAAATAAAATAATAAATATGATTCACTGTGATCAAGCTTTTAATTCTATAACTATATGATTTTTAAAAATACACAGTGAGTCTGGAAGAGATTCAGCCATATTCTACAACAGGCTGGTATATTCTACACCTTTCTCCCTGCCTTTTTTTTTTTTCTCTTCTTAATGTAAAAGAGCAGAACATAACATAGAACTAGTATTTTTAATTAAAATCACAGTTGGGCTTTTTGGTTTTGTAGCTCCAAGAAGAAAAGGGTTTTACAGTGTGTAGCCCACGGACAAAAATATTGTAGGGAAGAGTTTTAAAGATACTGTATTTGCACTGAAAGAAAAATATTAAATCTTTAGATAAAAACATAATACATGGTAGATGTTTAGGGTTGGATGCAAACAATTATTGAGTTTTTATCTTTTACCTCCTGTATATCCTGGCTTTTTGGCATAGATTTCAGCCACATCTGAACCAAAAATACAGAAAAAAGTGGGTTAAAACCAAAGAATTCCAGTATAAATCAAATTTTGCCTTTCCTAAAGTTTCCTTTCTTCATTTCCTAGAAACCAAAAAGCATCTAGATGTAAAGGCCTGGCTTCAGTGAACCATAAATCCCTGTAAAAGGAATTCAGAATTCAGTCCAAAATGATTCACAACTTTACACATTACAGCTGTTATGATTTGGGTAGGGCAGGGGGAGAAAAATCATAAGCCAAAGTGTTAATGTAACATTAAAGCCTTGTGGAAAGCAGGTGAAAAAAGTGCATTTGTTTTTTGCTTATTATTATGACACATATTACAGTAAAAACTAATTGTACATTTATACTTTAAGATGGAGTTTACATGGTAAGCATAAAGTTCAGCAGCAAAAATTTAAAATCTGATTTTTATAATGAAAACATTATATAATTGATATATGGTTAAGTGGATTAAAGTACTGTATATTATATTTGATAACTTAGTTTTCTTTAAATTCTCTGCAAAGGAAATAGATTTCACATACCTTTGAAATGTTACTTGATCGACTTGTGGAACGCCCTGGGGATTTATCATTCTGGAAAACAAAATTAAAAGATGAAAAAAAGTTTCATCATTTGAATTCTACATAATTGTTTTTGTCATTGTGACTGCAGAGAGTTTCTCTTCCTCTATTTTATTTCCGTTTGGCTACTGACTGTACAATGGAAGACAGCTCAACAAATAGACCACTACAATATTCTTTTAAATTACATGAGTAAAAGTTGAAAGAAATTTCTGTCAGAAATTAATGCTAGCACGTAACTACTGTTGGTTTGTTTTGCCTTTTTTTAAAAAAAAAGACATTTTGAACGAAAGATCAATGTATCATCAGAACTTCTCATGCAAACTGGTATTTAGGTATGAAAAGGAATGTTTTGGGTCAACTAATAAAAACCTCCAAGTCACACTGGACACATTCCTGCTTAAAAAGTTGAATTCATCCTCTCAGCAAAATTAACCATACTAGATTACTTCCCAGCCAGATCTGTTCTGAGAACAATAAATTGTAATCAGGAGGAGATGTAGTTCAATTTAACACCTACTCCTCCATCCCCTCTCAGCCTTGCAAACAACACATACATACAAACCAACACCATAGGCTGAAATCCATTAATAAAGTGTATGTTGAAGAGCTACATTTCTACAGCACATGCTGTTTTCTGGTTTGGGGTTTTTTTTTATTTTTCTAGTAATCCAAAGGAGGGAGTGATGCAGTGGTTCAAAAATTTGTTCAGTATTTACACTTTCCTGGCAATACATTCAGCTTAATTTGCACTAAAAAGGTAAAATATTTCAGAAACAGGGCCCATCCCCTTGGTAAATGCACGTATCTTAAGGAGGTCACAAAAGTGTTTTTCTTAGCACTGAGAATGTAGGTTCAAACAGTCATGTGAATTATTCATGTCAACAAGATCGATTTTTACCTAGAAGGAGTTGAACTAGATATCATGTATGTAAGTTTGTTAGATAACCTACTTGGGGGAACAGGGGATCAAAACCTGAAGCAAAGCTTACCTCTGTAGCTTAATTTGCAAGTCATGCATCACTGTGGCAGGCAAACACATACATTAATATTTTCATGCATACATGTCCACAAAAGGCTTTAAACTTGACTATGACCCATCTCCTCTCAACCTGAATTTAAAGACCTAAGAAAAATACAGGAGCTGCCAGCTACAAAAGCCTCATGTCTAGTCTAGGAATTAGCATTTCCCAAATAATTTGCAGCATAGAATAACTTTGAGATGGCAAAAATGACCTAAAAGAAACCTTGGGCAATTTGTCAGCAAATGTTTAGAAGAAAGCACTTTTGTCATTTTTGTATTAAAAAAGCTGCTTTGACCTCAACTCTAGTAAGCACACCCATACGAAAAAATAATTTTAAAACAATTTGTTGTTCCATATACCTATGTATCTCCCTTCAGACTGTAGGTAGCTTATGTTTTTATTCCATCCCTCAGTGCCA
>JAWWLV010000144.1:33420524-33445228 GCA_035041135.1 Platyrinchus mystaceus
CCTGAGAGCATTGTCCAAATGCTTCTTGAACTCTGTTAGGTTTGGTGCTGTGACCGCTTCCCTAGGGAGCCTCTTCCGGTACCCAACCACCCTCTGTGTGAAGAACTTATTCCTGATATCCAATCTAAACCTCTCCTGACTTAGCTTCATGCTGTTCCCTCAAGTCCTGTCACTGGTCACCACAGAGAAAAAATCAGTGTCTGCTCCTTCTCTTCCCCTCATGAGAAAGATGTAGACTGCACTGAGGTCTCCCATCAGTCTTCTCCAGGCTGAACACACCAAGTGCCCTCAGCTGCTCCTCATACAGCTTCCCCCTCAAGGCCCTTCACCATCCTCGTGGCTCTCTTTTGGATGCTTTCTAAGAGCTTAATACCTTTCTTATATTGTGGTGCCCAAAACTGCACACAGAACTCCAGGTGAGGCTGCACCAGTGCAGAGTAGAGGAAGGACATATCCAAAGGATATATCCAAAGACATATATGTTCAAATATCTATACAATTTTTGTGCATCAAGTAGACGTTTTATCATGTCCTTCCAAACAGATTAGTTTAAAGAAAGTAGCATTCACCTTTTAGAATTACACTTCTCAGTAGGAATTATTTAATGAGGATTTTTTATGTCCCTGACTGAGTTTTCTTAATTTACACATACACATTTCTGGCCCTTGAGCAAAGCTAAAACAAAATATTCAGAGAGATCTTTAAACTTCTTAAACTGTGTTTTCCTCCAGTCAACAAAACAGCAAAACAACTCTTCACAAGACTCCTTCTGGACAATTATGAGCTTTTTGGGTTGTATGTTGTATTACACAGTCCGCAATGAAATGCCCCCCTTACTACCAGACATCCTGTACCACCAATATCTCATCTCTTCTATCCTGTGTGACATCCAGCAAACACTCATCAGGTATCTTTTAAAGAATGTGATGGCACAGAAACAAGTTCCTATAGCTATTCTACTGGACTATCAAGAAAAATCAGTCTGCATTTGTAAATTTCCTAAGAATTCAGTTTTTCCAAGATCATTTACAAGGATATAATTGAAAATGTAATTCAGCCTTCAATATAAATTCTGGGAGGAAGACAAAGGGGAAAAAAAAGCCAAAAAATTTCAGATTATGACATGTTCATGAAAGTGCTTTTGGAGGAATGTTATAAGCACTGTCCTCCCACATCATACCAAGAAAAGAATTCTGTATGCAATAAGTAATTAAAATAATTAAAAACAATTGCAAAATCTCTCTTTTTATGACAGTAAACTACCTTCTAAAACTTCAGCTCGAAATTGGGTTCTTGAACTGATATTATTTTCAGTGACCATCTTAAATTTAAGCCCGTTAAACTTTCTAATGCTTAGATACAGCTCTTCTTTTTTTCCAGTTTGGAAATGTGCCTTGCATTGCTAACAAACAGTTGTTTTTGTTTTCTTATTTAAAGCAAGAAAATAAAACTCTGTCTGGGTAGAGGAACAGGTTAATAATAACAAATTTCTAAAATACTGCTGTGAACAGTTCAGGCTCTCATTCTAAAGAGGAAAGCAGTAGAATAGCTGGTTGCTTTCTCACTCATATATAAATATTCATACACACAGTTAGTGATTTTAAGTATTGCTGGGTAGCACAGCGCATTTTAAACTAATCCATTTGTCTGGTTTCTTTCCCTAGCTGCCCCTTGTTTTGCTCTGGCTTTGAGCATCACTCGGGCTGACCCAGGCAGCTTGCTAATGGATTGCACTTCACCTCTCTGAAGTGAGCAAAACAGCACCAAGAATTAAGCAGAATATCTCAGTTCACAGCAGAATCTTCAGCAACAGCTTCTGTCATACAAATACATCCAAACTACCCCAAAAAAACACCTTTCTGGAGAATATTTTGTCTTTGTTTTCTTTTCTGTGTACTCTAATCTTTGCATCCCAGTGGTGCTATGTGCTGCTTCACACATCTGCACACAGTTCTCAGCCTTGGAGTTCTGTACATGATTGTAATGACAGATTTTCATCTACAAGTCATGTCACAATACGTCACAAAAATAAATGTCTCCTAAATGTAAGCACAGCACAAGCCAAACACACATGGTTTTACCTGCCTAAAGTGCCTTTCCACCTAATACCCCCTTACTGCATCTGCACAGGAGGTGCTCCTCTCAGCACCTTTTCACTTCTGGAATTAAGAATATGAGCAAAAACTGCTTTCATTTTATGGCCTGAGCTATCAGGTATGTAGATGACCTCAAACAGGAACATCAGTCACTGAAAGAGCAGGAATTACAATTATTAAAATTGATGTATGGACTTGATATACTTATTTCAATACTTCAAAATGAAAACAGAAAGACAAAATCAAAAACCAGGCAACATTTTCTTTAACTGATAAACAAATACTCCCGTGCCCATAATTAATTAAGACATAAACATACTGTAATTACTGGGCATCATGTATAATTTTACTGTGGAACCCAGAATGTTTTCAATACAAATGAACAGTTAGATTCAAAGTGACAATTCACAGAAAAAAAAGCTCACTGGGAATATCAAGGACTATGATAGAGATGCAACCCTTAACTAAAACAACAGAACATAAATAACAACAACTATTAATAAAATTAAGTATCAACAAAATATATGTAAATATGTACCTTTTATATTATCCATATACACTATATTGCATATATAAAAATAAACCATCTAAAATTATATAGCTATCTATTAATCTATTTGTATTTACTCTTTACTAGTTATCTGTTACTGCAAATAGCTAGAGCCAGGATAACAGTCTCCCATGGTGCAGCTAGTGCTACATTATTCAAAACCTATTTCAGTTTCTTGTGTTTGGGTCTAAATTATTAAATTAAATACAAGCATATTAGTATTTATTTATGACTATTTATAGCAAGAAGATAACAACAATGTCACTAATGACAGAGCACACAGCCTACCTCTTGGCAGTTCGGACCTGTACAGTCTATTCTCTATGGGTAAGTGTAGGGGGGAGGGGGAGTGCTGGTGAATAACATACTAACAAGTTTCAGAGTAACTGGCAATTCCTAACCAGCTCTTATGAGAGGAATTTCAGTTCTGAAAGGAAGTCAAAGCAGAATTTAGCTCTAAATACTGAGAAAACAGCCTATCATCAACTGCCAGTTATCTTTTATTTTTCATGCAATTATTTTCTGTGCTGCTACATATTTTATCTAATTTTTTCATACTTTCAGATATTCAACAGTCAACCATATAATTCCTCTTATAAACTAATCATCCCACTAAATAACCAAATATAAAATTATTGGTATTTAAGTCTGTATTTGAAAATGTAACAATATTTACCTCCCTTCTTTGTAAACAAATAACTTGCCTTTCTAAGAAATTTCAACTTCACTAACAAGTTCAACATTCATGTCAAATCACCTCAGACAAAAAGAGAAGGTAAATCTAAACAGACTGAAGGTCTCTGTTGTAACGCATAATTGTGGAAGACCACCTGATTAACACAAACAAAGCTTCTGAGGGTGTTGAAGCATTTCAAAATGCCTTTCTGACTGTCATCTGTGGAAACAGACTACATAATCCAGTGTGACATAAAAAAAGCTAGTTTAATTACCCTAGAAGTTGCATGTTTGCCACATTTATATGTGGGTGGAAGAGTACATGGCATTGATCAAGGAACCTACCTATTCATAGTCTGCTGGGTAACCTTACATAATGTATGGATGCTTTACTTGTCATAGGCCCTGTTGCTTATTGTGCATCTAAGAAATCCTTGTGGCCGGATTTGTAGCACAGAAAACCATAAAAATTTTACATTGGTGCTTCCACTGCAATGGGGAGTTAAACATTTTAGGAAGTTATTTTCTTTTTCACCCATTCAATTCTCTAAACAAAAAACTACAATGCCACCAACTGCATGGCACAGACACATTGCTGTGTTACTTACAGCTGCATCTTGTGCTGGTATATCTAGTCTACTAGAATCCTATCTCCATATCAGTTTCAGTGTAGCAAGTTATTTTCAGCATAAGCTGCTAGTAAGCATGATATATCTAAGAATCCGATCCACTATCCTTTTGAGCTGAAAATTCTAATTACGATTTAATGAGGCTCAGAGCAATTTCCATCACAGGCCAAGATGAGTCAATAGCATGCTTGCTGTTCAGGCTTTCATAGTGATGCTTCTACCTGCAATTACATGCATATCTTCTTCCATGTTACAACATTCAGTTACTTTCCCTATGTCACACATATGTCCAAGGTCAAAGCTGTTTTAAAATGGGAATAAATACACCATTATATTTAAAAGAAAAACAAACCCAGCATTGAATCAACCTTGATACAAAGCACAGGCATGCACAGAATACAGTTAGAAAACAGCACACACTAAACACTCAACTGACATAAGTGAAATTCCTTTATCAGGATCACATAAAGAGCATAATTTGTTATGCCATAAGTAGCAAAAATGAAAAGCTCCTAGAAATCTTTGACAAATTTACAAATTACAAATTAAATAACCATGAAGCTGGAATTTGGTTCAACACAAATCAGTAAAAAATAAAGTGTCTCACATAGTTGACCTTGCCTGATCATGTGGTAAGAAGCTGGTCAGAGGCTTTTATTGGAAAATTATTTCTGGTAACGCTTATTACGAATGAGTTTTGTGCTGGTTTCAGCTGGGATAGAGTTAATTTTCTTCACAGTTGCTAGTATAGGACCCTGTTTTCTACTGTACGAGAAACAGTGTTGATAGTTCAAGCCCATTTTGGTTGTTGCTGTGCAGTGCTTACACAGAGTCAAGGCCTTTTCTGCCTTCTCACCTCAGCCCACCAGCAAGGAGGTTGGGCGTGCACAAGGAATTGCACCCAGGACAGCTGCCCCCCACTGACCAAAGGGATATCCCAGACCATATGGCATCATGCTCAGCATATTAAGCCGGGGGAAGAAGAAAGAGGGAACATTTGGGAGTATGGCATTTATCTTCCCAAGTAACTGTAAAATATGAGATATAGCTCCACTTTCCTGGACACCTTCCTGCCCATGGAAAGTAGTGAGAGTAGAGAAAGTGGTTTTGCGTTGCTTGCCTGTGTGGCTTTTGCTTTACCTATTAAACTGTCTTTATTACAAACCAAAACATCTCTCACTTTTACAATTCTCTGCCCCATCCCAACACGGGTGAAGTGAGTGAGTGGCTGTGTGCGGCTTAGTTGCCAGCTGGCCTTAAATCATAACAGGTTACAGGAACTAAACTGAAAAAGGCCGGGATTTCAGAACACCAAAGTATAAGGGTAAGCAAGAGTCTTAAAACAAAGAAACCATCTATGCTGCTAAGGACAGACTAGGGCAATAAGCAGTTTTGTGTGGCAACAGCCTGGTGCCAGTAGATCTTTCTGTTTCCTTGATCTAGGGCAATAGACAGACTAAACCTACCGGCAGAAAAGTTCATGGCGCTCTTCTTTTCAAAAAGAAATCAGCATTATACAACACAGCTCACTTCCAAATGACAGTATCTATCAGAACTAGGGACATCAACATCCTAATCAGTTTCTAGGTTAACATACTCTAAAACCCCCATAGTTTCAAATTATTGTCTCCATTGTTTAAATAGATGCCAAATTTTCATATGCTGCTAGTTTCACTCATTGAATCTATCAGCTGACAATACTTTAACCTTAAGAAAAATCACAGGCATTTTATCCAGGGTTGTTCTCTATGAATAGGTATATTCTAAAATACTTAGTATGAAAAAATTCTCATCTAAAATAGTATCTGTTCTTGTTGACTCAAGAACTGTTTGGTGAACAGCAAGCACCAAGCATTAATACTGCATGAAAAATCTAAAATTATCTGCCTATGCTCTTCAGATTATACCTTGGGGGGGGAATGAAAAAAAAAAAAAAGGCTGCTAAAATGATAGTTCCTAGTAGTACTTTTTTAAAAAGAGACAAGTGATGACTGTCTTTATCCAAAGCTGACCACATAGTTCAAAATAAAAAGCTACAAAGGCAGATAGTGGACAAGTGAAACTTGTCATTACCTTCTTGTTAAAAAGTCACAGGGAAAAAGATAGGAAGACTATAATTTAAAAATCAATAAACAGCTAGTCTATACTCTAGTGACATACCCTGCTATTATCAAGATGAATGAAATGCTATTCACAAATGAAACTGAATGAGAAAATGCAGAGGGATAATATTAATTAAAACTGAAGAAAATGTTATGAAAATAAATAGATTTTAAAAAATAATAAGGCAAATACAAAAGAAAAGAGATGGAATGAAAAATAAACATGGGAAAATGTTTTCCCTCTTTTGTCAAAATATGGAATCCCATAAAGAGTAACATTATGCATAAAGGCATTTTAAAAATCTTGCTCTTTAGAGACAAAAGTGAACCTACAGAGAGGGAAAGTAATTGCATGAATCCATCACTGTTAAGTTTTTCACCAGAGAACTGTAGTTATTGACATGCAGTACAAGGCTCTAACTTCTCTAACATATAGTGTCTATAGCATTAATTGTTACATTTAGAAAGATATCTTCACCTACAAACATCTCGTTTTTGTTTTCCACTGCTATTTGCCAAGTTGCTTTTCTTCAGCAAAAACACAGAGCTTTTAATTATTATTTTATCAATGTCTAACTGAACCCTCTTTAATTTGCACCATCTCGCTACATTAATCAGAGCACTTTAGTTAAAACAGGTAAGCCATATAATTTGTGATAGATTTCCTCATGTCAAAACCCTCTTCCTTCTGCTATTTGGTTGCTAATGTCTAAATTACCTGGCAATTATAAACAACCTGAATGATTGCACTAACATTTGATTTACATTCATTTAATACTGAAGACATGCTATGGGGATTTTGTGTTTGAGTGTGGTTGATAAAGAGAGCTTACCTTGAAAAACTGAAAATTTATTATGCTTATTTTTCTCGGCATTACTCAGCTCTAAAAAATGAAGACAAACACTAATTTTCATATTCTTTTTCCTATAAAATACAAATGCAGTAGTCTGCAGATTTTAATCTGCCAATCTGCTTTGCTAATGTATGACTAGCAGTTTGCCTTTGTTTCATTATTTCTGCACAGGTGTGACACATATATATGTCACTGTTCATCTCTTGGTTTCAAATATGAAATAAAGCAATGATATAATTAGCACTTATTTTCACACCGTGTTACCCTTCTTAAAAGGCTTTGACACAAAAAGCAAAAAGTGAAATAGAATCTTCCTCACCGTAACATCAAACTATCACTTTGTCTCTTTTCTGTGATGAACAGAAATGCAACACAATAAATTTCCCTGCAGCACTCCTTAATCAAATGGGTCTATCATTTAGACATTACTATCATTTACAGATAATGTATTTGAGCATTTCCATCCTTAAGCAATAAAGATCTGGTTTTCCATTCTGCCCTGTACAACATGACAGCACTTTAGTACACTGCAATGCCACAGTCTGCTCAGCGGGTTTAGGGGAAGGTAGATGGATTTACTCTGGGCAGTGCATGGGAGAAACAACAAAATTCTTAGTAGGTTAAAAACCAACTTTTACTTGCAAACTTTAGAACATTCTGATAGAATAAGGCATTTGCTGAAGTTTAACTTAGCAGTCTTTAACTTACACACATACAACAAGGCACTGAATAAGGCATCGACTGGAATTTTTTGGTCCTGCTTACAATATATGTTGAGGGGAAGAAGATAGAAGAAAGAGAAAGAGAAAATAAAATGAGATAGAGAAACGTAGATAGTCACCACCCTAGGATCCAGTGAGGTCTCAGCAGCTTTTAAAGCTAGGGTAGTAGAGCACACCATGCGGAACAGCTTTCACCAGTTCAGGTCTGCTTGGGCCCTCCCCCAGGTGAGCTCACACTACTTTCAGCACCAAAGTCTCGTGCCTGCATTTTACACAGAGCAATGTTCCCTGCAGGGCCACGTGCTCGGCCACCCCCATTACAGTGTGGGCTGGGGCTGACTTTTCAAATGCTCGTGTGCTACGTAGTGCAGGGTGAGAAGGCTCAGGGGGTGGGGGGAGCAGCGTGCTGTCCCACCTACACAGAGCTTGCCCTGTTCCCCCACCACTTCCCCCCTCGTTGTTTTGAGCCAGTCAACCATTCCTCTGGTCTCTTGCATACACTAGGCACTCTATTTTCCAAAGCTCCCAGTATAAGATAAAACTTTACTTTTCTGTAAGACTCAGCGAATCTGAAGAGAAGTCTTTTCATCACCATGTTGAACTTCAATCAATGTTTGTTCAATTAACAGTCTGAATGCTCTTGATTTTTCTCTCATCGGTGACATCCTTTTCTCGTCCTTCAGGATGCTACCTCAAACATCTGGTGTCTGCAATGAACCTCTCTTGTAAGAACACTCTTGGTTGTCAGTATACATACTTCAGCAAATAGTTGTAAGGAGTAAGGGATAGCGATATTTTTGCAAGAAAGTAGACACGACCTGTGGACCGTGTAATTTTATTTTTAATTCATAGTATGGCATGCATTCGGTTTTATCTTTGTGAAAGATGACTTTATGCAGATTTTTTTTAATTGAAAGGACCAACTAACTTGTTTCAGAAGCTGGAATTCAGGGGTCATTTTGCTGTCTGCCAGTTATTGTGACCTGCTCGATTCCAGTCAATTAGTACCAGAGATGAAAGACTTTGGATGGTCAAGTAGTTTTCTAACAGCTACGTATTTATCAAAGGACAAAAGATTAATTAAATACACAAAGTGCCTCAATTACAATAGAGCTATATTACCTGATAATGTGCTGTAAGTTCAAATATCACCATTTCTTATATCTTTTTATTTGATTACAAGTTTTATGTCTTTAGTGCCCCTTAAACTCCTCTGAGTAAAGGGAAAAATTAAAGGAAAAAGCACTTTCTCCAGTCTTCTAAAGGATCTCCAAGCATTCAAATCTCTTTAATATACACGTGCCACCTTCCACTAGCAAATTGGATTCACTATTCAGCCTGAATCCACTGAACTCCAACTGCAACAAGAATAGGAGGAAAGCTATAAGTAATTAAGTTCTTAACCACAAGTTCTATATGTTAAGTAATAAAGCTAAGAAAAAAAAAAAAAAAGAAAAGGAAACAGAACTGGACAAAGAACAACCTGTTTGACTATATGCCTGGCTTCTGCTATGAAGCAAACCTGTATCTCAAAGATCTCCAAGCACAGAACAGAAATGCATGCAGAACGATAGAGCTCAGAGAACCTATTGACACTAGACAAGAGTAGGATTAAGACAATTTATGTTGTACTTTGGTGGTCAGGATTGCTACTGTTGAATGCAGCTGAAAAAATCGTAAATGTTGCCGACTGAGTAATTTATTCTGTACCAGCAGGCCCTGTAAATCTTGGTGCTATGGGCCTAACATGTCTGAAACCTTACAAGCTGAAAATAACAAAAGTAAGGACATGAAGAAACTTTATGCCAATTGAATCCAAGATGAACATAGATTGCATAGGTATATTCATTAGCAGCTTTCCTACTTCTTCTGGAAATCCCTAAACTCATCTTAATGCTAGATTAACAACTGAGGTTAATAAATAATTAAGCAGATTTTGGCTTATCATTTAATACAATTAGTTTAGTTATTATTCAGTTTGTAATTTACAACATAAATGTGAACATTGCAACTCATCCTTCTTTAAACATCAAAGCAAAATATATACCTTAGGGCCTGAATGACAAATTTCCTATAAAACTCTTTCCAGCAAAGTTCTATATGAAAATTCCTGGAGTGATATATTTATTGTATAAATATATATATCTATATATATATATTCAGGTGTAGAAAATTTGAGAAAAGACAGTTTCAAATTAAAATATGTCTCTACAACCACTTCTCTGCTTTAGAACTAACACCGAAGTTAATTCAGATCTTTCTATTTACTTCGATCCATCGTTCATAAACCATAGAATCATAGAATTGCTTAGGTTGGAAAAGACCTCTAAGATCACTGAGTCCTACTGTTAACCCAGCACTACCAGGTCTACCACTAAACCATGTTCCCAAGCACCATGTTTACATGCCTTTTAAATATCTCCAGAAATGGTGACTCAACCACTTCCCTGGACATCCTGTTCCAATGCTAGATCATTGTTTCAGTTACCTCTAGAATATTTTATGACAGCAATTTTTTCCCCCCTCTGCTTTCTGAAATATCCATTATATTCATTAATAAAAGCATGCTGTAGAAATCACAATTAAGTTGGGCTTATTCTTAGAACTCACAAGCCTAACTATTGCTATATTCATTTATTCAGTCAGGGGATGGACGAAAACTATTGCACAAGAATTTGGGTTTTTTCCTTATAGCTACCCTGATGTTTAATTAATAGTCTAAGTGTTGCTCCTATTTTAAACATAAAATAAAGCAGGTAAAAAGAAGTGAGGAACACAGTATAGATCTATTTGTTAGCAGACGTGCCAAGCAAGTCATACATATTCATGACAGGTTTCTACAGACAGGCATGACCTACATTCTCAAAGATGTGTTGAGAGATGGACACGTACAGCACAGCATTTACTGATTGCTACTTCTTAGCAGATTTTGTGGTATAAACAGAAATCTCTTAGATCCAAAGAGAAACACCAAGGGGCTAAGGAGGAGGAAGGTTGGGGAAAACAGAAAACAGTGGTACTGTCCTGGGGAAGACAAAACATTACACTAGCAAGAGAAGATTTTTACTGTTGAGACCACAATTTCTGACTCTAGATGTGATGAATTAACAGAAAAATAAGACCAAAATATAAGAAGCGGCTCTGCCAAGATATCTGATTAACCGTAATGCAAAGACATTGTAGACAGTTATTAATTCCTCTCAGTCAGACCTTCATTCTTAATGAAAAGCCCCCAGCGTAATAAGGACAGACAATAATTGAAACTTTCCCAGAGTGGCTATAAATAACTACTTACCAGAATATATAATAGACTATATTTATTTTATTCATATCTGTTAATTACGGCATAGAATTTAGACTAATGTGTTGGGAGTAACATCCTGACACTGTAATTGACTTGAGTATTTGCACACAATACTCTATGCATTTACATGTGTTTGTCTTCAAGGCTCTAGCTGCTAAAAACACCACTGAAATTATCTAGTCTCTTATTCATGAAACATTTTAATTACTGTCTTCAATATCAGTTAATAACTTACGCTTTTAATTTTTTCCATTACTGCAGGCGACAATGAAGCATGTGTGATTTCATTCTATTCTTTTCTAGGTTTTCTCACCAAGGAATCCTACTTTGCTTAGTCACAGCACAATGTGAAATAACATTACACCCAAGTCACCAGTGTCGTTTTCTAAATATAATAATAAATACCATACTTCCTCTCCTTTCAGTGGATTTCAATGTGATAAATGGTCTAGATTTTTAGTCTTCAGTACAATTCCATATTTCCAGCAGGCTATGTTGGAAAGGACTTCAAGCACAGTTACACTATTTTAAGAAAATAAACAATATTTTGCCACTTGTACCTGAAGCAGATATTTAACTGGCGACTTACATAGTGTCAACTGGAGATTTGTCCACTGAAGATTTGGCTTATTTATCTCAGGTAGTGGTCCACATTTTGCAATCTGATACTCATAGAACATCCTCAGCAACATGTTACCTTTCAGATTTTTGGAAACCAGACCTCCCAACTCATGCAAACATTGGCATATACAAATATAAAAATGCAGATGGTATTCAGGGATTCATTTTAAGGTCTAAAAAACCATCTTTAGCTCCAAATGGATATTTTTCCCTCATACAGAAACAGTACTCTTGCCAATTATTACTAAAAAGAAGCAAAACAGGGTTTTCACAATCTGAGATACTAGAGAAGAAATTATTACACAGAAGAGGCTCAGAGAATGATTAAAGATTCAGTTTAAAGCCCTGATATTTTTATTAAGCATTTAACTGATTACAAATGCTGAGTGATCAAGAAAAGACAACGTCAAGGGATGAAATCTATATTTGTTTCTCCTTACTTGCTTCCAGAGTTTAGTTTCTCTCAAAAGAGCACAAAAAAATCTAATTTCACAGAACTTGTTTGTGTTTTAACTTGAAAGTGCCATGGAACAGTATCACAGTGAACTGGAAAAGCTGACAGATTAGAGAAAATGTCGTAGAGAATTCAGTATCTTCTTTGCTGTTCCTATTTTGCAATAAAGACAAAGTATGGAGATGTAATTTCAATATTCTGTTTTCAGTTTACCTTAATTCTTCCCAAACTCAGTTCTGTGCTTCTCCACTTCAGTAATAAACTTTTCCTTTTGTCTAATTCTGGACAATTATAATGTTTCTGGAAATCAGTGATCTCAGTAGTATTTAAAACATATGGTTGCTTGATTATGTTTCAAATATGTGTCCTGGTTGGAAGGTTAATTAAACTATGATTCTATCTGTTTTTCCAGTTGTAAAGGTCAGTGTCCAGATTTAACCTACACTGAAATGAAATTAACCTTTTGCATTCAAAGAAAATAGATGTACTAAAACCACTGAACTGTGATACATCCAAGCACTACAGCACGTAACTCAGCTTACTCATCCACATTAGAGACAAACTAAGGAGGAAAGATAAGGACAAACTGACACAACTTCTGAATATGGTGCTAATTAGTAGGATGAGGAATATAACCTCATACTGTGATTACACAGAGAAACTTTACTGGCAATAAAAGATGAAAATGTAAACCCCAATAACAACAGCTCTGATACAGCTCTCTTTTAAAATCAATGCACATAGTCTAGTTGGACAGAACAGTGGAAGTCCCTTCCCCTACCCAGTGTATGCAAAAAGACAGTCACAACTACAGTCCCTGTGAATATGAACATCTCAGCCATCAAATTCTCTCAGCCTTCACTACTCAGAGTGAGCATGAAATGAGATCACTTCCTACCCCACATCATGTTTTCAGGGAAATTGGATTAAAATATGCTCAGAAGGCTCAGATAAAAGCAGAAGATTAAGTGTTACACAGATAAAATATGTTAAGCCTCTGTGGTGTAAAGTATAAGGCAAAGTATAACAGCTCTTTATATAAGGAGATCCATGTGGGAGAGAAGTCATGTAAATGCCCTAGCTCTCCCTCGTACAACAGATAACACTATATCCCTGGAGTCACCCTCTGACTATGATATGTTCTCATCGTGCAAGCAACTTGCCTAAGTTTTAACTGCAAAATTAACTGGAAAGAAGAAGTAGCGCTGCTGGATTTTCTTCTCTTCTCAGGTCTGTATATGAGCTGCTCAGTAAGAATCTCCACAACGTAAGGAGAGAGCAAGCTCATATCTGCAGAAACATTAGGGGATACTTCCAGTAAAAAAAAAAAAAAATATATATATAGCCTTGCTGTCAGTCCCTCAGTTCTGTGATGGCAAAAAATTAGCACCAGCAAGCAGCCCTGAATCAGCTACAGGATGTGAAAGATGTAAAGCAGAAACCCCCATCCTGCCTCTGAGATGCTCAGTCACTACCAAGAATTTATTTGTCCATGTTAAATATAAAAAGAAAAGATACTTTTACACCATTTCAAATCACTTCTCCAATGCACTCCTGCTCTTTAAATGCCCAGGAGGATAGAGTTTTGAGTTCATATTTACATTCGTTTTTCAGTTCAGTTTTACAGGGCACTTCCACAAGGGCTATAATGGGTACAAATTCTTTTGTGGTGCTAAGAATATGTGACCTAGAACAGGAGCAAAGAATGAAAAGCTGTGTCTTTTACAAGTACTTACTGGAATCTGAGAGTAGATGTCGGGATATTACTAACTTCCTTTGCATCCTAAAATAAATATGTTCTAATCCCTGCAGTTTATTTAGCTATTTAATATAGTCAAACATTTACCTGATAATCCATTAAGGTGTTCTCTTTATCAGCAGTGAATCAGGCATCTGAGTTGTGCACTGACCTCCATGACAACAAGCTTGAATATTTGGCAACTAAAAGAAATTAAGTAAATTAAGGGTAATTTCCCCTCTTTTACTATTAGGTACTTTAAAAACCATAAAAAGTAAAGAATTACATATACAATAAATGGCTCATGATGTTTTTCATTATGAAAATGATACAAAGCAGAACCACCATTAAAAGGCAGGGGTTTTTTGGAGTTATTTATTTCAGTGAATTATGGACATTAGTTGGTGAATAGCTAGTTTATTAAGTTTTCATTTAAAATGTACTCTACACTGTTAGCTCTGCTGTAGCACACCACTGTATAGAAATTCCAATATCCAAGATATTTTTTACTTAGGGTAGACTAAATTAAAAAGAAAAGCACTTTCCCCTCAAACATTTTTTTTGCCATATCTTTGCAAATTCATCTTGGCTACCATGACGAACTATTTTCTTATTACTACTGACCATCTGTTGCCTTTGGCTCTATTATGGCTCTAAGCTTCCTGTGAAACAGTTTATCAATTAAGCTAACCAAGACAAGCAAAAATTCTTTTTTGAAGCCTTATTCTGTCTTTAGCTGATAGAATACTGTTGAGCAATGGATGACCTACTCAGGTCTGCGTCTCTGCAGCACTTCATATTCTGTTTAGAACGGTCAAGTCACATATAATAAAATATATAGATATAACACAGATATAAAATAGATATAACAAAAAAATTATTCTCTTTAAACATTCAGAGAAATTAATAATATTATTAACCCATATGAAAATTACTGAGATTCATTTATTATGTCTTTGAAGCCCAAATTCTTCTGCATTTTGGCTCATGAAGCAGTTAAACAAGATTTTTTTTCTTGCCTTCACAAATATATATTGTTCTATACTTCAAAATTTGAGACTCAGGTAAATATTCACATTGCATTCAGTACCTTTTATGTTGAAAAAATTGAATGTGCAGCTGTGACGGAAACTGACAAAAAGTTGAAGTCATGTCCATGTGATGAAAATGTGAATATACCTTCTGAGTGACTGTATGTAAAAAAGATAAGGGCCAAGAAAAAAAAAAAAGGCAATGAGCAACAATATGCCAAAGGCACAAACATTCACAGTAATCATCTTCCTTCCTGCAAGAGTGAGAAGTCTGATGGAAAATTTGTATAGTCAACTGAAGGAATGGCCTCTGCACAAGAAACAAATAAATAACCATTCAAACTAGAAGAAGGACAATAAGCTGAAATATGATAGAGAGCCACAAAATCATAAGAGAAATGGAAAATAGGAAATTATTTTCCAGTCTACCAGTACAAGAACAAAAGAACACCAAATCAAACTAGATGACAAGAGATTTAGAACAAAGTAAATACCATAAGTGGATAAAGTTTACTAAGCACATGAGAATTTTTTCACAGCTTAGAGAGGATTAAAAAGTGACTGAACACACTAGCAGAAGGGGAACACATAAAAAATTACTTCTTGTCTAGGAATTCCCTAACTACAATATCCTGGATGCTACAGGAATCGTCTGGGAAGTCATGCTAACAGCTCAAACTCTTACCTTACCCTTCTCATAGCATTCACAATGAGCCATTGTATGAGGTAGCCTATTGGCTAAATGGGCTTTTAGTTGGTCTTCATTTGGACCTTCTTACATTAAGAGACCTAAACTGGAGAGTTGCAAGACTGAAATTTGTCATTTCAATTACCAAGATGGGGATAAATGAGAACGTTTCACACAATTCACTAGAACTGTTGTGCAATATTACTTATGAAAGCAAGTCAGACCTGGAAGATATCTTTACAAATGTGAAGCAAATTATTTAGCTCCCATTAACTTAAAGTTACTGGAAGTAACTTTCGTTTCCACTAACTAGAAAGTCAACCACCCTGAAAATTGTGAGGACATATATTTTTTTATGTAAATGTCAAAACCTGCAGAACAACAAACCTTTCATGAATTCAGATCATCCAAAGGTAAGATGAAATCACATGTGATATGAATCTTTGACTGTTAATCCATCTGTATTTGGGAAAACTTCTGATGAGTCCTTTGTCTGTAGCTTTGTCCACACTTTTTCCTCACGAAGTAAGTTCAGAGTAAATTAAACATTGTCCTTAATGCTACTGAATAACATTTTGAAAATTTTCTACCATTTATAAGGAAACTAAATTCACTGATTTACCATAGCTATATAAAGAGCATATAAAGCATATAAAGAGGTTACAAATAACTAGGATTATCTGTGATTATATTTTTACTTTGAAGTTACTTGGCCAATTTTTCCTTAGTGGGGAAAAAACAGAGCTAGAGATCAGCTTTAGTAACAGACTAGCTAATTTTCTGTCATTTAGATTAGCTTTCCATTTCTTGAAAGCATGGCTTTCAGAAGTTTATTTTCTTCCTTTCAAACCAGCAAGCATATTCTTACACAAGATACTTCACCTCTGACAGTATGGTACCACTACTTAGCACTTGGTAACAAGATTTATTTCAATTGCCAATTAGTAGAAAAAAGCAGAGTAAGTCATAAAAAAATTGACAAAGTATAAATAAGTCGAAGGTTCTTGTAAGCAAACATATTCTAGATATTCTGACTGAGGTGGATACCTGACTATCCACACTACTGCTGCCTTAAACTGGTAGGAGAAATCTACAGAATGTCTATATACATTTCTTAGGAAATAAAACACAGTCTCATTCAAGTTTTCAAGAATGCAGATAGGTAATATTTTAATCTTTGTTTAGAATGACATTTTCTTATGAAAAAACTTGTTTTATTAAAAAAAAAAAACCAACATGTCAGGATACCTGTATTACATCTGTAGCAAAAAAAAATATATGATAGTATCTCAGCATACTTGTGACACAATATTTTACCAAAGCTAGTAACATCACACATTCTGCTTAAGGTACTACTTTACACAGCACATTCTTGCATTTAGCATTGTAAACTTAAAATTATCAGGTATGTAACGTGGCAGACAATAGCCTTTTTTGCACTCAGGTACCAAAACCAGAAACTAAAAACCCAGATGTAATCCTAAACTCACAGTGTGCTCATGTAGCTAAAGATTTTTACAACAGCAGGCAGGCCTTATTCTGCAAGCCACTCAAGGAACAGCAAGGAACATCTAAATCTTTGAGGATACTTTGTAACATTTATTTATTGGAGCTACATAAAGAATAACTCAATTTTTCCAACATTCCTGTGATTACAATGCAGAAGCTATGTCAACAAAACCTCATATAAACACACATGCCATCACAAAAACATAAACACACTGAGTTACTAACCGAGATAGTTGAGATTCTTTTTCAGTTTTCTTTTTATCAGATGTTCCTTGAAACTAAACTATTTCATACCCATTAGAGTTTGAGGAAAATTTCATTTCGAAAGGGTTCCCACTCACCTAACAAGAGAGGTTAGTTTGTGGAATCAGTTTATCCAACTGTGAGAGTTGAATGGTGCTCCCTGTTTTGTCTGAGTCGAACCACATAACTACTACCTCTCCTAGGATAACACCACCCTACTGCTGGGGAAGAAAGAAATAAAGAGGGTGATAAATCTTAGTTTCACCCTATTCTGAATAGGAGATTTATTTTTGTTGTTGTTGGAGGTATTTTTTTCACCATAGTATGCTTTGAAAACCTTTACTCACCACTCCACTATAGTTCTGAACTACCTTGAATTTAGACAGATCACTTCTGCATGAGATAAAGAAGAAACATCATCAGAAACTACATCCACTTAATAAGTTCCTTGCTAATGGGCAGGACAATCAAGATGTCTGTCACATTCTTTATAGGTCACATATATATACATAGAGAAAACTAGTGTATAGCATATTAGTAATTCCCCTTTTCTTAATGCACTTAACTAACAAAAGTTTCATCAAAGATTATTTAAATACTTCATATTTTTTTATGAAGACCTTTGATGAACCCAGTAAAGATTTCCAGACACATTTTGAGATGCTAAATAGCAAATAGCTGAATAGCAATGTGGGAATATAATTTTACAGGATGCCAGCAAAAGGGAGTGGAAGGGAGGGGGGAGAAGGGTTATGCCTTGCATGTTTCATGTTTTAACTGCTGAGAATAATTATTCTGAAAACCCTGATGAGTAGATTAGTTCTATGAAACTTCATTAGACACTGCACTGAGTATTGTACAGAAAACTTGAAGGAGCTAAATGAACAAGCACGAAATGGGAACAAGATAAAATAAAAATAAAAGAACAAGCTGATCTTTACTAGTTCTAGAGACTTAACAGTCTTAATTCATAGCCCCACAAACGCCTAAGATGAAAAGATACTTCAAAGGAAACATTTAAAGAAGGATACACAGACTCAGTGGCTTTGGAGAAAGAAAGGGAACTATCAAAACAATGGACAAATATTAACTGTCTCATCAGTCTCTTTCCCCAAAGTTGTTTTTGTTTGGGGGAAAGAAGGTGAAGATTAGCTCCACATAAGGCAAGGAAAGACCTTCACACTTTGTTACTGACAAAATGATAATTCAGCCCAACCATAAAATTAAATCATGCACTCCATAGAGTACCTTACACTTGTTCTTCTGGGAACTGAATTATAGCCCATTAGTCAACCTCCCCTTTCTGGAACTCTAAATCTTTCTGTCCTACACACAGTTGAGTAGCATCTTGACATCGTTACTCAGATCATAACAGAAAATATTGCATTATGAGAAAGTCATAATACTCCTAAAACAGTTTGCTACGACATTTGGTCTTCCCCTGCTTCTGAAGTAACATACTTCTCTCTCTCCTTGCTCTGAACTGCTATTTCAAATTTTGCTACTATTTTTCTTTTTCACAGGCCTTGAAGATTAGGCTTAAGCCTCAAGATTTAATCTAAATCTTTTTGAGTAAGAATTTCTGAAATGTGGACAAAATGTATAGTGTTCTAGAAGTTTTGTCTAGGGTTTACCACTGATTTACATGGTCTGATTCCTGTATCTGCCATGTGGTTTACTCTCATATTTATTGGTTCTCACAGTTACAGTTTAAATAAATATAGATTTTAATCCTGAGGAAGGTTCTCTTGAGGAATTCATAACAGCACACTGACTATTTTTCTGAAAGTGTTAATTTTGGATGCTGTTAAACCTATTTTAAATTACCATATCTAACTTAAAGTATTAAAGAATAACATGAAAATTATAACAGCATGGACTGGAACTCGATGGAGTTAAGTCCCCTCTAGACATATATTTTGGAAAGAATGTTTGGTAGCTTTCACTAGAGAGAGTAACTTTTTCACCAAAATTGCCCCTAAGTAGGAATTTTTTTTCCTTCAAACAGTCTATCATTCACTGGAAATATGATTTCTTAAAATTTCAAATTATTAATGCCAACAAAATGAAAAATTTTGTTTCAAACTTCATCAATACCTCCAATACCAACAGGCCTAAGCAATGCTTCCAATGCAAAAATTACCCAGGTTTTGGTTTTGAAACTCCTATGAAGTGTAAAATGGTACAAGCATTTTATTGCCGCCTGCTATCAAGCAACTCTATAAGTACACCCTCTCAGACGTCAGACTATATGTATGAAGGCAGGTTATTTGAGATTTTGGAAGATGTAATATGCAAAATACAGTAAAAGTAAGGAAGTTGTAGAGACTATGGGTAATGAGATGCTGGAAAGCAGTGCTACAGAAAGGTACCTGAGGGTCCTGGTCTACATCATGTTGAATATGAGTCAGCAGTGCCCTGGCAGCCCGGAGGGCCAACAGTGTCCTGGGGGGCATCAGGCAAAGCATCGCCAGATGGTCGAGATTGTCCTGCTTTGCTCTGCACTGGTGTGGCCTCACCTTGAATATTGTGTGCAGTTTTGGGCACCACAATACAAGAAAGATATTAAGCTCTTAGAAAGTGTCCAAAGGAGCACAACAAAGGAGGTGAAGGGCCTTGAAAGGAAGCTGTAGGAGGAGCAGCTGAGGTAATTTGAAAGGATCATCCAAATGCTTCTAAAACTCTGTCAGGCTTGGTGCTGTGACCAAGTAATTTCTATACTTCACAGATGATTCCACAACTGTCAGTTCCATTGAAGTGAAATTATAAATGCAAACTGTCCCAAAATCTGTACCACTTTATATTCAAATTTCATAAATGATGCGAACAGCAGTATATATCTGCTTTGACTTTGTAACATTATGCATTTCACTAGTATATTAATATAAAACATATCTGAGTTGCAAGCTATACCATAAACCCTGTATCTTAGGATACTGGTGAATATCTAATCTCTGTTTATTCTATTTAGCTCTGGTAGTAGTATATAACACTGGATTTCCTCATTTGATTTGGGTGCAATGATGAGCATTCTGTTAAACCAAAACAGAACCCTGCCATGCTGTTAGAACTCTGATTTCCCCCAACCTAAACCAGAAATGAAATGAGAAACAAACTTAATTAGTGACAGCAGGGCAATTTTATAAACAGCAATGTAAATTTTACTTTCCAAATCAAACCATGCCCAGTGGCCTATGCATCATGGCAGTCCTTAAACCTAACAGAGTACCAAAATTACAGTCTCTGATAAATAAACAAGTTCAGCTATTTTAGTGGGTTGGAGTACCCACTGCTGACATGAGAGTGTGATGACTCTGCAACATATGATAAGGTAAGAAGTTGAAAAAATTCATTTTTTAGTCTTCCCTAAATGAAGGAAATCCAGCAAGGCTGACATTTTTATGTTTCCTAAAAGAATCTTGGTTACCCATCTGCAACACTGGAACTGGCTCCGCTTATACATACTGCCTTGTTATGATGCAGATTGCAATGCAATACACGTGAAAATTTGTACATTAGTGTATTATCTCCTCTCTATGCTCAGCATTCTGCTTATCTTATCAACCCAATGCTGTGGTACCACTGGTGATTCGTTCAGACTTGAGTTACAACAGCGAAAGTAACACTTTAACTTCCCATTCAATTTGGTATCATCAAAAGCTTTAATGCAAATCTACACGTTCAGTGTAAAGTCTCAGCTTGAATAATCTAAATTGCCCATCATATTGGTTTCATTTATTCACTAGTAAATTGAATCCTGCTATGAGGGCATGGCTATACAGTCACAAAATTGTAATGAAGTCATCGTAATACTGGAAATACATGAATAAATAGAAAGTACCTGATGATATGTTCACGTTCCTGGTGAATGTTACCACCAGTGTTCATAATGAGTCCTGTGCCAGCCTATTGTCAGAAGCCTGGAACATGATCAAAAACTCTGAGATACATTTTTAAGTCAACTTCTGTTTAAGAAAAAAAGAATTAGCAACCCTGCACATACCCTAACCCGTAGTCAAACAGCCTAAGCATGCTTAGAGTTACTAAAAGAAGAATATTGATTTAAAAGTTAGGTTTTATTTCCCCAGTAAATTGACTCTTTACCTTTTCCTACCTTTTTTTTGTTTTGTTTTGTAGTAATTGGTTTTGTTTTTCTTAATGCAAAACCCTAATTTTTCTTCTTCAAAAATGCCATGTACTTGAATCACTCTGAAAATTCCTGTAATGACTGAACTTAAAAAAGTAGCACATTATTCATTATTTTCACAGATAAATTTAGGAATTTGGGACAGGTGATCTTGCTTGTGCCATGGAAGAATTGTAAATTTCCCATTAGTTGTAAGCAATGTAAAATTTGTATCTTAGCTAATTTTCAACTACTTGAGTACTGGAAAAGAGAAATCATAAGGAGAAGTAATGTATACTCAAATAGGTTATTTTTGGTATCATTTTTAAATTATTAAGGTATTACATTAATTTAAATATAAGGCATTTGATCATATGGCTGGATGTAGCTTTACTTATAATTCAGTGTTGATGTTTTACACATACACAAACTACCCAGCATATATTCATATTTAGCAAGTTATCAGGAGCTGAATGTCTTTTTACAGCTCACTAAATTACTGAAATTAATATTTTTTTATAATCTCTTACTGCATGCCTGATAAAACTAGCATTATATTTAATAAGAAACCTGACATCTCAACTTGGAAGTTATGAAACCTAGCATAATAAGCATACAACAGAACAAGAAATTATTACATAAGTATAAAATTACTAAAAATATATAATTTATTGCTATTAAGTACTTCCATTTATACATCCTAATGCCTATGTGACAGAGAACAGCAAAAGACATATATCAAGCCTCAAACTATTTCTAAAACAGGTTGAATGTTTCAAAAGTGCTTTAAGATTCAGAGACAAAACCCAAGCATCTCATTTCTATAGATGTATTATCTCTCTTAAAAACCTTAATTTAAAATACCCTGAGGCTGCTGTTAAAAGATACAATTAGATATTCACACAACTAATGGAAAGCATAAATAAAAAATATACTTCTAAATGCAAGTATAGTAGCTAAAGGACTGCACAAGTAAGCACAAGTAGAAAAAAATAACATAAAATATGAAATCATAGAAAAACTGCATTGTGACACTATATTAATTGGCTATGCAATGCTAGCAAAAAAAATAAAAGTCATGCCTTCAGTTGAGGGATAAATAAGTTAAAATGTGTAAACTAAACAGGTTACTTGCAGCCCTGGCTTCAGGACTAGTCTGGCAATACTCTCTGCTGCTTTCACATACAGGCTGCATTCAGTCCTTTCTCACTGTACAGCTGTACATCTTGATCTCCAGCCTTTTAGCTTTTCATCATATTAAAATCACATAAAAAATGTTAATTACCATTTTCCAGTGAGAGCTTCCAAAGACAGCATGTGACTCCAGTAAAGCCTTCAAACTTAAAGCCATTTCCACATTTGTATTGTAACTTGGCTGTCTGTCTAATTCATGAAAACAAATAAAAGACTACTTCCCATGTAAATATGTCAGGCAGAAAAGGAACTACTTTAAAATGAAACTGAGGATAAGACTTAGATCACTCTTTGGGAGTTCAAGCAGAAAGCTCCATTTCTAGCAAGTGTTACAGTGCCTAGATATCGCAGAGGGTCTGCATACATTACAGCCAAATTCTATCCCACACCAAAATAAAAATTTGATTTTTGGCTAAGTGTACCGTGCAATGCCAAAGAATCTGATACGCTGTAATACAATGCTGAGGCATCTTGAAATCAGGTTATGTGAGGCACATCAATTACTTTTGAAACATATATGATCATTCTGCACTGCTGAATTTACAGAAAAAACAAGACAGGATCAATCTTTTAGCAAGCATGGAAGATCACAGAAGACCTGTCTTCAAATAGAATTAATAATCTTTTAGTTTATAAACCTTGCTTATGCCTGATGTGAAAAACTCTACTGCCAAGTACCTAAAGAACTAACCTGGGTACAAAATTATGAATTTAACTTCTTTCACCATCTATTCAAAGAAACCTTTACAAGAAGTGAAATTCATGGACAAACAACTTCTCTAAAGTTTCTGCCCTAATTGCAAGAATATTTCTGCCTAAGCATCCTCAAAACTCAAAAAATCTTGTTTAAATTTTAATCCAAAACCATCCTCCAAACATTCAGCACTTCCATACTAAAAAAAAAATTTAAAAAAATCTTTTTTCATTCTTATACTAAAGTCAGCAATTTTTATTTACACTGAACTTCCAAGCTCCTTCCTCAAATCCCTCAATCATGAAGTGATCAGCCCAAGAAAAGCTGCTATTCTTTTCTCCCTTGCAAACAATAGTGCAAGTGACACAAGAGTAACCCCTATGAAGCTGAAAGTCAAACGCACACATGCCTGGGTGGGAATCCTGGGGATCATTCTGACTACTCATCCTGATGTCCTTGCTTCTCATTCCTGAAGTGACTGCACACACCACCAAGACTGCATTGAACAGTGGGATCTGCCAAAATGTAACAGTTACTGCCACCTTCTCCTCCTCCATTCAACTGGTTTTTCAGCACCTGCGAATGTGCTGACAGATTTTCTCCTTGCTCTGGTTATTTGAGAATCCATTGCAGGGAAACCTGAAATTAGGAGTAGCACTCTGCCTGAAATGCTTTTGAAGGTATTTCACATTCTTTAGCCTTCCCATAAGAATAGGTTTTTTAAAGCATTGAGATGAATTTTTAATTGTGACTGTCAAAGGGGTAGAGGAAATAATTTTGGAGATAGTATCAGTAAGTGACAATGAGGTTTTTTTTCCTTTGTAAAATTCACATGGCCTCAAAATTGTACAGAAACAGCAAATACATGCTAGGCCTCTGTGACTCTTGGAATTTTTAAATATGGTCTATGAAAGAGGCATAAAGGGCACTCTTTCTAAATCCGTATAAGATTTGGTAATTTATTTCAATATGCATCTCAGTAAGAGCCCAGGGATTTCATTAATAGGAATAAGCAGTAGATCTTCACACAATCCAGTAATTAAACATTGGAACTCTGCCAGCGAAATTGGTCAATGTTAAAAGTTAATGTTCAATGGATATTGAAAGGAATACAAATGGTGAAATTAATGAAATAAAACACTTTTATCATGTGCTGTTAAATATCCCTTCTTCAGTTTGGGGGAGTATGTCACAGAAATATTGATATTTGTATTCTTCTACAGGCATCAATTGCTTTTCAAGGAGATATGACCATTTTTATGTCCACCTTCTTTAGGTGGAGATAGATGTGAAGCTCTCACATTTGAATTTCATTATTGATTTCTCATTGTTCAACAGTGACAAAACAGAAAAACAATTCCAATAGCAGCACAATTTTTTCACATTTAGGAGCACAGTGAATAATATCAACTTCTGTCATACTACAGCATCCTTTAACACCAAAAATATAGTGTATGCCTTACTTTTTATCATA
>JAWWLV010000144.1:33446066-33473039 GCA_035041135.1 Platyrinchus mystaceus
AAGTCATGCATTTGGTTAGATTTCTCTTCTTAACTCACCGAGTATCAACTAGTATGATTACCATCTCACAACCAAGATGACTACTCAGGTAAGAAAGAATTGAGTGCACCATCAAAATCAACCACAAAACTTTAATCACTGAACCTTACACGACCGATTTTTATGCATACTGGTTTTGCCCAAATCTATTCTAATCTGAATATTAGATAAGGTTTTGCAAATCAGAACAAAAATTTTTCTAATGTTTAGTAAGTATTTAAGCTTTAATTACAAATGAGGCTCATTTAAAAATGTATTAATCTTAAAACCAGCATATCTGTGAGTTGAAGTACGTTGAAAATTTTTGCATGGTTGATGAGGTGAAAGGTAAAAGAGTATAAAATTGTGTTTAAAAACTTCCCCTCCTCCCACAAGACATCTATGTTGTCTATTTCTGAGGCTTTGAAATTTGAAAGACCAAATCCTGCAAAAACTTCCTCCTAAGTGAAAAGACCTTTAAGTCTGGGGAAAAAAGATGTGCTCCTCTGAGAATGTATTACATGATGGGAAATGGAAGAAAACAGCAAGGACAATGTAACATATATATTCTGAATGTGATTTTCAAGTTCAAAATGTACTGAAAGGTTTTAATTTTTACTATTTGAAACAAGAACCTAGAACAAATCTGAAAACTTAAACCTGAACATCAATTTAAATTTTTAAAAAAACTTTTTTAGTAAGCAAAGGAACTCAAGAATTACTGTACTGTATTAAAAAAAATTATTTCTTCCAAGGCAAAGTAAAATTCATTTTTAGTTCAGTTTAGTGACCCTTAAACAATACAAAAATACATGTTTCCAAGAAAAAAGCAGTTGCATGAATGTCAAAAACAGCTTCATGGTTGTGAACGTTTCATCACAGCAATCTCTTGACAGCATAGGTTTTACTGAGGATTGTAAAGCAGTTTCAACTACACCGTTTCCATTAATATAACATCTCAGGCCATCCAAATCCTGAGGCAGTGACTGAAAGGCTATTAGAGAAAACTAATAAGCTTTCTTGAGCAGACGTGTTATTCACAGACATCTTTTTGAAACCTTTTTCTTTTTGTATTGTCTTAAAGATTACTTACAGATAAATGCATTGGAATACATTTGGTTTTCACTCTCAGCTTTCTAAATAATGTATTTAAAAAAACATAATTTCTTAGTCTTGGGTCTCTGACTTCATTTAGTATTAGGGTTGAAGGGGAAAATAGTGAATGTGTAACTGTCCTGGGTTTCAGTTTCACATTGCTGACTCCCTTGCACGCCCCATGGATGGAAAAAAAAAATAAGTAAAATGTATTTTCTCTCCTCATTCTTTATCATGGCACAGGAAACTTAATTCTTGTGCATGATATGGAAATATTTGTCTTTTCCCAAAGTATATATAAATTTTATATTATTGAAATAATAATGCTAATCTCAAAAGATAATATTAATATTATTATTAATAATAGTAAAACCCATCATCTTCATGTCCTTGAAGCAGCTTCAGATGGCTAATGGAATAATGTAAACACTCAGCTAATAAATGAAGCAGTTACATTTCTTGGTGGCTGCAATCAGTCCAAGGCAATTGAATGGTTTATGAAACGTTTCTCCAAAACTAAAATAAAAACTGCAAAACTTTACATTACTCCTTTGTATCACAAGGATTCTCAGTTTTCTTATCTCATATTTTTTATTTATAAAACTTATCTTCTTCCTAGAATCTCTAATCAGACAGAAAAAGCAGAAAAATATATCATGAAGCATGGCATCAGAGATTTCACAGTTTACAGACCTCATTACAGAGTCAAAGCACTAAACCTGAGACCGTGATAGAGGGCAGAAAGCCCTAAAAAGTAGACATCTTGCTTGAGCAGGAATGTCTACGGCACCACTGATAACTCTGTGGTAACACAGAGGTTATTTGATAGGTAAGCTGCTGGAGTTATTGCATCAAAGTAGACCTGCAGAGAAAAACAGAAGCGACTAAGCTGTATTGGAGAACTGTCTTACTATGTTTTTTCCAACACTGAATGAAAACAAATTCATTTTGCTTATTTTTTTACATAAAGACACTATAGGAGTTCTAGCCTTTCGTAAAGCCATCATGGAGACTATTCTATTTAAACTGCTTCTAATGTAAGAATGCAGAATTATGTGCAAAAGTGCATTACTTTATTTAATTCAGGTGAATATATTAACTTTTTTAAAGAAGTTCTAACAGATTAAGTTAGAAACTATATTTACTTCTCCTGAGAGCTATGCTGCAAGTCTGCAAGCTTGCTAGAATGCTTTTTAGCTTATTTCTCTGAAGGAGACAATCTTTATTAAAGAAAAATACAAATTTGTAATCAGAAAAATTCAAATACTAGGTTACTAGTCTCTCAATTTAGAACAAAAAGCATACAGGCAAGGTCATATCCATTCTACTATGCTGCTTCAAATGAGAAAAAAATCACTAGTGAACTTGGTCCCCTATGAGCTAACAGAAAACAAAAATCTCAAATATTCTTCCACCTTTATACATACTTTATACATACTATACAAGAAAGAGTTTACCTGTACCATGCTATAATAAAATGAAAAATAGAACACAAAGCCTCTAGATAATGGGCCTCAGAAATAAAATTCCTAATGAGGTGATGTCTAGATGAGAAAAAAATTTGAAAAAGAGGCTTTTTACTTGTAGTGATTTTTTATTTTAACTAAAGTACATTCTGGACCCAAAAATACATTTCTAATGCAGACATTTTGTAAGTCACTTCTGAATACACAGATACATAGATATGCACAAACATATCCTCCCATTCCGATCAGCTTTTATGCAATTAATTGCCTCTCAAAAATAAATACATAGATTACCAAACCATGTTGAATTCTCTCATGTACAAAACTAAATTGCTTTCAATTATTTTTTTTATCTGCAAGAAACCAATTGTTTTACTAACCACTTTGAATTGAGAATAAATATACAAAATTGCTGCACTAATTGCACATCTCATACATCTGAGAATCTGATAAGCAGTGCATTTTTCACGGCAGGCACAGATTGACCAAAGCATTAACTAATGCCCCTGTAATTCACATTGTTTAAAAAGTATCTCTTTGCAAATAGCATTCTTCAAATGCTAAAAACTAAGTTGAAAAATATAAAAACCAATCTACCTACACCTAACCTATATCATTAATAAATTCTGAAGAAATTGTGGGTGGCAGACAGGATCTTTATGCCAATTTAAATTCAGGGCAGTGGATTCATTACTTTATGCAGAAAGAGCCATGCACCAGTCTCTCCTGCAGTCCCACACAACTTGCAGTCACAGTATTTTCCACACTTCAGTGACAGAAAGGACACTGTGGAGCAGCAACATGATGCTGCAGTGGTTTAAGAATGCAGTGATCCACCTTGTTTCCTCTTTCTAAAAATACCTACCAATAACATCTGTACCAGGGATAGAAGACAATAACGTAAGTACAGTTACTTATGTCGCAAAAGTGGATTTTTTAAAATAATGCTGAGTATCTTTCATATCTGAACTCACTAAGAAAACTCACGTAAAAAGATTTTTTTTTTTTTATGAAAAGACCATACTTTCAAGATGGTGCTGGAGTTTGCATTTCTTGATTCAACCCTATGTATGGACATGGAATACATGAAAGCTTTTTGTACATGTTATACAAAAAGCTTTTAGGTAATCTGCAGCATTAAAGCCAAATTTTACTGTTACACCTCGCAGAATTCTTTGTCTTTTAATCACTTCTTTGGAGTCATGGAAACAAGGTTTTCCAAAAAACACATTTATTTTAATCATGTTATATTGTATATTCTCTGTGTCTATGTTGAGAAAGAAAACATGATCAACATTCAAGATCAAGCAGGAAAAATTAATGTTCCAGTGATTAAAGTACTGAAATCAGAAGCAAGATGACTATTTGTGATTCCTGTCAATGATGGTACATGTAAAAACTCACTTTTTTGGTTTCCTTAGAACAAATCTTCAAAAACATCAGATTAATGATGGATTTCTCCAATTTTTTTTACACTGTATTTTAAATATGCTTGCATGCTAAAAGGGTAGGCACCCACAGAACACTACAAACAGTGCACTTAGTTGGAAATGTCAGCACAATGTTCAGCTAATTGATACTGCTTAATACATAAGCCAAGGTGAACTGTGAATATGGTGTAAAAAAGCATTTGGAAAAAAATAAAATTTCTTTTGGAGAACAAGTGAACTCATAGTTGTATAAGATACTTATCAATGTGGAGTTGAGATCTGTATTTATATAGAATTCCTTTTTTCCTATTTTTTCTCCATTATATTCCTCATTTTATTTTCACTCTCCTTTACAGAACAACAACAACAAAAAAAAGTTCAGCCTGAATCACCCTCTCATTGTTTCAAAAAATTCCAGTGTAAGATCTTAATTTCAGTAACCACAGATAATTTGATGCTAAGTTAGATCTTGCACCTAAAATCACACTTTAATAAATCATCAATTCTGAGATGCAACACTTCAGATATTCTAAACATATACATTCTATTTGTTCCTCTAAAAGTCAGCCCATTTTTATTGAAATCCCAAAACAATGTCTTAAAAGCAAATTTTACATTTACACTTTTGGAAAACACCTCTTTTGACTACAGACCAGGATTTTCAGATAGGAAGGATCATTAGACATTTAAAGTACTGGGAGATCAGCACTTCTTTAAAATGACAGGACTATCTTGAGTTGGCTATCCACAGGATGAGATCCTCAGGATTTTATAATCTCAGTTTTAAATAAAATTACCTGAACCCACAATAGCAACAAAGCCAAAGGGAAATCATACTTAGTCTGTATAAAATACTTAAACTATTTCATACTATTGTAGCTCAACATGCATTACTATTGATACTTTGATAATTTAGCGATTATTTATGCAATTATAAAATGATTTAAATTGATTAAGAGAATTCCTCATTTTTCTGCATTTGTTTCTATCAGCTGTTTTAACATTTCACGAGCATTAATATTTATAGATTACAAAGATTACACTAAGCAATTAGCACATGCTGAAATAATATTACCCAGAGAAAACAAACATCAAACATGATTGAATAAATGCAAGTTTCCATAATATAAAAATTAATTCAATTATTTCAGCATCAGGATCTCCTGTAGTCTAAATTAGTGCCACTTACCAAGAAGAGCATATGCCTAAATCTGAATAAGTAAAATTATATTTCTTCACTAAACATGAAGTCTGAGCCTACAGTTTTGATGTACCACACTCCAGTTTATCAACAGAGCACCTTGGGAGCCCTCAGAATCATGTGTACTGCTGCTGTGGTCTTCATCTACAGTGAGTTTGTCATTAGATGGACCAACATCAACATGCCTCCTGTTCGATCATCTTGTTACTATAAATTTCACTGCACATGAATTTACTCTGCCTACCTTCAAACTTGCACTAGTCAGAGCCTGTACTCAACAGCTACTCTGAAATACAAGGAGCAGCTACTTCAGGTTTAGAGATTTTTCTACTGTTTGCTTTTTTGGGGGGGGCTTCTTTGTCTAGGGAAAACACAAGTTCAAATTAATGGCCTTTTCAGTAAATGAGTTTTTTGTCCAATTACTTTTATTTCCAAAATACACCTTTCCCCTTACTTACATGTTTCCCTTACATATTTCTTCCAATGATTATACTGAAAACACCATCTGTGAACTGACTGACAAAAAAGGTAGCCCTCCAACAGACTTGTCTGGGACTCCAAACACTGTGAGGAGCCAAATTATACCCTGGAAGAGTAAAACGGGATTGAATGGAATTAATACAATCTTCTATATCCTTCATTTCCCCCCTCCTCCCCCCAGTATTTGTTCTTTCAAATTTGATCAACATTCAAGATCAAGCAGGAAAAATTAAAGTTCTAGTGATTAAAGTACTGAAATTGCAGTGGGGTATGCTCCTGTTATTAACATTTTGAGCCTTTTTTGACCCTTTTTTCATTTTTGACCCTTTTTGAACCTTTTTTTGACCCTTTTTTAATTTTTGACCCTTTTTCACTTTTTAAACATGGGAAGGAAAGGGAGGCAAACCTGCTATAAGCTACCTGATTAATTTATATGGAAAGAATACAAGTTCTTAGAAAAATGACATAATCATTTTTAATTCAAATATTTTAAAACCAGCTACATTTTAAAGTAAGAATTTGTTTTTAACATAGTTTTTCCATACACATTTTAGAATTCTAATCTTAAAACAAACAAAACCAAAGTCTTTCCAGAACTGCTTTTAGTATCTTAGTACATATTAAAGAAGAATAGCCCAAACGGACAGAAACGTTAGTAGTTTGGGGAGACTTTCCATTTTGGCAATGTTAGGTTTATGGTTGTAGTCAATGACATTAAGGGTCTTTTCCAGCCCAAATGATTCAATGATTCTAAATGAGAAAAAAACCCCAAACATACACGTAGGATGAAAATCTTCTCTCTCACAGCAGAAAAAAAGGTACAGTATCCAATTTAGTAATAAAACTCAAAATACATTTATTATCAAATTTTCATACTGCTAGAATAAGGCATTTGCAGCCTGAAAAATATAAGTGTAGAGTACACTCATGAGCATACCCCACTGCAAGTTAGAACATGTCCCTTGTGCTGCAATAAATACCATATTACAGGTAAGAATAACAAACACCTCTCAAAATTTAACTGTATCATTTCTGTATAAGTAGAAAATAAATGGAAAACAAGACCTCCTCTTTGTAATTTCAATACATCTATGAAGTCAATTCTTGTTTACTTTTCATCTTTTTCTGTCAGATCATGATTATACTGCACATCATGAAATTTTGTCTCTCCAAAACAAGAGAAAAAAGAAAACATCCAGGGAAAAAAAAATCATTATTTTTCTCCCCATCCATCATGAAAGAGAACTAGTGCTTAACTTTTGGATATAAAAATGCTAAAAGAATTTGGTGCCTCTCCTCTTAATGTAAGGTGGGCCAAACATAAGATCTATTTACAATACCTTATAAAAAACCAATACCTCAGTTATATAAATCGCAACCTATGTGGTTAAGAAGTAAATAGGGTCAATGCAGATTGAAAAAGAGAAAAAAATTGAAATATGAGACACAGAAATAGCAAACAGATGCTTTATAAAAAAAAAATAGATCTTCCCAAAGATGAAATACAAACACTTCTATTTAAACAATGCTTAATCATTAGACAAATCATAGTCAACTGATCTGGTACAGAAGTTGTACCTTTCATGCCATTGATTTTTTCAAAAGAATTATCAGGGCAAGAAAATCTAGGATTTATTTCCTTTAGAAATAGGAAAGAACCCTACATGCACAAAAAATCAGAGATGGAAAAAAAGCTAATCCAAACATCATGGGCACATGTTTCCATTCCACATTTCAAGGATCACAGATGTGGGATTCCTGTAACCCTAAACACCAAATAGCAGCCTAGGACATGTTATTGGCAAGAGTATGCTCTTCACCTTCAGTCTAAATTTCCCCTTCTTAATGTCTTTCCATTACTCCCATTTCATACTTTATGAAAGGTCAAGGGGGAGGGAATATAAGATTAACCCCAGATGAAATTAGCCTAAGAAGGTCACATGCAGTTTTCTTTCTCAGTCAACAGAGTCAACAGAAGTCATATAGTCAGTATTCACATATGGCCACCTTTGACCACATAGACATTTTAATTAAATTGACAGGCCTGGCATTTCCAAGACCAAGATTTGAACTAACACCTCTGAGATTGCAGCAGGGTACCTGGTTCAAGCTGTTATCTCCTGTGAAACAAACACTAAACTGCAGCCTATCTGTTGATTCATTTTGAGAAAGAAATTAGGTCTTCTGCTGTATTTTCTCCTCCTCCCTTGTATTAATTATCCAAAGTTTTTTAATCCTTCCACTATCAACCAGGATAGGTCTAACACCTTTATCTCTACAGGATTTAAGCACCTTACAATTTTAAGTGAGATTTCATCCTGAGTGTTCATTAGTTCACACTAATGAGGCTGAAATAATATAGTAGAAATGGCTTTCACAAACTTACATAGAGGTTACATAAAAAGCAAGTCAGTGCTTTAACTTATATGATGATTCTTTTTCTGCTTCAGGAAAATCAGCCCACAGCTTGGTTGGAAGATGGAGCTGAATGCGGGCTGAAATGGTTCCACAACACTTGGATGTAGCATTGCACTGGAAGAACAGCCACCTGCAGAGGTGTGGTGCACTGTGTAGCCTCCCGTGACAAAAAACAACACCAAAGCCTTTTTGGTGTTGGGGAGACTTTTAGTGAGGATAGAAAAGAAGAAGAATGCATTAGGAATGCATCTAGGGAGACATATAGCTCCCTGTAGCTTTACTGCTTTCTTCCTCTTCCAGCCCTGTCTGTAGCAAAACTTATGTACTAACATGAATGCATGAGATGGCCTAAGTGTGGGCACGTATAACCCTATTTTCCTCTAAAGTATACATTTTGGAGTATATTTTGCAGTAATAATTACTTTGCAAGCCACTTCCCATTGAGGATGAATCCTGTTGCAGAAACTGCATAAACTTATATGACTAGTACCATTTAAACTAGCAAGGTTGAAATATATATATATACACTGCATGAACTTACATGCACATACTTCACTCTGAGCATGCAAATAGTATAGACTATTCAAACAAATTATGCATACATATTTCTGCTTACAGAACTGAGTTACACAAACTGTAGCAGTCAGCACAGTAAAGATCTTAAACTGTTTTTGGATCTTGTAATTCAAGTATTGGACAGCAAAATACCATACAAAAATTAGGAATCCTCAGGAATGGGAATAAGTAACCTTGTAATTCAACTTAAACACTTAGAATTACCTTGAGACTTAAAATAAAATGAAGTTGCATTATCATCTTCTACCACTACCTTTTTTTTTTCATGATGGGCTTTCATAGCTTTCCTTGCTTCTATTACTTCGGCAATAAATGAAAGAGCAGAGACATTTCTTTGATGCTTCCTATCTTGACTTCCCCACTACAGTGAAGGTGTTCAGTTAATGATGTAACTGAAGGCTTCACTGAGCTAGAATGAGAATAACCCATCTCACCTTATAAAAAAACTTAGGTTAATTACTTGGCCCTGTCTGATTTTCTCATTTTCTGTAACTCACTTTCCAGACAGAAACTAAATGGTGATTTGTCAATCCCCTCTTTGTTTCAGTATCTATAACCCAGCATCATATTACCTGGAGTTTTACACATTTTAAATCTAAGATTTTATGAACATATCAAAAATTGCTAGAAAAATTATTTCTTGAACTTTAAGTCAAAACTTTTGTGAACAAGTCTAATGTATTCAAACATAGCTCTCCTATCAAAAAAAAAAAATTCTACACTGAAATGACACTTTTTCCTAAGTGAAACAGACTAATGAGACAGCTTCAACTATACAAAAAAAAAATTATGAATAATTTATATGAAATAGATTTGAACCAGTCTTGTAAATACATGTTGCTATGAGAAACAAGATGCATGAAATATTCTGAGGAAAGAATAAAGGATTGAATGCAACCTATTAAGACAGTTACACAGATATGTAACATTTTATGCTGATGTCTCCTTATAGTAATTTTATCTACAGAAAATTATTTCTTGCAAATTTCACTGATAGTAAATGCAGACACCTAACACATAGAAAACATAAATATAACTTTAGTTATAAAGTTAAATAAAACATTACAATATAATATGATCAACAAAAACAATAACAACAACAATAATAATAGTAATAGTAATAACAACAATAATAAAAACATTGTTTTCTTGATGTCAGCATTTAGATAAGCTTTATTTTTTTTCTCCAATATTTATTTTTGTGTGTACAAATGCAAAGCAATATTAATTTTTTGTGTGGCCTTCATTTTTGGTCAGAAAAAGTGAAATGAAAATTCTTTAAGTGAGGACTGTCATTTTAAGCCTGTGATGGGAGAAGCCTGACTGAAATCACTGCTCAAATAAGTAAAAACTTGACCATATCTGCCCTGCTCTTAAATAATTAAATGATGCTAATATGCACTGAGAAAGAAACTGAGCACTGAGGGAGACTTACCCAAAAGCTTTGGGCCTACATCTACCCTGCTCTAATTGTTTCTGTATGCACAGAAAAGAAACACAAATGAACTCTTAACAACTTTACATTCGTGGTTAGAACATAGAAGGTGATGGTAACAAGGTTACAACTGCTAATTGGCTTTAAATATAAGGAAAATCAATAAGATTGGCCTGGGGTGGCATGGCTTCTGAGGCCACTGACAGCTTAGGCTGATCCTGTAAATTGGAAAGTAATAAATAGTTAAAACAATTGCTCTATGGGGCAGCATGCAGCATTGTGCAGAAGGATGTGGAACATCTACATTACAAGGAACTTTCCATAACATTTTTAGGATAAACAGATATTAAGGGACATCATATAATTCATATGCTAGGTGAATAATTCTGGACCTTTAAAATTACATTTCTCTGTATAATCTCTCCCACAGTTTTATTCACAGATTCACACTGTTTGGCTACTATTAAAGTTACTACTAGACTTCTAATAGCAGTGTCTATAGAGAATTTTGCAGGAATAGTATTGTGGATTTCCTAGCTGGTTCTGCAGACTGATTAATAAAATCTACTTAATAGGTATAACTCCATATTCTTAGATAATTACTCTTTTCTTACATCTAGTTTTTGAGTGGTAAATTACACAATATTCTTATAACAAATTAAAATACAGATTTTAAGCATCCTCTCACTCCCTGTCAAATTAACAGTTCGAAGCTTACACTGTTAAGGGAAACGTAGATGGACCCTATTTCACAGAATTTTCACCAAGGAATTACATTACCTTGAGGGAAATCAGGCAGTCAAAGACTTCAAACTCAGATCAGGAGATCTTTCTTGTTCTGAAATTAAATTTGGGGGTTTATAAAAAGATCATAGATTCAAGGAATGATTTGGGTTGGATGGGACCTTTAAAGATCATGTAGTGATACATCATTCCTACACTATTCAGAACTTTCACATAGTTAACATAATTTACAGTTAGATGCCAGCTTCTCAGTTTATCATCACTGGAGGAAAGCCTCTACTGGTTTTGGCTGGAATATAGTAGTAGCTAGGGCTGTGTTTTGGATTTTTGCTGGAAATAGTGTTGATAACACTGGGAAATTTCAGTTATTGCTAAGCAAGGCTTACATCAAGGCCTTTTCTGCTCCTCGCCCCACCCCACCAGCGAGGAAGATGGGAGGGAACACAGCCAGGACAGCTGAATCCCACTGACCGAAGGGATAAATCCTACTCTGTGGCATCATGATCACTATATAAAGCTGAAAGAAGAAGGAAGAAAAAGCAGAAATATTCAGAGTGGTGTTTGTCTTCCCAAGTAACCATCATGCATGATGGAGCCTGGCTTTCCTGGAGACGGCTGAACACCTGCCTGGTAATGGGAAATAGTGAACAAATTCCTCATTTTGTTTGCATGTGTGGCTTTTGCCTCGCATATTAAACTGTCTTTGTCTTAACCCCTCATTTTTCCTACTTTTCCGCTCTACTTCTCTTCCCCATCCCACTGAGGGTGAGTGAGAAAGCGGCTATGGGGAGGCTGAGCTGCCTGCCAGGGTTAAACAGCAAAAGAAAAAAACACTTTTCATTGTTTAATTATATTTTGGAATTGACTACTGTTAGCTTGCTCAGTCAACATCTATAGATCAGGTGTGGCAACCTGGGATCTGCCTATGTCAAACAGATAATTCATAAACATATTTTAGTTTCTCTTGGAGAAGCAGATGGTAGCATTTACTTGTACATAAAAAAGCCTTCCTTAAAGTTAATTTAGGTGCTTGATCATTTGCCATGACTTCTGAATTTCATTTACATATACAAACACAAATTATCGAGTTACTCACCTGACTATACTTCCACATATATTCACCCATAATTCCAGTGGGGAATATAACAGGGAAAAGTGGTATGTGCTAACAACTATACTTTAGCACTAAGAATGTGCTCATGTGCCATTAGCTTCATGTGTATCGAATCAAGGACCAGTCCATGCCTTATGCAGAAGAGGCTGTACATAACATTTAAGAACACAGATTAAAATAATGCTCAATTTCTGAGTTAGGACCCAGAGGAAACACTAGACACTGTGCAAAGACAGGCAGACAGAGAACTGCTTCAAGTCAAATTGCTTAATCAATGTTAATACATATTTATGTATTCCTATCAAAATCATTTGAACTAACCATATATACATATGCTTACAGAATCACACTATAAATGGGTACTGTCAGTGCAGAGATAAGTGATTCATGAAGAAATAATTTTAAATTGCGTACTTTCAATTATATCCATTATCCTTTCAGAAGACAAAAACCTGCAAATACTATTGCATAAAATCATGGGCTTTCAAGATCTAGATTCTTTTCACGTAAGGAAAAAAAATTACTATTCTTCCCCCAACTCTGCAAAATATCAGAGAAAGGGAAAGATCAAAAAGGTATGAATTTGCATATAAAAATAGAAAAAATGTAGACATTAATCTGAAATTTATAGATTTCTCTGAATGAGTATCTTCTTGAGAAGACACAGGTATAAATGGATAGAGCCTACATGAAATATATGATAAAACATATGATAAAATAATGAAAAAAGTAAGAATTACCAGGAAAAATAACCACTTTCTTAAAAAAGAAAGTTAACTAGGAAAAGGTCTTTTTGCTAAATAATATAAAAAATGGTGAATGGAGAAAACTACAGGAGCAATAATAATTTGAATTGATACAGTTTTCCTGTATTGATCAAAACTTAATATAGGTTAGAGGTTTGGTCTCAAAGCTAAAGTAGCAGCTACAAAAAAGTATCAATAAAGTGATTCGAAATCTATGCAGTATGATGAATGTGTTACTGGATAGGAAATAATTAGTTTCACAATTGTTAAGAACAGAAAGCTTGATCTGGAATACTGTGCACGACTGGCCACTCCTGTTCAAACTGGAGCAGGAGTAGACAAAACCTTTTAAGATCCTTGTGGGAACATGGACACTATTCTGAAAGGGGAAAGTAAAGTTGAAAAGTTATATTAAAGATCTCTCAAAACAAATCTTATGATGAATATTACGATGAACCTTCAAAGTTTAGAAAAATGTATATAGAAACAAACTGATAATAAACTTTGCTTCTCTGATAGCTGGAAATCATCTCTCTTTTTCAAACTAAGTTAATTCCAGATTTTTGTCGCACTACACCAAGTTAATGGACTGTATGGAATTGTTTAGAGTATGAAAAAAGGCTTACTCATTATGAATCTAAAATTAACAATACAAATGCCCAAATCCAATAAATTGTAATATTAAACAATATTTTTTGAGAACTTATACCTCATGTTATGACAGAATGACTCAAGATTTTTAAGGTATACTCAGAACCAAGAAGCTAGAGTTCCACCTAAAACTGAACAAAAAGGCCTTGATCTTAAAATAAAGTATATTAAGGTGATAAAGTACTTATATAATAGTCTAATCAAGTTGAAAATAATAATGGAAAAATGTTTTCAAGAATACTTGGTTGAGTTTTGCTAAAATATTTCGGAATTTATTTGATTTGGATGAAGTTAGAACATCTTAACATCCAATAAAAAAAATGGTGCAACTGATTTGATCAAACTCTAAATATCTCAGTAAGCCAATTTCTTCTGTATTTTTCCTGCACTGCTGTTCAGTATTCCATACCCATGTAATGAAAAAAACAATTTATTAATGATCATAACATGCTTCCTACTCCACAAGCTTCCTTCTTTCTTCCACTAAGAGCGAAAAATATTTCTTTCCATAAAATAGACTGGGAAGCCTGCCATGTGAGGAAAGGCTGAAAGAAATGGGTTTGTTCAGCCTTGAGAAAGGCAAACTTAGGGGAGACCTTATCATTATGTTCCAGTATTTCAAGGGTGGCTATAAAGAGGATGAAGACTCCCTTTTTACAAGGAGTCGCAAGGAAAAGGCAAGAGGTAATGGGTACAAGTTACTCTTGGGGCCACTCAGATTAGATACAAGTGGAAAATGTTTTGTAATGAGAACAATGAGCCTTTGAAACAATCTCTGGACACTTTAAAGATTTGTCTGGACAGGGTGCTGGGCCATCTTGTCTAGACGGCGATTATGCAAAGAAAGGACCAGATGATCTTTGTAATTCCTTCCAACCTATTCTATGATTTTATGAAAAATTAATGAGACTTCCTTGTAATTTTCTTTGCATTTACCTTTGGAAAAGTGGGATTGTGAAATACCACTTTGGGGATTATTTTTAAATGGAAAGTCTTTTAAAAAGCCTTAGCTGAATCAGGTCCACAGGAGAGCTGTGAGAAATGAAAGGTTAATTCAGACAGAAGGGACTTGAACAGCTGATCAGAAGTGGATTTGTACCCTTAGAACAAATAATTTGTTATATTTTTTACTTTCTGCTGTTTCATTATATTTCCTTTTCCAGTGCTAAAGTCTGTATCTTCACTCAAAACCTAATGGAAAACTTTTCAATGTTGAAAGGCAATGGCTACTAATCAAAATCAAAATTGATTTGAAACAGGATTTCAGATTAAAAATATTCACAAGTAATATAAGGAATTTCAGTCAACAGCCTGCAAATTGGAAAGACATTGCCAGCAAAAGCTTATACTGAATATCATTTACTTCAGAAGTGAGGGGAAAAAAAGTAATGGTTAAGGGAGTAGGAAGCAAAGAAAATGAAAAGGAAAGCTTGGCAGGCTTCAAAAGATATTATTGTTTTATTTCCTGTTGAGAAGATTATTATTCTATAGCAAATCATGACATTAAAGGACACACAATATCTTCCTCAGCTGTTTATATCTCTGGCTTTCTTACACACTTCATCAACTAAGCAGCACTCTATATAGCTTCATGCATACTTATTTTTTAACAAGTTTTAGTATGAATAAGGTTAAAAGATACTAACCTTGTGGTTTCAACAATTCTGAACTATATTGCCAGTTCATCATTTTTAAATCCCTTCTAATATATTGAAATGCTTATCTCGGGAATATCAAACCAAATTAAATGTTGACTACCAGTGAAGCAGAAATCAAAATATGCAAATTTCCACATATCTCAATTCCTTAATGATACTTCATATTACTAGTAATACCTAAATAGTAAAAGTAATTAAATGTGAAACTAAAATTGTAATAGTAATTAAATGTGGGTATAATGTACATGAAATTTCTTTTTTCATAGAATTATTGCTTTTTAATTTCACAGTATCACAGAATATGACGAGTTGGAAGGGATCCACAAGGATCATCAAGTCCAACTCTTAGCCCTGCACAGGACCATCCCCAAGAGTCAAACCATATGCCTGAGAGCATTGTCCAAACACTTGAACTCTGCCAGGCTTGGTGCAGTGATCACTTCCCTGGGGAGCCCGTGCCAGTGTTTGACCACCCTCTGGGTGAAGAATCTCCTTCTAATATCCAACCTAAACCTCCCCTGACACAACTTCAGGCCATTTCCCTGGGTCCTGTCACTGGTCACCATAGAGAAGAGATCAGTGCCTGCCCTCTTCTTCCCCTCAGGAAGAGGGCTCCTCATACGGCTTCCCCTTAAGGCCTTTCACCATCTTTGTTGCCCTTCTTTGGACACTTTCTTATAGCTGAATATCTTTCTTATACTGTGGTGCTCAAAACTGCACACAGTATTCAAGATGAGTTTGCACCAGTTCAGTGCAGACCGGGACAATCCCCTCCCTTGACTGGCTGGTGATGCTTTACCTGATGCCCCCCCGGACACAGTTGGCCCTCCTGGCTGCCAGGGCATTGCTGACTCAGATTCAACTTGCCAGAGACCAGGACCTACAGGTCCCTTTCTGTAGCACTGCTCTCCAACATCTCATTTTCCAGTCTGTGGGTACATCCAGAGTTGCCCCATCCCAGGTGGAGAATTCGGCACTTCCTCTTGTTGAACTTCATATTGTTGGTGATTGCCCAGTCCTCTAATTTGCTGAGGTCTCTCTGCAGGGCCTCCCTGCCTTCGAGGGAATCAACAGCTCCCAGTTTTGTGTCATCTGCAAACTTTCCCTTCCAGTCCTGTGTCATTTATGAAGATGTTGAAGAGCAGTAGCCCCAAACTGGAGCCCTGTGGAACCCCACTACTGACAGGTCACCAGTGTGATGTTCCCCCATTCACTGTTACCCTCTGTGCTTGACCCATAAGCCAATTGCTCACCCACCACATGATGCGTTTATCCAGCTGTGTGCTGGATGGTTTATCCAGAAGCATCCCATGAGAAAAAGAATCAAGAGCTTCACTGAAATTAAGAAAGATTACATCTACTGGCTTCCCTTGATCAGATAGGTGGGTTACCTTGTCATAAAAGGGAATCAGGTTGGACAAGAAGGACTTTTCCCTCATGAAGGCCATGCTGGCTGTGACCAATGACTGTGCTGTCTTTCAAGTGAACCTTTATTTCTCTTAAAGTATTCTAGATGAAAGCGAGCTATACTAACAGTCTAGGATATATAGTAAACTATAAAATTTTCCACTTTTAATGCTTCCTTTTTGTGTTCTTTTCTGTAGCAGAAACTTACATTCCGTACAATTCACCATTGAACATAATCGTTTTGTCACATTAAGTAGGGGCTTTTTTTCACCAAAACTTCAACAACTTTCAGGCAGACCACTGTCTCTTTATTTATAACTCTTTGGAATACCACATTTCATTAGTGGTTAGGAATAACTATTCACCTTTCAGCTTAGATGTCATCCTGGCCATGTTTCAACAATTGGGGAGTAGTACTTCCTGATCACTCATGCTTCTTAGAATAAAAAAAAATATAGTGCCTATTTTACACCTCTTAATCAAATTGGAACAGGCATATTTAAGTGAATATGTTTCAAATAATCAGCCTTGCTGTTGTATGAAAAAGTCAGTTGAATTAAAATAAGTAGACAATTTTTTCTTTTAGATGCAGGGCAGTTTGAAGCCTTTACATACAAATATCAGTTCTTACTCACCTCGGGAGGTCTACTGATGCAAGTGGCTTTATTTCAATGAGCAAAAACTGCAGGCTTAAAATTCTTATCAATGAGTAACTTCATTGAATTTCATACATTAACTCCACTATGTAAACTGTCAACTTTACTTTGCCTGAACATTTACTATCACTAGCTTTGCATGCTACTCAACCATCTCTTGCAACACTGTGTTTAAGATATGAAAACAATTTTAAAATCCAGCTGTCTAACACAAATTTAGACATATTATACTTTGTTCCTGTTACAGGCAGGAACGAAGAGCAAATGAGGTACCTTTAGATATTGTTCATCTGTATTCATCAGGGACTAAATGCCATAGCACTGATTAAAATCACAAAGAATGTAAGTAATCCGTATGAGGTCATCTCCTGCTTGAAGACTTTACCATTCACAAAACATCAATATTGATTTACAGACAGCATGCAAGTCAGAATGGACCATGCATAACAAAAAAGGTGAAAAAAAAAGCAAATGGAAAGAGTAAATACCTATAATATCAAAGTGTTTCACACACTGAGGCAATGCAAGCAATGGCAAACAGTACAATTTTTAAAATAAATTAAATGTAACACCTCTGAAGTTCATCTGAGCATGCCACCATCATGAAATGCAACTTTTCACTCACCAAAGAAGAGTTATGTGAAGCATCACCTGAGACCTCGGGTGTTCTTGTGCTGTTTGGAAGTCTGTGAGGGTTACGAGCTATCGCTTGGCACCAGCCCAACATTTTCTCCTTCCACTTATCCCTTCTCAATTTCTGAAATTCTGAAAATAATTTAGATTCCCTGAAACATTGACACATTGAAATCATTATGTGCATGTCTCTGGAAGCATGCCTTTAAAAACAGCTTTTTAAGTTATACCCGAACAAGCTAATAAACATATTTTTAAAATACCTTCTAAATAACACTAACACACTCAGGAAATGCAGCACTACCAAATCCTGGGTTTAAGTGTAAGAAACCTTCATAAACATGTTTAAAAGTTCACAATCTATTTTTTCCCCACTTTAAATTGGTAATGGAGGTATTCAGAGCAAAACTTTGCTAATTAATAGCAAAGAATAACTTTGGGCTATTTTATTCTCCACAACATCTAAAGCAATTTCTAATCTGGTTGTTTATAATACCTTTAATTTAAAACTTGTTACTCTGTACCATCATAATAAACAAAATAAACATAATTTAAAAAAAATTTAATAATCAAAATAAACAAAAACATTAACCTACCAGATTGAGTGCCTAGTATTCCAAACAGGGTTAGCATCAGGCTGAATAAAACTGGAACATACATACAATAATGCTAAAGACCACACATGGCACAGTAGCATCTATGAAATGTCACTGAATATTATGCATCTGTAAAGTAGGTTTATTTTTTCTGCAATACATCTCCATGCAGTGCACAAGATATGCTTGTATTTACAGCAGACATTCATCTTCCCAGGTCCTGAGTCTGACAAACTACAGCCCCTTCTTAAATAACTACAGCTCTACCATTTCCACACTTGACCATTAATATGTAATTTTTGAAGTATGAAATGCACCAAGCTGTATTCCCCAGAGAACTTCATGGAACTGTTAGGAATAAGTGGAAATTAGCCTTAGCTTTATTGCACTGGAGATGATTAGATGAGCGAGTCTACAAATGAACTCATAATTTTTCAGTCTCTTGAAATCTTAACATGAGATGAAAAATCATGCTAGGAAAGCAATAGTAACATGAAGATTGCCATAAAGCCTGTTGACTGCAGAGTCAAAGCCATTTTTCCATTATAAAATATTTCAGTGTTGACTTAAAAAGAACTCAGTCCTCCAGGGCACTAACACAATGCAGCAAAGGCTTCACAATGAAAAATCCAACTGAAGCACCAACTAAACTCATTGTCACCAACTTAGCAGCAGTTAAAATTTCCACTGGATTAGAGCACCCACAGTCTTCCAAGCCCTACAAGACTGTTTTATTTTCCTTAGTTTTATAAATGCAACTAGAACATTACATACCAAACTTGATGTTTTTAAGAGTAAAGATAGTACCAGTTTGTGCATTTAAGCAACCTGTACACAGACACAAAAAAATAAATCTATGTTTTAAATGTTTCTCATTGTATATCCTACATACCATGAAGTATATACAGATAAAACTAGAGAAAAAGTATCAGGAGAAGCATGTGCACATGTCCTCCTCTGTTACTTGGAAAGATAAGCACTTAATATGGGACAACCAATCAGAATTTTCAGGGGTTTTTGAGCTCCTACAGCAAATTCTAGATAACTTCTGTATAATGTGCTCAAATACTATTTACCAATAAGCAAGACTGAAAACAGTGGAGTCAGACTTCTAATAATGTTGGGTTGAGGAAAAAAAACCCTTAAAAAACTTAAAACCAAAACAAAACCACAAAATGTATATTTGAATTAAATTTAATAATTTAAGTCTCCTCCAGAAGAACACTAAATACAGATTACAGCCCAGAGGAATTGCTATTTCTGAAAAGATCACAGAATTCACTGTTTCTCTGAATGCACCCTATGAATAAGGTGGCTACACATTCAACTAGTGCATCTTTGGATGCTTTGGAGCCTTTTACTGCTTTGGTACTTTCCTAAAGAAAGAATATGAACTTGGGGATTTAAAAAAAAAAAAAAAAAAAAAAAAAAAAAAAAAAAAAAAGCGCTTATAACTTCTAAAATAGTCTTCACTTTGTTTCAATATTTATTTAAAAAACACTTACCTTTTAATATAGTTTTAAGTATGAGGCTACTTTGTTTCTGATTGTCTATCAAATTTTCAAGTAAACTTTTAGCAGATATGAACCTATATTGCTGCATATTTAAGTGCACAGTGAATTCTTCCAGCAATGTATTTAGTGTAGAGAAATAACGCATACTCCACGATTGCTACAGTCATGGAGAACTCACACTTGGGATGGATTTAAGCCAATTCAACCTGAGAATACAACTCTTCACATAACATAAAAGCATACAACATGCAAAGCAAACTACATAGTTTGAGTTTGATCACAGATGAAGTGAAATAATAATTTAGTCTAGCGAATATTCTACAAAATGACTGCATAGCTGGATACTCCTTAGAACTGACGAAGAACCATAAACCCCAGGCAACAGCTTTAGTCAAAATGACAAAGCTAACTACTTGAAGTCATTAAATTATGAGTTTCTACACAGTTGATACAGGTATACATAATTTTAGCAATCTTCAGCAGATCCTTTGTAATGTCAGTTGGTGAGAAGTCTGGACTCTCAAAGCCTTTAAAAAACATGTTTGTTTAGAGCTCCACAGTCTGCTTCAGACACAGATGTAGTGGAGTGGATACCCAAGACCAGTGTGTGCCAACTACCTTAAGCAACAGCCCTCCAAAGATTTGCAAGAAGACCATTCCAAAAGGTGACACAACCATCACCCTTAGTAAGTGATCAGTCAATCCTTCCTACACTGCCTGTAGTTGTGTAGAAAAGGAATCATCCAATTATAGTTACAGTCCTATTCAGTTCCTCGTGGAGTGCAGAACCCTTTGGAACATTAGCGGTTCTTTTTTTTCCATGAGCAATCAAAATGATGACTACCACTGCACAGATCGTAACTGAAAGGACTTTGCACTTGCTCATACACCTGAAGAACCACCATCACAAATAATTGCCTGAAAAAAATTTAATTCATCCCCTATAGACTTGTTTAAAAATAAAATAATTACTCATATTTTTTCAGGGGAGAAAACTTTTATTTATAATTTATCCAAGTAAAGAGACACACCCAATTATGGATTCAAGTTCATCTTGCACAAAATTAATGCTAAATAAAAAGGGGTTTAGTAAAGGATGATTGGCTGAATGCAGTAGAAATCTCTGATAGCTTCTGCTCTTTTTGTGTCACAGGTAAGCCATTGGCTTTTCTCAAGCAGCCAGTCAATATTTTAAAAAAAATTGTATTAGTATATATATGATTGTGACAACAGCTGTAAAAGTCCTGTATAATTCAGTACTGTGGTGGTTCAGTGGTAGTTCTTTCAAGTCAGGGTGGAAAAATTATTTTACACATACAAATGTGATAACTATCTGTAAAATTATTTTTTTCATCAGAATTGTTGAGTACCATCTGCCCCTCCAAACAGAGGAATAAGTTTGTGAGTCCAGCATTGAATTAAAACAGCTTGAAAGGCCATCAATCTAGTAAAACCTTATCTTCTTGACAAATACCTATAGCACTCAGCTAAATGGCCTGATACGATACCTAATAAAATACCTAAAGTTCCAGCCTCATTAAAAACAATGCAGAGACCAACAGAAAACAAGCACATACACCCACAAATTACTCAGTTGACATGAGTCATTGATACCAACCAAGACTATGATGGTACCAGTTCTCCTGTATAGCTACAGGATATACACAATCAAACACCTCTGCGTTAAGTGTATGTAAAATTCTGAATTCAAACATGTTGCCCTGTTTATTAGTGATGGTTTTCAGAAGTACTTCTAGGGCACTACTTGAAGAATAAATCCAGTTATGCACAACTAAATGCCTTTCCCTATCTGCAAAGACAAAACAGAGTTGCCATTTAACTTAGCCATGGAGCTCCTTCAAAACATTATCACAGTATCAGCACCCCTCTCTATAGCATTACATATTTTATTATAACCAAGTTTTCTAGAACCTGCTTCAGTTGTATATTTATATAACCAAGTTTTCTAGAACCTGCCTCAGTTGTATATTTAAGCCTGCAAACTGTCAACTCTGGCATCTTCTTAAATTATTACCTATATTATCTAATCAATTTTCAGAGACTATAAGGCAGCTACTTTGATGTTGCTGTACCACAATTAACCATATCATTATTTCCAACTAAAGCCAGCCTTTGTTGTTTTGTTCTTTTCTGTTACACTGTTAATATGTATTTTAAGTTGTCCTTAGCCCTTCAAGACTTTGATTCTTTTTTGTCACAGCTAACAATCTAAATTTCACTCATTACTTAAAAGAATTCAATAGTTGAAAATAAATCAATTTAAAGTGATTGGTACAATTATTATTTCAGCTGACATTGCTTTGTCTAACCACTTCACAGCTACTATATCCAAAGCACAACAAGAAATCTTTAAAAGATTTCAAAGAAAACAGTCTTTTGGGTTATTAAAGATTTAAAAATTTTGTGTACGTTTGTCCTCATAGTCACACTTTTTTGTATTTATTTTTCCCCACAAGGAGGAGTACCTCTTCTGTAAAGCAGAAAGTAATTTTAAATCACTCAAGATTCTTTAGAAAAATCACAATACAATTTTTTTTACCCGTGGTAAATTTTTAACATTTTAATTCTATTATTTTGCATGTATGAAGCCTTCCAGAAGAAAATGTTGAGAAATGTATATTTTTGGCTACTGATTTAATGGTTTTTTTTAAAAAAATCTTTATACATGTAGATACTCACAAATCTGTATTTGCCTATGCAGAGCTTAGTTCTATTTTTTTTTTAAACTATTTTTATAAGCAACATCTATACCATCCTCAAATATGGCTTTGTTTTCTAAAAGCTTCTTGCTGTTAATTTCACAGCTACTCTTCTCGGAAACGCTTTTCTTATCCAACGTTAAACACCTCCATCAAAATGTCCTCAGACATCCAAAAAGCAAGGCAAAAATATGTGCTCCTGGCACGTTCCTGCCACAGGTGAGTGATGAAAGGGTGCCTAACCCTTCCCTCCAGACCTCTCCATGTAAATTCCAGATGCATTAGACTCCCAAGTAGAAAGGAGAAAAGCCTTGAAACAAACACAGAGTTGAGGACAAGAACAAAGTACATGTTTTTGCTTTGTGAGTTTGCATATGTTAAACCACACGTGATTGACAAGCAGCTTAAATCAAAGCTTCAATCAACAATAAAGACATGACTGGTAAATGCACCTGATAAACCACACTCAGCCCTTGGCAGATGAAAACCCTTCAAGGAAGCTATAGAAATAGCAGAAAATGTTAACATGCAAAAAATCCACAATAAGCTAAAGTATTAACTAACTCATGAAGTCATGCATGCAGTTACACAAATGTACATAAGAAGCTATGGTAAGTCTTTAAATGGACTTTGTTCTGCTTATGTAAAATTAAAAGCCTATTTCAAAAAAAAAAAAACCTATATCCTCCTTCTTATGTGGTTTATTTACAGAAGAAGGCTATGTTTATGGTGTAAGATAAAATTCACTTTGAATCAGGCAGAGCTCACTATTGAAATAAAATAGGAAGACAAAGACAGAAACAGCTGGGGTTTTTTTATATCCTATAAAAGTTAGATGTCTGAAAGACATAATTGAACCATTAAACACCTCTGTATGAAAGGGTGGATAATTCATACTGAATTTAAACTAGTTTTTAAGAGGAAAGAGAAAATCAAATTTCATTGAAATACCAGAAGTATACAGACTAAAGTGTGCTAAGAGCATGCTTGGTTCAACAGAAGTATCTCCCCTTTTTCAGAGAAGCATTTTTAATAAAGTTGTTCTGTCAAATACAATGATCTGGGCAGTCACAAACCACGTTACATTGACAACCCTAAACATAGAAAGCTCATGCTTGTGAGCAGTTAGGATACTGCTCCTATGAAAGGTCAGTCATACAGAAGCCACACCAGACAGTGGTCATCACTGCTGCAAAGAAAGGCTTATCCTATTATTTAGTTATTATTGCTCTTTGTGGTACAATCTGTAACAACTTCATTGCATGACACTGTTACTTTATCTTTGCTGGTCTCTTTTATTTTTTTTACCTCATTTCAGATAGTTTTCAGAATCTCTTTTAGAGTGAGTAACAATAGCTATGATTACCATTAGTCATTTGCCCTCATATTTCATTAGATAATTTTATAAAACATAATTGTTGAATTGGTTTCTGGCTGCACATAGCTTATGCTTATTTTTAATAAACAGTGTTTGCAAGAAATGCACTCCTGATTAGGGTGACCTAATTGCAGCCTTCCAGTACCTGAAGAGAGCCTACAAGAAAGATGAAGAGGGACTTCTTATGATGACATGGGGGGGGAGGTGCAAGGGCAAGGAAAAATGGCTTCAAACTGAAAGATAATAGGTTTAATTAGCTATTAGGAAGAAACTCTTTACTGTGAGGCTGGTGAGGCACTGGAACAGGCTGCCCAGAGAAACTGTAGATGCCCATCCCTGGAGGTGTTCAGTGTTAGGTTGATGGAGTGTTGACCAACCTGGTCTAGTGGAAGGTGTTCCTGCACATGGCAGTAGGTTTGGAACTAGAGGATCTTTAAGGTCCCTTCCAACCCAAACCATTCTACGATAACTGAGAATTACGGCCATATCCACCAATACAGACCTGTAGGTATCCTGTGACTGATGAATATCATTAAAGAGTTGACTTGAATGTCGGTTGACATAAAATTCAAAGTCACCTCTGGAAACAGAGGTGCAACTATTTTTTTGTTAACAACTACAGACCTGAAATTAGTTAGAAGGTGAAATTTTATATTCTGTTGGAAGATACTTGTTAGAACACTTATTAAAGTTAAGCTGTATGCATTATAATAAAGGAAATTCTGCTAAATATTTTGAAGAAGGCTTATATTGTCATCAAGGATTAACAGGGTATACCACCTAATAAGTTGATAAAAAATCCAAATGATAATTAATGAAAATTTGTGACAGATCTACTGAAGGTAGAAAATTTTGTTTCCTTTTCAACAAAGATTAAATAAGTCCATTTAATAGTTGTTTACCACCGAACTAACTAAAATACACTGTGGCAATTAACTCTTTTTCATAGCCCCCTCCTTCTGGTATAAATTGTGAAGATCATGACTTAAGATCTGACTTCTGCTAGTAGAAAACCATGACAGATGGCCTATTCAGGGTTTTTCAGGATAAACGGATTTAAGTTATATATAATTACTGGCCTACTGGCCTAATGCTGCAGTTACTGGTAACAGCTTAAAAACCTAGTCCCTTACATAAGTAAAGACTATGTTAACCTAAAATCTAATCATTATGTGAATAAACATTTGAATAGTATTACTTTGATAAATTTTGACCACGATGTACAAAAAACAAATGCAAAATTAGGCCTTAGCAGTGAATGAATAGGTAAAAAACTATGACTCAAATAGCTAAAATGATGCTTCATTTAAATAGGGTTCTCATTAGACAATATAACGGTGGCATAATTATTGGAAGCAATTATTCTTGTTGCTCTGGTTGCTGTCAAAAATAAATCAGGAAATACTTGGAGAGATTGAGTAGGGAAAATAAAAGTTGAAAGATTATGTACTCCTAGTTTTTGTGTTTGTAGTTAGTGAAATAAACAGAAAAGTTTTGCTGAATAGATAATAAATCTGGAGAGGTACAAGAAGATTGGGTGAATATCAGTATAGCACTCTAAACAGAAATTAGTGGGATTCTTAAGAGTGTCTTCCAATAGTTTCAAATTAAGCCTGAACATAATTTATTTTAATACCAGGCCTTAATGGTTTACTAATTATTTTCCATAGAGAAGATTGGGGTTTGCTTCTTTGTGAGATGAAAAAAATGCAGTACATGCAATTATACAACTCACACAGCTGTCAGTGAGCTAAGATGACATTGGCAACAATACTGACAAAATATGATGTTCTAAAACTGAGATCTTGAGTGTACAGCAGAAATGCTGTACACAATGCTTGATGGCACAGCATTGCTCCCTGGCTCCCTTTAGTGACTGAGTGAACATAGAAGGATATATAACTCTGCTGTGGCTGTGATGCAGCACCTCAGGCAGCTGAGTCTCATCCCGTGCCATCCAGGCTTGATCTGTGCCTCCTCTGACTTTGCTATCACCCATACTGCTTTTTTCTAGGCTATATGGAACACCAGTGCTGAAACTGAGACAAGAGCCAGCCGAATAGCACAGCACAAAGGTGCCCGTGGCAGCTGAGAGACGTGGTCTGGCACAGCTGTGTAACACCCTCTGGTGCAGTCCTGTACAAAGGTCCTGCTCCAAAAGCTGCTTAGTGCTGAACTGGAGAGCAGCTCCATGGCTAAGCCATAAGCCCTGCCCTCACGAGAGCTATTGCACAGTGGTATGAGAACTCCTTAGGCAGTCACATGACACCTCAGATAAGCTCAGTGCTAGTTCTGTAGTGTCATTTAATGATGTATCTTCATGTATTTAGTGTGCCCATGACCCACAATACCTGAATACCCCATATTTTTCATTTATTTGCCCCATCTACAGGTGGGGCATAACAGAGACAAGCCTGAGCTTTACAAAGGTAACTTATACCACTGATGACAATACAATTGCAATGCATAGTCCAAAGGCCATCAAAAGAGACAGCAATTTTTCCTGTTTTCTGAAAAATTCTCACTTTTTATTTATCAACTCTGGCTTCTTCTGCCTTCAGCACTAATCTGTGTATCCTTTTTGTTTCAGTCACTAAATTATATAGCATATCTCCAATATAAAAGTCTCTTGAGCTGGTACATAGGCTATGTCTTTATTTTTTAGCTTCCCAGTCCCTTGAAGTTCCAATTTAATTCATTTAGACATTTATATGTTTTGCTATGAGCTCACTGAAGAGGTTTTACTACAGTCAGTTTAGATATTACTTTGACATTTTTAGCTCTCTGTTATACCATTTATTTTCATATATATACGTCTCTAATCAAAGCATTTTTAAATGAAGCTTTCTCATTTGAAGTAAAAAAGAAAGCAACCTTCCATTCTAGCACTAGTTTATTATCTTCAGAAAAATATGTTTAAGAAGAAATGTTTGTTGAAAAACTTAATAAATAAGAATTTTAACAATAAAATTCTGGCAAGATGGTAAAACCAATGTACTTAAATTTAAGTAAGCACTGAGAAAAACACATCCACAAA
>JAWWLV010000144.1:33473139-33483843 GCA_035041135.1 Platyrinchus mystaceus
AACAATAAAATTCTGGCAAGATGGTAAAACCAATGTACTTAAATTTAAGTAAGCACTGAGAAAAACACATCCACAAAAATCATATAACTTAAACAAATAATTTCCACTACATTATCAGAGGACCTGTCTAAAATTTTGAAATAGATGCCATGCTACGAGTGTCAACAAGCTAACTGGAGGAAGTTTCCCAAAGCCATTTCATTCACTTCTTCAAATGTGTGACTGGATTGAGAACACACTTGCAAGTACTAGCTCAACAGATAAGATTTTATTAAGGACTCTTTCTCTATATATAGCTCCACAGAAAACAATCTTTCCCCAGGAAACACAAAATAATGGGAAACAGATGAATGCAAAAGCACGTAGGTAGTTGGCCTATATTCAACTTTAACACTTATTTAGAAAGCTAAGCAGAGGAAAACTGATTTTGAAAGTAAAAGCTGTATTTAACTGTAGGTCAGCCACCCACAAAACTAAAAAGCATTTCAAGAAGTTCTTGAGGGGAATAGAAGTGTCCTGGTGAAATTAATTACATATAGACTGGCTTGTTGTTGTACTGAAGTACTTATTTTAAAAGACTCCAAGCACAAAATGAAGAGCACAGCTCCTCTCTCAGCTTAGGCAATCGCTGGGCTATAGCGAATCCATGTCAGGCCCCTGATAATTGGGTGGAAGTGGTAGGAATAAGCGAAAGACAAACAGCAAAGTGCAAACAAGATACTCAAACAGTTGGGTCAAACACGCTCATCTGATGTGAAAAATGGGAAAATGAAACGTGCACAGAGCACACAATAAAGCAAGGCAGCTTAGGAATCATATAGCCCAACATGAAAGTGGTCTCTGGGCACTTTTTTGTTGCTGAACTTCCATGGACTTGTTTAAGGACTCATTAATCCACTGCAAATCTTTACAGACAAGTTAAGCAGTGAAGGACACTCTGTTAATCTCATGTCCATGATGAAGCTCCATCACATTTTGAAGAATCAGGACACCCCCAGACCAACAGTGGAGATGCATCACTATATTTACAATGACAATCCATTTACCTATGCCAACACAAAGTACTATGACATGGTGTTATCTGGACAGGGCAGACAGATTATTCTCAGATACAGAATATATTGATTCCCTGCACATGTATTTACTTAAGTTTTTACTGACTTGGAACTCAAGTTTGCATGGAGAATTACCAGTTGTTGTTAATACAGACTAATAGTATGCATTTTTTATGTCTTACGTTTCTTGCACTGTAATAAAAAATATATTTGCATTAAGAATATAACTACAGCTGATATCTAAGATCACAACATCAAGAAAAACATAGTTTCTATTTTTGCTTCTTTTTAAAAATGACATTTAAATGTAACTTCCATCGTAAGACAGAAAGAAATATACCTTTCTATTATCAACTATGCAAAATTTCATCCCAGAAAGTTTTTTTCCCACCAAGTAAAAAGCCCACGAGTGGCAGTGTAGAATGAAGGTGCCAGCTCAAAATTGCTTTTCAGCAGAGCAGTAGCTTTACTACAGAAGGATTTCCAGTTTTACAGAAAGAACCATACAGTCCTTAAACTTACAAGAGTATCAAAGAAGTCCTGGAATAGAAACAATACTGGGAATTAAAATACATTTTGCTTCACGTAAGCTCAGTACAAGTACGAAGAGGCATGTTTTCAAAAGTGTGAAAATTATACATTCTTTTTTCACTTGCCACTGAAGTGTTCCCATGCTGGAGTACTAGAATGTACATTTTTCACATTCAGAGACTGGTAAATAATAAAAATATACAAAGAAAAAAAATTTGAAGTGCACCCTTTAAACACTATGGGAGGTTACTAATTTGGGTTTTCTCCAGTGGTTCCCACAGTCATGTCAGGGGATGCTGTATAAATACATCTATGTTAAAACAACACTCTATAGACATATTTTATTGACAGCCACTAATCAGTTCAGGCAGTTTGTCAGGTCAGCAGGATGCTATCACATGCTTATAGTAAAATAATTAATATATAGGAGTGGGAATTTTGGGTTCCAAAATTTCAATATTTTCTTTCAATACAAAGAGCTAACAGGAAACAAACAATAGCAATCCCAGCATAGCATCAATTTACAGTCCCTATTAAGAGTTTAGACTCATTATTCAGTCTGTCTTTGTACAGAATAATTAATTCGTCACCTTCATTCATCAAGCTGTAGGTAAATATCCAATATATTATTCTGGAAATGAAGCAACAGGTCAATCTTCCAATTTGTGTCAATTAGTCAAAACCAAACCAAGACTCCAAGGTAGGTAACAAGCAAGATAGGTAGACCCTTATTCTGTGTCCCACTTATTGCTTGAGGAAAGTAATTGAAGCTGACAAATCAAATAATAAGTGGAGAAAAGCACCAAAATCATAACAGCCTGTTATACGTGCACTGTAACTCCAATAGTTCCAGGGTCACACGCTGCTTTTTCTTGCATTACTTCATACATTCAGTGGAAAATAATCACTTAACAGAGGGAAATAAAAAACCCCAGACCATGAAACTGTGTTTACTTTACTTTCCAGTTCCTTCTTCAAAACATGAATTTTTATTTCCTCATAGGTTTTACTGTAACTCTTTTTACAGAAAATTCTCCATTATGCATATGTCACTCACCATACAGGTTACAAATTACTTGTGCCTTTGATGCAGTCACAGAGTTAGTGACAGAGACAGTCTGGCTCCAAACACCTACTTTGCTGATGTATGATATGGCCGCAGACAGGGGTTAAAGGCCTAGAAGCAGTTTAGGTGCAAAATGGTTATTAACTAAGTCCACATAAAAGCTGACTTCTGAAAAGGCAAGGAAGTATTGCCCTCGTCAGGAACCACAGCCTGTGAAGGCTTGTTAGCAAAGCCACAGCATGAACATGTGAAGACAGCTGGGGCCACACTGCACCTGAGCAAAACATATCTGACACTCGAGGCACCAGAACATTTTGTGAAAGGATACACAGTCATTCCTATAGAAATCAGGTTGAGTGAAGATGAGGTTACTAGCTCTCTGCAGGTCAAACCCTGTTATGCCCCGGAGACATATTATCTGGGTTTTTATTCCAATGAGAAACTGATTGCTACTTGACTATGTTAACATAAATTAATTTTACAACTTCACAAAAATCATTTAGGTGACAGCTTGGAATTAAGCTTCTCTTATTGTTCTGATTCTTGTGAAATATAGGTGCCTACCTCTTTCCATTCCTTTATTCCTTTTAAAGACAAAATGCTTCTAATAATCACTTTTCCAGGATTTATGCAATGAGCAACCTTTACTGGGACTGGATGGAGTGAGAATTAGGAAGGAAAATTTCCTCCCACAAGTATTCTCCCTCTTTGCCTCTTTTATTGGAAAAAAATATATTGACATTTATTCCTTTATGACTTTTTCATTAATGTTAAGCATTCATTTTAAACTTGTGACATCCATAAATTTTATTTGTGAGGTCTTTCCTGGATATTCAGCTTTGTTTTTCATCTCTGCAACACGAGGTATTTTGCAGTTCAAGCAAAGAGAATAAAAACTGTCTCATAATAACATTCATACCTTTCCAACCCTACCATAATCAGAGGCTAAAGCAGCCCTATATATAATTTACAGAGCCAAAAGGGGGCTGGTAGATGTGCAGTTTTATGTGCCCAACAGCTTTGTCCTTGCCAGTGTACGTGTCACTAAGAAATTTGGCCTGAGCTGTCAGGAATCCTCCATTCACCAACAGAAATTTAAAGTTTTGTGGCTTTGAAATCCCATTAATCCCTAATTCTAGGTGGAAATCTTGGTGCAAACATTCAACATTATGTACCCTCTCAGTTTTTTAGTTCCACTAGATCCTTGAATTTTTAACTTGCTTTGTTCCCTCTGAACAGTTTTGCACAGCATGAGGAACATATGGGCTTAATCATTTAAGAAGGATTTCCAAGACTTTGGAAAAAAAATAGAAATCTCATATTTCAAGATTATGTTTCACCTAATTAAGTAAAACTACATTATTTGTTTCAAGAATTGACTCAGTGAAATCTGTCATCCCCTGAATTTCAAGGATCACATGAGTAGAGCATTTGAGTGATAAACCCATGTGAACACAGCTGGTGATTTTACAACTTTTGAAGGCTATGAAAAGTGTAAACTTCCATCACCTCTACAACATCCTACAATTTATGTCTCACATAGAAGAAAAACATCTGTTTCAGAAATTTAAAAAAAAAAGAAAGGAGAAAAACCACAAAAAGTTTGCCGAGATATTTCTCAGTGTAGCAGGAGAAATGAAGCCCGTAACAAATCTGAATAGTCTCTAGTTTCAATAACTTTTAAAGGCATCTAATATAACAGAACTTTTAAGAAATTCCAGTGTTCTGTACTGAAACAAAACAAAACATAAACAGACCCAAAGAACCACAAGTTTCCAAAACAATACATCCATAGTTTAATGTTTTTTGTAGTGGTTAAATAATACCATATATTATAATCTTCTGAGAGCATCATTTCTCTATAAACAGACTAATATGTCCATATGAATGTACCTCCTCCTGTCATTACACTTGATTTCAGCTTAAGAAAAAAGTATTTTCAAATGCTAAATGAAACAACAACCTTCATAATTTTTTGTGAATTGGCATTTCTATTAGTGTTTTAGATATGAATAGGTCTACTTGATAGCCTCACATATGATACGCCTTCCTTACCTCAGACATCGAAAAAAGAAAATGTTGATTTGAAAAAGTTAATTGGTCTCTCTCCCATAATGTCAATTGTGAGCTTACTGCCTCATTTCAATGACATTTGAAGAAAAAAGGATTTAAAAAAAATAAAAAATTGCATTTATGCAATTAATTTTAAAGAATTCAAGGAACTTGTATCACAAGGGGACAACATTAATTTTCTTGCCTGATCACACTTTCAAGCAAAGAATTCCATATTCTATCTGCCATAACCACAAGACTCAGCAAGTCCAGTTTGCCTGTTCTATGGTAAACCTCTCCTGATAAAAGGACTGGAAACAAATATACACTAGAAGGCATAGCATTGGTCTTACATTTAATTATTAGCAGAAGCATCAGTCTTATGTGCTGCAATGTTGTCTGACAGTTCCAGAAAAACCTCTAAGGTCATGAAGTCCAACGAGTCAACCAGCACTGTCAAGTCTAGCCCTAAACCACATCCCCAAGCACCACACACACACATCGTTTAAATACCTCCAGGGATGGTGACTCAATCGCTTCTCTGGGCAGCCTGTTCAATGCTTGATTAACCTTTCAGTGAAGAAGCTTTTCCTAATAGCCAATGTAAACCGCTCCTGGAGCGACTGGTCCTGTCACTTGTTACTTGGGAGAAGAGACTGACCCTCACCTCATTACAACTTCTTTCCAGGTAGAGATTAAGGACGTCCAGTAGAGATTAAGGACGTCCCTCTTGAGTTTCCTTTTCTCCAGACTAAACAACCCCAAGTACCCTCAGCCATTTCTCCTAAGATTTGTGCTCCAGACCTGTCGCCAGCTCCATTGCCCTTCTCTGGACACGCTCCAACACTACAATGTCTTTCCTGTGGTGAGGGACTCTAAAAACTTGAACACAGGATTTGAGGTGCAGCCTCACCAGTGCTGAGTATGATCACTGCCCTGGTCCTGCTGGCCACACTATTGCTGGTACAAAGTCTCTGAAAAATGAAAGATCAGAAATCATCATTCTGTTCAGCTACTCTAAAATATAACACCTCTTGTGTGATAATTCAGAGAGTATCATAAAATTATTAGCTAAAGCTTTGATTTCGAAAGCACTTAATGTCTCAGTCTTGAAAGCAGTGTTGGTTATTTGAAATACGGAGCTTTTGATCTAATACCCAATTTCTGCCCATCATTCTCTTGAAATCCTTTAACTCAAGTTTTAAAACCCAAAAGTAATGAAACACAGTTTATCATGGCATATTTTTTGAACAAATTCAAATCCCATGGAGGGAGGATGAGATTCAGCAGGAACGCACATCTTTGCTGAAGACAAACTCAGATTTGAAATGAAGAACAAGTTGAGATCTGGCCTGGAAAATAAATACTTTGCCAAGAGGCCCAGCTGTGAATGAGGAAAGACCAGGAACTGTATATATGATCAGATCTATTTCCCCCTTGTTGCCTAAGCTGTCTGTGTTCTTCCTTACACTCATGACTATGTCCTCACATACCTTAGGAAGGAAGAAACCCAGTCCTCTGGGTGGGCACAGCACAGTGACAAAGGGAAAAAAGATGTAACATTTCTGTTTGTGCACAGTGACAGATGACAGTTTGAACTAAGAAAAAAAATAACCTAACCAGGGCTTAAATTTTTATAAATACTAAAATTTTTAGTGCACTGTAGTGCTTCAGTGATTTACAGACGGATAACATTTATAGCATATTTTGTGTGAATATGTTAGCCAACATTTTGTAAGGAATGAAGAAATATGAAACTGAAGAAGAGCTACAAAACTTGACTAATCCAAAAATGTAGAGGTGTGTGCTTTTTCACTTAGTGTTCAATTTAGCGGATGCCTTCCATGGTGTTTTTCTGTCACTCTCTACACAGGATTTATTTCATACTTTCTCAGCAATAGATGAAGATAGCTGAAAATAGGATCTGTAACTCACTCCACAACTTGCAATCTGGTTTCAAATTTGGCATGCTGACAGCAGCAAGCCAATCCCATAGAGAAAGTGACTTTTTAAAAAATTGATACTTCCCCCCCTTGAGATATATCACTACTGAAAGCATTCAAATGGAAAAGTTGCTCAGTTAAATATCACAAAGTAAACTAAGTAGTACCAAGTATATACTGCAATTTGTTTCTGATTAGTGGCAATAAAAATGGTGCTGCAGGTTCAGCATTTCTTTTTCAGTGTTTGCTATGAAATGTTGAATACTACATAAATTTTCCAAATGCAGATGTTGACAAATCAGCTTAGGCTTTGAAAAGAAGCTCCTGTCTTTTCCTGTATTATCCCAAAAATTCCAGCACATTGCAGAATGCTCTCTCTTCACACCTTCGCAATCCCACTGTTTTCCCCACAGGTAAAAAGTGTTTGGAATTTAATAAAGAAATATTAATTGCACATTAAGATCAGAATCCAGTCTATTTTTTTGCATCATCCTCTGTTTTTACAGTGCAATTAAAAGTAATTAGACATGAATAAAAACTAAGTAACATGGGTTTGAGTGAAAAACTCAGCACATAAGCTTATAGTCCAATTAAACACAAAACTTGGGGCTGAAATGAGAGATTTGTGAATCAACAATAAATTACTGTGTGATAGATGATTGTAAGGGCAGAGGCAAGTACAGACTGGAAAACATATCAATGCAGTCATCCCTATATATGTAGGTAAGCTCTGCAGTTGGACTTGTGCATCTCCAAAATTGTTGCTATCAATTCTGACCTCGTAGTAAAAGGTAAGCAATTGGCTGAGAGACATGGCTAGTACATTAAACTGTTTTAACAATTTAGAGTAATATTTCCACTTAATTCCCTAGGTTGTTTTGTATGTTCGATATTTAAGATAGGATAATTCTATATTGCTTTCACACACTGATGAATGTCAAGGGCGGGGAATTAAAGACAACAAAAAATAAAAACATTATCACCATCATGACTGGTATATAGCTTATTCTTTGAAACAAAAAGCAAAACTTAAGTTTTGAATAACAAGTTTGTTATTCAAAAAGTTTTTGGATCATGTTAGCTTTTCACATACCTTCCTTCTCTTCTAAAAACCTAGTCCACCAGAAATCTTGTGAGAACTGGGACTGCTCAGCCTGGAAAAGAAAAGGCTTTAGGGTGATCTAATTGTGGCCTTGCAGTACCTGAAGGGGACCTAAAAAAAAGCTCTGGGAGCTTCAAACACACACAGACACAAACAGAGTATTGTATTCTGAAGCAAAAAACGCAGCAGCTCCAAACACAGAAAATGTTTGGAACACTAATATCTGAACGGCTGTTTTGAAAAAAAAAGAAAAAGGGGTTTTTTTCAAAGCTACAACTTGGCATTAAATGCAAAATCCAGGGTTTTGACACACAAAAGATCCTGCAGGCCTTACACTCAAATTAGACAAACTGAAAAAATATGCTATCCCATCTGAGGATTATTTTTGTTGACTCACATAATCTTTGGTTAACTCTTGTACAATTCTGTATATCTAAAGAGGATAGCCCTTCTCAGAAAAGTTAGCAACATGATACAATTCTCCTATATTTTCTAGTACTACCAACAGCTATTGCCATCAAGGGTATATGTGTATACTATGACCTGTCAGAGAAGTTCAGAAAGGAAGATGGTTTTAAAAGTTCAGTCCAACTCTGCAAGAACTTGCCTGCTTCTTAAATAAGCATATGCAATCCATTATGGATGCAAAGCTCAAGATTATCATGGTAAAATCAAGAACTTGGATTTCAGCACTTCTCCCCAGAAGGAGTCATGAAGTTGTAAATGCAGAAGCTGTAAAGGCATTAATATTAATGATTTACCCTCTGCCAATCCAGACTGCTCAAAATAACTTCAGCTCACACAGAGCTCAGTGGGGGAGGAAACCATCTTTAAGCTGGGTGAGTACATACTGGAAGAACCCATCATAGAAGACTGTGTATCTAAGAAATGCTTTTTAAACAGGCACTTTAAGGTGGTGAGGAATTAGTGAAATGTGCTAACAAAAAAATGAAGCAAATCTGGATGTTTGTTTTTGTTTTGGTTTGGTTTTTCTTCTGTGGTTGTGGTCTTTGCTGTTGCTGCTTTTAAAATAAAATAGGTTTTATTAGTCCTCCCACATCAGACCAATACGATTCATCCTAATAGCCTCTTTATCACAGCCATTTGCCATATCAGAAAGTGTAAAGTATAATATCAGGAAAATATGCAATCTAAAATTTATACAAGAAACAAAACATTTCTAAATCTGAATGTCTTTTTTTTTAAATTTCAGTGTTGGGTAGTGGTTCTTATACTCTAACTTTCTAGAAGAAATTTTATTCATGACTCGGAGATGAAAAAAAAAACAAAACCCAAGAAAAAAATAAGTAAAAAACCAAAACAGAAACAGAAGCTTCTGAAAAGGTTAAATCCTGGCAAGAAAGCTGAAACAAAAGAGAGTCCTCATGTTTGTCAGATAACTGAAACTGACAGTGATAAAACATAAATTCTACTGAGCCACCGAAAGACATTTCAAGTTCACACATTTTTGACAGTGTTGCACAGCTGAGGGCATGCCAAGTACATGGAGAAAATGTTTTCCTTTTTAAACACACCTAGTAAAGGTACTGTGCTCATAGGATTTAATGAGGGGTTTCTCGAATCTTAAAACCTACTCTGTTCTTCTATTAATAATGTTTACATAGTAACATCATACAGAAATGTTACTATTAGCATGGAATTTTACACATTCAATACCTCTCCCAGGCATAAAAGATTTTGCAGAGAAGCTCATTTTAGTTCGCTACAGAAAAAAAAACCCAAAACTTGTAAAGTCAGGATTTTTCTCCTCCTACTGCTGATTTCTACCATCAAATCAACCAGACATCATCAGCTGCACAAGGGATGGAAAAAGCTCTCAGCTGTTCACATCACCTTTTTTCTTCCTTCAGAACAACGAAACACCCGAGGCTGAGCTAGTGGGAAAATTACAAGTGCCCATAATAAGTTATGTCAAAAAGAGGATAAGAAAGAAAGCCATATTTCCAGGAATCGTTATACCTGTTTTGTGCCTTTGAGAAAGAAAAGGCAACACTGGGAATCTACATATCTCCTATGGTTTATCAGTAGCCTTACTGTCAGATGGTATTAAAACATGTATTATGTAAGTACACTAATGGGGATAAGAGGGTTGCTTAACCTCCCAAGACAATTATATCTAATCTAGTTTCTTGGAAATATACTACCACAGACCAATTAGAGCAGGTTTTCACTTATTTTTCTGCTTATAAAATCCCTTTAATATACTATCTACATTCTCAACTACTTCTTCAACAAAGAAGCAAATGTATTTCAGAGTAACCTTGAAATTAAGAATTTAATGTCCTTTTAAGCATATTAATCCTAAATTATTCACTTTGTTCAGAATTTCTGGTTGATAAATTCTAGCAAACACAAAGAGAAGTATATCTTGAGCACTGTTAGGCTTGGAGAACTTGTCTTCTGAATTCTTTACCTTCTAATTCATTAATTATTAGAATTATTTAGATTATTAGAATTAGAAATATTAGAATTCATTACCTTCTAATAAAGGAAAGAAAATACAAATAAAAGTCACACCTTTACATAATATAATGAAGCATCTCCAAATAACTACGGCTATAAAAAAACCCTCAGATTTCTAAAGGAATTAAGTATCTAAATGTCTGTCACAGCACTTAAAGGTATTTTGGCACCAAAATATTTGGCTCATCTAAGCTTAACTCTCATCAGTTCCTGAAAATTAGGTGCAGTGACTTAACCTACCAATACACAGGTCATATTTACTCCTCTTATTTTTTCGTTATTATATTATCTTAACACAGGTCTAGATTTTGGGATCAAATCACATCTTGAATTTAAGGCTGCAAAATAACTTTCACAACCATGGCCCAAATTCAGCCAAAGTCTGGACTTTGGTGCTGCTGGTAAGATTATAGAAGCTTCATCCTGCATTAGCTGTGCAAGCATTTTTGTACTTTGTTACTTCATTCCATG
>JAWWLV010000144.1:33502805-33534961 GCA_035041135.1 Platyrinchus mystaceus
TATTAGGAGTTTACAGACACTGCAAGACGTGTATTTCTGCAGATTTTCATATTTATATATTTATTATATATATATTCTATATATCCATAGTCATGGAATAGATTTACAAAAAATAAAATTAAGTCTATTGCCGTTTATACAGTCCCTTTACATATTTTTAGTTGTATTTTACATGCTTACTCCATTTTTCATCTCCTATATTTCAAAATTAGTTTGAATGTAAATTTAAATATGTTCCAATGTATACAGGGAGATTTTTCTGAATTTTGAATATAAATAAAGAAAAAAAGACAAGTTCCAACTCTACCAAGACAGCGGGAAGTCAAAAATTTATTCCAGAAGTGTTAAAAGACAAGAAACATCATACACCAGGCAGGTCAAGTCTAACTGTTAATCTTAAGTTTGACTATAATGTTTCTTTTCAGTTTAACAGAAAGTTTTAAAGCTACAGAAAAATCCTTTTCCTTTCTCTGAGGCACAACCAGGTTAAGAATTTGTAAGACTGGCTCTGCTTTACCATGATAATCACTTACCTCTTCGATAAAAACATTGATAGAAAAGTAATGGGTTTGTGGTATTAAAACAGAACTTTCCTTTATATGTGCTTTCATGTCTAGTTAAGCTTAAAAAAAATCAACCTGCCTTTTGATACTGTGCCAATAAATCATATGAACTTGAGATTTAAATCAGAAATTTCTAGGTTAACCAGTAATCTCTTTAATCCCATCTATGTCTGTTTTAGGCAGAATAAAGACCTCAAAGGTTGTGATGTGCTTAGTTCTTTTTAAAATTATGAAGTCTTTGTGGCCCCTCTTTTCCCCGCAGAGTGAACCTATAATGTTAATATGTAATAAAAAAAACTCTAGTCCAAAACAGGGGCTATATTCTTAAGATTAACAAGGTCCATGCTCACATTCTGCTTGACTGTTTCACTAATTACATTTCTTCATCATGTGGAGACTTTAAATTATTATGCTACTGCCTTCACTGTACATGTGACGGACATGGCTCCTTTTAGTCCGAGTGCTAAAACAAGTGGCCAAAACAACTAAGCCTCATACTGTTATATCTAGAAATACAGAGAGCACCACTACTTCATGGCAAGGAAGCTATTAGAAAATACAGGACTCATCCAAATGCACACTGTAAAAGTCAGTGGCAGAGGTGAAGTTGGGATCATTTTTCACTAAACTTTAATTTCGCATCTTTGCTTTTTTTCAAGTTTGCTATGACAGAATTATAAAATGTAAAACTTTTGCATAGGTGCTAATATACCCATGATATCAGAACAGCAGTACAACATCAGAGCACATCTTGAAAAAACAACAAAATTATTGATTTCAATTTACAATCTGTTTTTAGCTCCCAGAGTCCCAACATACTTCAAAGTTGGAAATAAAGTGATTTTATATATTCACGCACAACCTTCTTAGTTAGAAAATATATCTGTTTCTGCTGATTCCCCATGGTGATCAGCCTGTGGTGTTCTATTTAAAGAATGCTAATTTTGGCAATCATGCCACCCAAACAGCCATAATTTCAGTGCCATGCCTCACCTGAAGGGCAGCATGACAGCTGCTCAGTGAAGTATGAAGTTGCCTTGCAAAGCAGCATGATAGGGTTTTAGTCTCAAGAAGATAATGACATAAGAGAACTGGTCATCTGGAGCAGGTGAAAATTACATTGTCAGAGAACAGATCTGTTGTTAGGTGTGCATTAGTAACTGATTTACATTTTGAAATATAATTCACAGTTCTTGAAGTAAGTAACTACAGAAGAGAGAAGTGTCACCTCTCCTTCCTCTTGCTTATGGTTTGAAACCCTACTAATCCCAACTCAGATAAGCCAAGAGATCCAACTTCCTTTTTAGTCACCCAACACACTCCCTTCAGTACATACTTTGTGAACTGTCAGATCCTGGTGAACATGAAGGAAAACAAGACAAAAGGAGCTATTTCCTGGTGTTTCACAATGTAGGTCTGCTCCCTAGCTGTAGACCACTACGTATGTTCCTGCTCTTGCCAGCAACACATGCAACCTCTTCACCTATTTGATTCACCCATGGCTCTGAGGGTACTATATCATCTCTCACATTCAGGACGCTTGCATTCCCTGCACAAACCATCCTTGGAAGCATTTCCATAAGAATCTGACAACAAAAAGGGATAAGAATTGTAACCTTATGTAACACACAATGTTTTTAGTTTAATTTAATAAGGAGCACATTATCTTCTCACCATACCCATTTACACAAGAGTACTGCATCGAGCTAAGAAGAGAATCTGATCAGCTATGGTCAACGGTTCAACCATGGTGATGCAAGTGTCAGTGAGAGAATGAAAAACAGCAATACCACCCCCTTTCTAGCACAATTACAAGGAAACAATGTACTAGTGTACTGCCAGTTCACTGGCAGCTTATATATAAGATCTCTGCCTTGTTGCCATCGCTTACAGAACCTCAAATTTTTACAAGATTCTTTAATTGAAAAAAAACAATAGTAAGTTTACCTCCACAAATGCCACTATAAGAAACGGGTAATTCTAATTCTTTTTTGCTCATATAAAATGATATTTAGATAAGATGTACTGTACCTATCATATGATATTTCAGCCAAAAGCTATATTGAATTTTAGAAGAAAAAAAATCATTGTAGCCATAATACACTTACAAGTTGGTAGTTTGGACTCCACATTATTTGTCAAAAAGATACATTGGTTATGAATACACAATATACAAAAGGCTACAGACATATAGTCTATAGTCCTGAGATTTAGGAACGAGTTTCACTGTCCTCAAAAACTAAACAGAAAAGCTACAAACACTGTATATACTATGCTCCTTTTACCATCTAACAGGGATAGCTTATCTTATAATTACAGCTTAGGTACAAAGAAGAAAGTACGAACACTATAGCAGCTGTGGAAGTTGATGCATCCTAGATTACGATCAACCAGGATGAAGGACAGTCACTTTAAATAGCAGAAGCTTCTAACACTTAAATTTAAAATGCAGCTAGCAGTAGTCTACTGCAGACCAAACAGGACTGATATAAAGCAATCCCCTGGGTTTCCACAGCATCCTGAAGTTACATGACACTAGAACCAAATGGAGTTTTCAGAAAAATGAAAAATTCCTTTAGTTCTTCACCCATCCTTTAAGGCTACTGCAGTACAAAGTTAGTCGTGGAATTACAGCAGATATGAAAGATATCTTTAGCCAAACACAAATATCCCAAAGCAGCAGATTTCAGATATCTTTTCCTCTGAATGGAAAACCTGTTGTTCTCTGCCATCTGGACAAGTGTGTCCTAAATGCTGTTCTGCACTGTGGGCTGGCTTCAAATGAAGGAGCCTGAGGAATGCAAAAGTTTTCAGCAGAACCCATTTTCAAATAAATCCTCATCAAAAGCAAAATTTAAAAGTTATTTTAAAAACATGAATAGATTTTGTGATCTTCGCAAATTATAATGAATGGCTGTGAGATGTCATATCAGAAGTCACTTTTCAAATACTACATGGAGTTGGTATAAACTTGAATGTTGTCATCATGTTACGAGATCCTCAGGGAAGAGTTCTGGTGGCTTTTTCCTTTACCACCTTCAGCTTCGCAATTGACTGAAGTGCTGAGAAGTACTACGAAATGTAATACAGCATGTTAGAGCAGTATAGGTGTATTAAAAGTACTAAGTAATCAACTGAAAATTTCAAACTAATGTCTTAGGATATTTTCCTATCTTGCTATTCACAGGATATTGTACATTATTACACATTCTTTCATCAACAGCATTACTAAGCACAGGTCGTCTTCTCCTCCATTGAGAAGCTAAAACAGAAGTCAGTGCAAACATGGAAGAATCTATTTGCCACTTGCATATTCTGTGCAGTTATATTGCCTAAGTAGAACAGCTTGGAACATTTTTAGAACATTGGAAAAGCCAAGGTCATGGAAGGGTACAAGTCAAAAAGCAAGTTAAAAAAATCAAAAAATAATAGCTGAGACTGAATTAAAATATGACCAGTACCACAAATAAAAGTTTAACTGGCCAAAACGTAGATTTGATAAAAGTGAGATAAAAAATGACAGAATGGTGATAAATTGGATAAAATGTTGCCCCGGGCTGTTAAAACAAATTATCTCCATTATCTCCTAGATAACAGAATTAAAACCAACTGATTTTCACTGCCAAACACAGACTTTTACAGATGCCTCCAATGTAGTGTTTGCACTAAGTTTATTTAAATTAAACCAAGCATACTATTCACTTACCACACTACAGTTTCCCCATGAAATAAGGAAGACTTGTAAAGTTCTACAAACCGCCAGTAACTTGAACAGCCCATTTAAAATTTTTGTTTACTTGGAGCTTTTTTTGTTTATAAGCAAAAAAAGGCAATAACCAACTTTGAGGCAGAACGGGCAGACTATGTATTTAGTGAATTTACATTACAAAAGAACTGAAATTATCAGTGTCCACTGAAAAAATTATTTATACTGCAGTGACACCTACTCACTAGACAGACAGGAATCCTACTATGTTCATTCTAATTTGCAATACACAACTTGTGTGTATGCCCACAAGTACTAAGAGGTCCTATTACTTCTCTAGTTCAGGTATGATGAACATCTATCTTTGTGATAAACATTAACCTTTCAACCATCAATCTGCTTACAAACGGTGCTGACCTTCAGTGATATAAAGGCAGTAATATATCATAAAATTACACTGTATAAAACTATATTCCTGGTTTTGCAGTGGTGGAATTAATCTGTATGCCGTGCTGTCTAGCTACCCATTTCCACCAGCATACGAAATTTAAATGCTGTTGTCCATGTGCCTCTTCAAAATAGAGGGTAAATAAAGATACTGCCACCTAAAATATTATTTCCCACTATTTTTCCCATTATTTCCCACTTCTTAACAACACACATGAAAAAGGTATTTAAACGGCTCTCAACATCAGGTGGTTAACAGTCTTTATGATAGAAACATGAAAATTTAGCAAGCAGTGGAATCCACCCTCATAGTTTTGGGTTAAATGCCGCAAACCTGAATCCATTAATCTTAAAGACTTCTAGCATTCCTTGGTAAGAATGGACTCAACTTCTTGGCCAGCCTTCAAAGCTGTCAGTCACCACAGGAGGACCAGGACACAATGCTGGAAGACTTGTCCAAGTCTTCTTGATGAGAGCATTAGAAACAGGATGAAGTTCAACAGTACAAGCACCAGTTATGGCGCTGGTAGAACAGGAAAAAGAACTCAGATAGCAGCCAGGAGCACAGACTGACAGTAAGGATCAGCATATTTCTTTACGAAAGGATGACTGGAAAATGCTAGTTATCATCAGCTGCAAGAACGGAAACATAGTTCCAGAGTGCACCGAGCAAATTATTTCCAATTCTTCTTAGTCCTGAAAAAAGTACACCAGTAATTTCCTCAAATACTAGACCTTTTACTTCTCAAATTCTGATCACCAACATCAAGGAGATGAGGAACTTCAAGACAGCAGGAAACTGTTCTAAAAGACCTGCATAAAAGGAAATTATTTGCTAACTCATTTGCTTCTGTTACTAGCCACATATAATTAGACTGGAAGACCAAGATTGTTTGTTTATTTTTAATGCAGATATTCAGGTGCGCAGTATTATGCTATGAACTGTGCTCTGGATCATTATTTGACAAAGAACAAAGACAGATGCACAATTTGTGATCAAAAAATAAGAGGTGAATACTGAAAGTCTACAAAGATGTTTGCAAAGCATTATTTGTTTTGTGAATCTCAGCTGCCAGGATGTTTAAGGGATATGAAAAAATGCAAGATATTAATTAGAACATGCAAATGAATATTCATTCAAACCACTTTTAATATTTTTCCTCAACTTCCTACAGGTGTCTATTGTTAATTATACTGTATTTTTGCCCTTATTTTACATGTCTACATTATAAGCTTAAAAACACTGTTAGTTCCCTCTTATTTTCATCTGCTGTGTCTCCTTTCTCCTCCTTTCCTTCAGAAACACACAGGCAAAATTTTATCTTTGGCTGAATACTCATATTCCAAGAACTAGAACTTCTCTATTTTTTTATTATTCTATTCCGTAACCAGATTTATTGACAATACCTTGATAAATGAACTCTTCTATATTGAACTGAGCTTTTAACCTTATGTTCAGTTTGCATTGGCTGTTTGGGTTTGAAATTTCTCCCACTGCTTCAGAGAGAGGACAGTTCGTAGCTAGCATGATAAGGATCCCATTAAATTACAACAGTATGGAGTTAGAAAGGATCTGTGGAAACTAACATTACAGAGATGGAGAATTCATTTTAAATTTGCTGGTGGTTTTGACCCACAAATTGCCCCGGCTTCATAATTTTAAGAAGACTATAAAAAGTGAGATGTATTATGTTTCTCTTTAATGCTATGAAGTAGCTTAAATGAATTCTGATACCAAGATTCATTTTAATTCATATTACAGTTCATCCAGAGGATTAACCCACTTTAAAAACACAAACTTCACATTCTTGAATCATTTGCTTTACAGAAGCACAAAATAGGTAAGGTTGGAAGGGGCTGCAGTGGGTTGTCTGGTTCAACCTCCCCACTCAATCAGGGTCATCCAGCATGGTGCTAATAATGCCAATGTTGTGGGTTTGATTCCTGTATGGGACATTCACTTAAGAGCTGGACTCAATGATCCTTGTGGGTCCCTTCTGTGATTCTGACCTTGGAGCACATTGTGCAGGATTGCATCCAGACAGTTGCTGAATATCTCCAGTGAGGGAGACTCCACAACCTCTTCGGGCAGTTTGTACCAGTACGCAGCCATCTGCACAGTGAAAAAGTTATTCCTTGTGTTCAGGTGGAACTTTCTGTGCATTCGTTTCTGCCTGTTCCCTCTTGTCCTATTGCTTGGCACCACTAAGAAGAACCTGGCTCCATCCTCTTGACACCATCCCCTCAGATACTGTCAGATATCGATGAGGTCCCCTCTCAGCTGTCTCTTCTCAAGGCTGAATGAGCACAGCTACCCCAGCCTTTACTTGTAAGAAAGGTGCTCCTGTCCCTTAATCATCTTAGTTGCTCTCTGCAGGACCTGCCCCAGGAGCTCCCTGTCTTTCTTGTACTGAGGAGCCCAGAACTGGACACAGCACTCCAGATGTGACCTCACCATGGCTGAATAGAGGGGCAGGCTCACCTCCCAGAACCTGATGAATAAATTAAACAATACTGGGCCCAGTATTGAACCTTGGGGGACACAACTAATGACAGGCCTGTGCCAATGATTATGACCCTCTGGGATCTGCTGTTCAGCCAGTTGTCAGTCCACCTGACTGTCTACTCCTTCAGTCCATACTTCCTGACTTTTTCTATGAGGATGTTGTGAGACACAGTATCAAAAGCCTTGCTGAAGTTGAGGTAGACAATATCTACTGCTCTCCTCTCATCCATCCAGGTAGTTGTTTCAGCATAGAAGGCAATCGGGTTGGTCAAGCATGATTTACCTCGAGGGAATCCATGCTGACTTCTCCTGATCATCTTGTCCTCCATGTGGATACAGGTGGTCTCCAGAATGAGGTGCTCCATTGCCTTTTCAGGAATTGAGGTGAGGCTGACTGGCTAATAGTTCCTTGAGTCTTCCTTCTTGCCCTTTTTGAAGACTGGGGTGACATTTGGTTTCTTCCAGTCCTCAGACACTTCTCCCAATCACCACAACCCTTCAAAGATGATCGTAAGCAGTCTAACCATGGTGCCTGCCAGCTCTCTCAGCACTCATGGGGGCCCATAGACTTGTGGATGTCAAGTCTGCCTAGGTGTTCTCTAACCCAATTCTCCCTGACTAACCGAAAATCTTCCTTCCAACACTCCTTTACCCTGGTCTCCTGAGTCAGAGATTTCTTAGGGCTGGTCTTGTCAGTGAAGACTGATACAAAGGCAGCATTCTGCCATAATCCTGCCTTCTCTGTGTCCCCTGTTACCAGGGTCCCCCCTCAGTAAGAGGCCCATATTACCCTTATTTTACCTTTTGTTACTGATGTATTTGAAGTAGCCCTTCCTGTTTTCCCTGACATCCTTGGCCAGATTTAATTCCAGATGGGCCTTGGCCTTCCTTGTCTCATTTCCATTTACTCTGTCAGACTCTCTATATTCATTCCAAGTGCCCCAACTCTGCTTCCATCACCTGTGTTTTCCCTGCTTATGTTTGAGTACTGATAGGAGATCCTTATTCTTCCACACGGGTCTCTTGACCCCTTTGCCCAATTTCTTGCTCATCGGGATACATAGTTCTTGAGCCTGGAGGAAGTGATTCTTGAATATCAACCAGCTCTCTTGAACCCCTCTTCCCTGCAGGGTTTGTTCCCATGGGCTTCTTCCAGGAAGATCCCTGAAAGGGCCAAAATTTGCTTTCCTGAAGTCCATGTTTGTAATCTTACTTGCTGCCCTGCTTCCTCCTTGCCCAATACTGAACTCCACAATCTCATGGTCAATATCCAAATATTTTGGTTTAATATCTAAATGTTTCCTAAGTTTAAAAGTAAACACTATTGTAAGTGGATACCACTGCTAAATTACTGCCACCCACCTATTGTGTGGTTTACAGTTAGAAAGAAGTAATTCAATTTTATTTGCTTATAATGTTACCCAGTATCTCTTTATTTATTTTGCAAATTAACTGAAACTGCTGTGAATTTAAATGCGGTTGTTTCATTCTGTAAGAAAATTATTGATGTTTTTCAATTAAAGCATAAGTCCAGAAGGAACTGATGCCTGGCTGATACCCGAGGTCAAACCTTGTTTACTTGAGTAAACAGATACCAAGGAAAGGAAACAGACCCTCAATGTAAATGAGCCACCAGAGGGAGCTCATCCACCCTGCTGAGTATAATAGAACTATATCAACATTGCCAAAAGTTAATTAAGCATTTTTACAGGGGTCACTGACTGACTTCAAAACAAAACACATTCCCTGAGTGTAACTCTACATGCCTGAGAAATTTAATGAAACCAGAAAGGTTGCTTCTTGAACAAACATGAAATATATGTCTGATTAAATAAAGATAACCAAGTATAGAACTGTGTGATACAGCATTCTTCTAAACATGTACAAGTCTTTTCTTTATCCCTCTTTATTTTTTCCAGACAAAGAGAATTTCAAAGTGTTGTTAAACTATAAGACAAAAAAATATGGGATTAACTTTTTAATTTAATCTTAAAACAGTGGAAGTATATCAAAAGCAGAGTCACATAAGTAGTACAAAGATATTTCTAATCAAATGTAGTTTGGTATTATGATGCTTACCTAATTCTGTAAATATTTATTACACTTAGACATTGCAATACTAGCTTTGAATTTATTATCACAATACAGCTTTCTCATTTTAAATTGTAGAGAACCAAGATTCAGAAAACAAGTCCCTCAAGCTCCTATTCTGAAGGATCCGATGGTTACTTTCAAACCTGTGAACATTTTTTGAAAAGAAATACAAAAACAAGAACTATTCAGGTTTTTACATGTTGCTTATTGATAAGAAATCAAGAGTTTGGAGGGGGTTGTTTTGTCTGTTACTTTTCCGTGGAGCTCAGCATCTAACAGTGGTAATTCATCTAGGAGGCAGGAAGAAGAAGAAAGACAGTACAATCATTTCCTAAAGAAAAGCACCCATCAACATAAACACCCAGGCAAATCAATGCACTCTATGTATTTCTGCAGATTATGTGTTTTAAATATTCATTCCAAATTAACACACTTCTACCACAGATTTAAGTTACATATTTCTTTGTGTTACCCATTACCAGCTTTCCAAACATTGCAAGATTAATTTGATCATTCTTTTATCTTACCTCTGCCTCGATGCTTTGCTTTGGAAGATAACACTAAACGTGTTCTTTCATGCTTCAATAAAAAAACTTAATTCTCTTCAATGGTACATAAAAGTAGTACTTTTTGGAGTTAACTCCTGTGCAATGTGAGAAGACTATGAAAAGCACTTGTTCTGTAATCACACCGCTACTTAAGCACTGGAAGAAAATCCAACCTGAGAAGACCCAATAACAGTTACAGTTCTTTTAAGTTCCACTAAGCACTTCAGAGTGCCAAGCTTCTCCACACAGCAATTTCACCCGTAGTGAGCACGATTTTTCATCATTTGCCCATACCAATCAAAAACAATCAGGAAAAAAGTTACAATTGCTCTCCAGTACACTTTCTGAAGTCATCCTTCCCAAGAATATTTTCAGACATAAATAAGTTTCTTCTTGTTTTTCTCACTGAATAACTGCATTTTTTAAGAGCCTGAAGAGGTTATTAAGAGCCTAAATTAACAAAGGGTCAGATTTTTCAATCTCCTGCTTAAAAAAAATAATAAATTCATTCTCAGGATTGAAGTAAGATTTACTACCCACCCGCCTTGTGCCATAAAGCTAAGCAGTTTCTTCACATCACATACTGATTAAAAGTTTATTTTGTACTGTTGACTCTTACCACATTACCAGTTATCACATGTTTTTACAGTGCAACAGTTTAAGATTCTCTAGGAGTGACTCCCAAACATGAGCAACAGTTCATGCACCCTTTTTAAAAGAAAACCCAACTTTATAAAGTTCAGCTTTATGAAAATAATATTGCTTTACTAGAGGTCATGTGACTCTCATCATCTGGGCTAACCATTAACTTGGAAACTGGATATTTATGAGGTTTATTGCATCTCCACATGCTAATCAGAGAAAATTAGCTTATTTATTGTAGGATTGCAAAGTACGTTAATGGATTGTGCATGCCAGTTTAGATTGCAAGTCTTTATTTCCCATTCTCTGAGCAGCACAGATACCCTAGGTCTGAAAGTTAGGATTACACTGTTAGACCTCCAAGATGTGAAACCACTCCCATCTATCTGTTTCTGAACTTCAAAACTTCTACTGAAGACATGAACAAAATCACAGCCTTGGCGCAAGTGTCACACATTTCTTACACAGCAAAGGTCCACCCTTAAAAATTATGCTGGGCAAATACACAGACTGAAAATGATGGAACATTGAATTCTAACCACTGCCCTCCCTTCCGCCCAAGAAACTTTTTTCAGTGGGAAACTACAAAAAGCTGCATATTTCAAGACTCTTTACAGAATAAGTTTACAGGCGTTTTCTAGTAATAAACACTGCAAGCAGGGAATATATCTTCATGTTCATTAAGGTACACATTGTGGCAAAAACACAAGGGTAGCAGCCGTCTCAAAGCAGACGCTGTATGCAGATATCAGACCACATCACACAAACTTCAGTTAGTAGATGTGGAAAATCTCTTTCTCCAATGCCCAAAAATATTGGGTTCAGTAACTAGGCATATACATCAGTGGCATTTTAAAACTCTTGAATATACCAGTGCAATCTCAAAACCAATTTAATCAGCCTTTCCCTAAGAGTATTTCTAAATTCTAAATTCTTCACCTAAAGATCCTCTACTTTGGTTGATGCGTACTTAGTGCCTTAACCTGGGATTAGGCTTTGAATTTTCTGAAGAGTCAAAATAAATTAAAAGCCTTGTGCTTGCTAAATTTCCAAGGCAATCTGGCACCAAATTCCTTGGAAAATCCACTATGATCATATTTGAAAACTGTATCCTTTTCACTTACTGACGGATTTAATCTACACTGAATATCTTTGAGACATATTCTTGGTTTGTCCTTTATTTTCTTCAAGGAGAATATAATGAAATTTTGTTCTTTGCATAAAAAAGACACATTCGATACCCAACGTGTTTCATGACACTAGTGAACCAGTTCAGGTACAAATAGAAGAAATTTAAAAATACAAAATATTTTTGAAGCTGAAACTGAATATGTTGCGAATTTAGCAAAATTTCCATTTCAGGCAAACATTATTTCGAGAAGTACTGGGAAATTTCTTTAGGAAAGAATGCATAGATAACATTTCCATGTTTCCCAGAAAGATGAGTCTCAAAGCATCTTGAAGAAAGCTTGCACCTTTAAATATTCACAAAAACTACTGAGGCACATCTTGTTCTAATTACCACTTTTTTCTAATATCATCCATTGATAAATACTTTGTAGATATTAGTATTTTAAAAACCATTTACCTTAAAATAACATTCTATCTCATAAATAGATAGTAGAACTTCCTCCTAGTCAGTCTTGTTCACTCCCTCCAATATTCCTCAGCTGCCTGAAAAGGCATTTTATCACCTAAATCTCATCCCACTGGCTTTTTCCAGCCTAAGTAGTAAACTTAAACAAATTTAACTGAAAACCCAGAGCTCTCTTATCTCACTGAAATTCTCATTTCAGATAGAAAATGCAGTTAAAAAATAAACCCTCGCTAGATGATTTTCCCTCACTAACAGTAAGGAAAACTGAAGTGACATGAGACAGAATAAGACCTATAATAACAATACTGTAACATGCATTTACCAGAGAGACCTAAAGGATGGTGTCTATGAGACACTAAGCAATGAATGAAGCAGCTTTGCTCTCTCCTATTCCTCAGCTAAGAATGAAATACTTTTCACAGCCCTGAGTTGTTGCTGTCCTACTAGCTTAAAACAGCTACAAGATTGTGTCAACTAAGCCACAGCTATTAGTGGCACTGGGTCAAGAGTTTCATTACATTCATGACGCAAAGAAAAAATTTTCCCTTTCTGCTGCATGCTGTGAAGTCCGCCCCGGATCCAATTAATAGCAGGTACAAATCTGTTTTTAGACCAAGTTCCCTACTGTTGCAATTTTTGGAACTATTTGCTTTAGAAAAGCATTGAAATTCCTCACTGTCGGTCGAGCATGACTCTCTGGTAGTACATGAGTAACAAAAAGCTGAGAGGTGCCCTTCTTTAAATTGCATAGCCCAGTTTACTCAAGGCAGAGTATGACTATGAGTATGACGCAAGCATGAACATCTGCTTTCATATGCTGTCTGTTCAGTTACAGGTGCAATTTCTTGATGTAACCAATAATCACTTTTTTTAGTGAACAAGCACTTCATTAAAACTTTCCTTGTAAGAAACTTAAACTCTAAGAAACTTTCTTTCAACCAGAACATAAGGCATAAATGATGGAGCAAGCAAGCTATGCTTATAGAAAAAGCTACCACTGTAAAACATTATTTTCAACCCATGTGTTTTCTGAATAGTTAGATGGTAGGCACTCCTGCAGGAAAAAAATATTTCTTAATATGCATGTCTTGTCTAGCAAATTAGAAACCCAGTTTTATTAAAATTGAAATCATTGAAATTTTATCCTTTTGTCATTTTTAACAAGTGTTCCTAAGAATCCTTATAATCCTTCTCACCTCACACTTCTTGCAATACTAACAGTGCTCAACTTATGTCTCCAAATACCATCTTTTCTTCCATTCATGGATCACAAATGTGAAAACAACTAAGCATGGGTACTGGGTACTTCTATTGCAACAAACAACAGAAACTACTGCTATGACTTTTTTAACATAAAGTAAGCACATTATAGGTACAGCCTAATAGGGTCAAATCAAAGCTCTGTATAACCAACATAAAAAGAAAAAAAGTAGGAAAAAAACTCTCCAGAACTGTTACCGTACTTGTTTTCTCTGTATTTTTTTTTTTTTGAGGAATGTGTCACCAGTTTCACAGAAACAAGTGCCACAAGGTCATAAACATTCACTGTGACACTCCCATCCCATTAGGTTCACTTCAACAGCACAAAATCCACAAAACTTCTATCTGCAGAAAGACTGATGAAAAGGACAGACCATTAAATTGGAGTAGGGGAATGATGAAGAACAAATGTGAATAAAGTAAGAAAGATACACAGAAACAGTAGACAAAGAATTTTCTCAGGACAGAAAACAAGGGCCTATTAAATGAAATTGTAATGAAAAAATTTCATAACTTGTAAAAGGCTAAAATTTTTATAAAGCTTAAAATTAGAGTAAATAATTCAGTTAAAAGTTGTAGTTAGAATCATAGTAACATTAAGAATCAGAAGACAATTAGACAGTTTGTTGAAAGAATTGCTTCTAGGATACATTAGAAAAATCCAAATTTAGGTCTCAGATGAGACTTGTAAGAGCTAATAAGATATTTTTAATTGTTACTGGTTATGAATACATCTCTCCAGATGAGTTTACATCTGCCTGCTTCAAAGTGTTCAACATGGCATCATTCCACCTAATAATAATAATACTAGTAGTAGTAGTATAACTGTACTTAAATGGATTTGTCAAATATAACAAAATCCTTATTCGTGGGGACACCTTTGAAAATTGATTTATGTGGACTATTAAAAACATTGAAAAATTCGAGAAATCTTCCAGGATAAAAACAGTAACACCTTCCTTTTGTACCTGTCTCATCATAATTTTCCTTATGCAGAATTTATATATACTTTGTATATTTAGCTCCATTAAAATATAGTGCCATTTGCTTAGGAAGAAAAAAACATTATTTAAAATAAAATACACATGATCCCTTCCAAAACAAAAATCTCAGTTAGTCTATCTATGGTCAGAAGAGAATTGCTGTCATTTCGCTTTCAATTTCTCTTTGTGACCAACGCAGTTACATTTTGTCAGCTCTCGGGAAATGTCTTCACTATAGCACCTTACACAAAAACAGTTCTAACACAACACACACACACTCCCACTGCCAAGCCAGGATATACGAGGGCAAAGACACTCCCAGGCACCCCTAAGCTCTAATCTTCAAGTGTCAGGCTCTGCTCTTTCTCCATGTCAGGAGCAGGCTCAGCTGCACTCCCTTCTCAGGGGTGTTCATGACTGAGTACATGAAAGCCAGGCTATCAGACCTGCTCAAACCATGAGAGACTCCTGACGGGAGCACCTAGGAAACTAAGGCTGTAAGGATCATTCCAGGATCTTCCTGCCCTCTAATGTCGATTGAGACAAACTGAGTCATTATAGATGATATAACCCACTTCTTTAAGGTGCACACTACTGCCATCTCTTCAACAGATCATTTAGATATGAAAGCCAAGTTCACTTCAAAATGGAAGTTGTTGCAATCCTCTTTCTTTGACTGACATACACTGGGGAAAGAGCATATATATATATATACACTATCTAACCCTAGCCACTTAAAGTGTGTGCAGTCTACATCCAAAGCAAATTCTCTCCTCTGTTAAGCCAGATGCTGGCACAAATTCTGTACTCTGAAATTAACAGCAGCCAGTGCTGTCAGTGCTAATGTAGCCCCAGGAATTAACTCTTATGACATTTTACATGAAAGAGTATTAAAGAAGTTTTTGCTTTAGCAGGAACTCTTGAATGATTGCTGCAAAAACTCCAGGAACAGTACCTTCCAAATTAATACAAGATTAATACCCATCATACCTCTCTGACCTATGCACAGGGTTCCCTGCTGAGGGAACCCTCACATGCAGGCAGGAAGCGCACTAGTCTAGCCATGTCTCCAGTCAGAGAACAACCAAGGCACATTGCAAGGTGTACCTGTTAGAAATTCTAGCTACAAACTACAGTTACAACTATGTGTTTTAACTATTTAAACACCCAAATACCACCTATCAGCAGTATTTTTCCAATTTTACTACTAATAACAAGATAATTGGAAAGTCCAAGCACTGCAGCGACAGCTATGTAATGCTAGTAATGGGAGGTGGCAATAGTGCACAAAATCTTGTTTTCTCAAGATCTTCTACACACCTCTGTATAATACAGACTATGTACACCGCTGGGCCAGTTAAGCAAAAAAAACCTACAAGCTGCTGATATGTCCTAGCTCCTAGTCAAGAGAAAACTGCAGATAGCAGCACAGACAAGTTTTGCTTGTTTACTTCTTTTAGATTATTGACTCCTTTCACTGATTAATCACAAAAATAGAAACATACACAGGAAGTACATCAGTATCCTACTGCCCTCCTGTTAGTTTGTCAGTAATATCTTATGTCACTCTTTAGGTTGTTTTCTGTTTAGATGAATCTTCTACTTACAGTCGCAGTCACTTTGAACCTATTTACAAAGAAAGAGTTGTATAAAAAGGATATCTTGAAGCCCAAGTACAAACGTCATACAAAATCTAAAAATACAAATAAGCTATCAGAGATTACTGCATAGTTGAAAGGCAATGCTCTTACAATGCACATGATTTTTAAAAAAAGGCACCAAAAACAACCCCAAACCTATAGCCACACATTAGACCTGACATTAACGCTAAACTAGTTACTTAAGGAGCAAAAGCACCTCTTGACATTTTAACTGTTTTCTAACTAGCAATTTCTTATGATTCATGCAGTGTGGGTTTATCTGAAATACACTACAACAATAAACTGCAATCAAAATAATTACAGAAGTATGAATTGGTCTCTCCCATTCAAGTTTAGAGCCAAGAGCTTACACTTTTTTTTTTTCCAGGAAACTACTGAGATGGCAGTGGAAATGGAGGATCGTTAGACCATCCTCACATGAATGAGCCCACAAAAACAGTGCTGTCTTTGGTTTAATACATTAATAAGTATCCTCTCTAGCTTTGTGGATGGCACCAGAAGGCAACAATCATTACAGTCTCTCAGACAGTATCAGTAGTCTATGGCAAGAGTAATCCTGCAGAATGACATCTCCTGAGACAGTCACCTTAAACCTGCCTTTAGAAGAGGGAGACACAATGCTCAGTGACACATCAACTCCTAGGCAATATGAAGGAGAAAAATGTAAGTTTATTCTCTACCAATATGAGGTTTCTCAGGAGTGTTCTGCTTTCAAACAAGTTTCTCAGAGATGAGTATCCTTGTGTGGGCATTCTGGAGGTCCTGCTGCACCCCTTCCATCCCTCTGACAATACAATACCTCCACACTGTGCAAATTATTGAGAGTGGAGTTGAACTTTTCATCTGTTGGGAAGCTGAAACAAGGTTTTCTGCCCAAAGGAAGGTAGTATGAGATGTAGACATACAGCATAACAATACCATATTCACCTGAAAACGCTGTTCCTGCAAAGTGGTGTGAATTAAAACTGTAGGGAATTCTCTTTGCACTTTTTCTAACATCATTAAGGCTCTTACTCTAAAATGCATTAACCTTGTTTGCAGGACAAACAACTGTTTGCAAACAGACTCAGCAAAAACAATTTTCACTGGCTCTAATCCCAGATTACATTTTCTGTCTATGGACTAATTGTGGAGTAAAGCTAATAAGTGTAATAAACAGGTGAAGTAAAAATGACAGGCTACATAATGGTACTCATTCCTTCCCTTCCAAGCTACTGCTACAGCATGGTCAAGACAGTCACCTCAAGAGGGGCAAATGCAAACTCAGTCTTGAGAGAAGTTGTGAAGTCAAATCTTGTTGCATAATTTGGAAGCATATACTATAACCACACCATGCTAAATGAGGGAATCAAAGCATTTATAATTCCTACCCATACATTCTGTAAACCAGCACATAATTAACCAGAAACTTATTATTAATTATAAAAAATATATATAGAATTAATGTATATTTTCATAACAGTGAAAATAAACTAAGAAGCTGTCTTCTGCTAATTTGAAAACCATTAGACTAATCAAAAATACGAAATAGCAACTATTAGTCAAAAGTACTCACTGCTTGTATTATTCCCTCCCTTTTCTCCCACTGGACCACAAAATTTTTTTTCATTCATCAAAACAGCATACCTTGTCTTCAGTTCCTGAGAATTCTTTGCAATTTTTTTTTATTATTATTATTTGGGTGCCTTTTTTTTTTCCCAACAACACTTTTTCAATTTTGGCACTGCTTATTCCCTGAGAAGCCATCAACCTCTTAATTTCTAAGGCAGTCCGTAAGTTTTCCTTATGTTCAGCAGCTAATAAAGCCGTGGCTGGTGGCTTATGAATGCTGTGCACATGTTCACTGAGCACCATTTTGACGTCTACACATGTATTCTGACACTACCTGAGACTTAGGAAGTTTATGCCTAAAGAAAACATTGACTGCATACTGTCCGTAAAGAATAAAATATTTTGGTTTAGGTTCATCATTAGGTTTAGGCTCTTTACTATGTCAACGCATTTAACTTACAAGACATGAATATAAGGTATCATATATTTTTTAAAACATAGAATTTTCACAGAGTCTGTCCTCTTATTTCACCTTCAGCAAATAATAGTTAATATCTGTCTGATTTTAACAAAGCATGAAATTATACCTCAGCAAAGCAAATTATCAAGCAAGAACAGGGACAGCGTTTGTATTTCTTAGTGTCATCAGTTCAGATATATCTATTTATATTCCTCAATAGACCCCTTATTAAAAAAAAATCTACTTAATAAGTAATAAAGCAAAAGATGAAAGACCTTTACAATAATTCTATTCTCCTTACTCTGCAAGTTCACATTGTACAAGTTTATGATCAGGAAGACGCTTACAGTATGCAAAAATGCTACAATTAAAATTTGTATCCCCCTGAATAAATTCACTGAAGCTGACATGAAAACTTATGCCAGGTAACACACGATATAAAAGTTCAAGTCTAAGTTTAGTTCGGAAAGACAAAAGGCAGGCATAGGGAGAGCAGTGGAAAATTCAATCCTCAGAGATCACTGAAACCTTAATTAGAGTTGTGCAAGACACTCCTTGGAAATTAATGTGCTCTTAGGGTCTTGAGGTTTTCTACAACAAAAAGTCTTTGCTATTCTTTACCAGTTTCTATAGATATCACTTCAATTCTTACTCCTGGTTTTGGTAGTGTGTTTTTGGTTTTTAACTGGGTTAGTTTCACCTTTTTCCCTACTTGCTCTAGACTTTCATCAGGATCTCCAAACAATTGACTCAATCTTGTATGGTCAATGGAATCAAGAGAAGATTTCAAATCTTTTTTTTCAGAGAGCACAAGAAGAATAGGAGAAAAAGCTAAGTTCTCTAGAGATCCAGCAAGGCAAGTATTCAGAGAAAAAGGTGAATTCATCAGCAAACATGCCTTTCATAAAGAAAAATAATTTAATGTGTAAACATAATGATCGTACTCTTAAATTTCTGTCACGGTGAAAGGCTATCATATTTTGAAATTTTGGTTCTTCTTAAAAAATGGAAGTAGGCTTTATGCTACTACTTATTTTACACAGAACATATTAAGATACCTAATGTTTGATCTTTTATAAGCACAGGACAGAAATATTATTTTGATGGTGACTAGCTTAACATAGAACAATCTAGCTGGTGGGGGTGGGGGGAAGCAGAAAAATATTCCTGTTTTCTTACTTGTGCCCTTTCAGTACTTAAAGAGAGCTTATAAAAGAGAGGAAGAGTGAGTTTTCACAGAAGTGGTTAAGGATAGGATAAGGGGGAATGGTTTTAAACTAAAAGAGAAGAGATTTAGATTAGATGTTAGGAAGAGATTCTTTACTCAAGGGGTGATGAGGCACTGGAACAGGTTGCCCAGAGAAGTTATGGATCCCCCATCCCTGGAATTGTTCAAGGCCAGGTTGGATGAGGCTTTGATCACCTTAATCTACTCGAAGGTGTCCCTGTCCATGGCAGGGGAGTTGGAAATAGATGATCTTTAAGGTCCTTTCCCACCCAAACTATTCTATGATGCTATGATTTGTTAACCAGCTAACATTAATAGAAATAATACATGCAAATTCCCTTTGGGAGAAAAACATAATAATTACAAAACCAATCATAATTAAGTAATTGCCACCATGATCTACAGATCTCAATGAGTTATATAGTTACCTGTCTGTATGTCATGACAGCTAGTTTTACAACACTGATTAATTTATTCAGAATACTACCAGATATACAATAAATTTATAATAGAAATACTTTTAATCAATATAACAATTAACAGTATGGAATTATTTCTAACAAAAAGACTTGAGAAAAATAAGTTGGAACTATCTGATGGTTAAAAATGTTAGATTTCTCTCTCTTGTAGCAACCTGTGCTCAGAAAATAATAATAGTAGTAATAGTAGTAATAGTATCATCCCTTTCCTCTCTTTGTTGACTTTTCTGTTTATACCAATATAACGATTGAATATGTGAATTATAAAATCAGTTGCAGTCTTCAGTAGGAAGTATGCTTACATATTGCCAGCTCTTTAACTAGACTTCAACATTGTCTATAACTATATAGCAATGGATTTTTCTCCTATTTTGTCCTCAAATGCAGTCACAGTATTAAAATAAGACAGAAATCAGCATATTTGCAGCACTCCAAATAACTCCAAATAATGCATTTGTTGTACTTTATTGTTAAGTATGCAATACAACACCACGTCTGTGTTCTGTCAAAGACTTTTCTCCATGTTATCACCGAAGAATTTTCCAAGTCACTTCTGTACTTTTGTCCCAAATGTTGTCCTATCTTCAATGAATAAATATCTCTAATTGATACACACCTGCAGACACACACTTCTATATATACAAGTACACACAAATAAAATTCTTGGATTTCCCAGGGAGACATGAAGACATGAACAGAGCAATTACTTGAAAGAGAAGATGAAATTGAAATATATCAGCCAATTCTAACTCAATCTTACCTCTTATCAATTTATATAGGCTTTCTTAAGGCTACCTTTATGATGCTGGAAATCTACTTGTCTGACTAGTGCTAAATAATACTGAATATCTGACAAATACAGTTATTAAGACAGCATTATCAGAGCAGCAGTTTTTCTTCTCTCTTTCTTGACTGATTGTAAAAGTCTCCTTGAATTATCCTAAAATAGCCTCTCCAGATTCTTTGATAAAACCAAAGCAAATGTTCATAATCAGAGTAATTTTAATACATTTAAGATAACATAGGGCAATTGCTGAAGGTGCACCAGTACTGTGTGAACATTAACACAAGGAAGTCAATAATGTTCAGTTTTTACTTTACAACTCAAAGTGCAGAATTAAGATTCTAATTTCTAACAGACTTCCTTGTATTTGTACCTAATTTACGGTTGTCTAAAGTTACATCAGAGTAGTAAAAAAATTCTGAGACAAAAAAGTACTTTTTAAAGAAAATCAGAAATAAATATCATGACATTTTCTGAAACTTCATAAAGAACTTGAATTGTGCAAGACTAGCGTTTCCAAGTTTTTATTTTGTTGTAGGTTTTATGTCAAACTAAATTACTTGTGCTGACCATGTATACTGCTGCTACTATGTATTTGCTGCTACTTTAAAACAGAGTACTAGATAAGGAAAAAATTCTGAAATTATTATTTTTTAAAAAGATTAAACTGCTATTATAAATTCTGAAACATTTTTCATTAATACCTTCCTCCTTAAAGTTTTCAAGATCTTGATATCTAGTTGCTGTTCAGTCAAACCATGACAATTACATACAAAAAGGAGAAAATTAACATACTGCCTAAATTCTAGTTTGCAAACTCCCAATCTCCTTCATGATACACTTTTTAAGCTTATCCATATATTTTTAAATTATACCACTTGATGGGAAGTAAGAACTTCTGAATTCTGTTCTCAGTTCTACCCCCACCTACATGTATCTGTCAAAATCAAGCCTAATGTTTTTGGTTCTTTATGTAAAATGGATCTTTTAATACTTTATCTTGCAATATTGCTAGGAAGGCAAGTTCATCTCTCTCACTTACTCAAATATTTTGATGTAGACAATTAGAGCCGAGATGAAAATAACAGTTTAAATTCCTAGGTGGAATTCATTGTGAGATGTATGTAAAATTAAATGAGTCCACTGTAGCTTGAAGAAAATTCTTTGCCACAAGTGACACAACTGTAAAGGGCACTATCATATAATTTAATAACTCTGAATCCCAAAGATGTCTGAGTCACAACAGGCATCTGCACACGCAATCTTTGCTAAAGAACTTTTAGCGGTAAAGTTTCACACTCTCATACGAGCTTGGATGATTTTCACCTTTCATTTGCTATTAAAAGAAATTCTGAAAAATAAGCTCCTGCAGTTTAGTATGCATCACAGTGGATGTAAAACCTATAACGACTCAGCATGAAAATCTTGCTCATTAGATTCAAAACTTCAATAAAAGAGAAAAAAATTTGTTTGCTCTTCCCTAAAATATGAAGTTAATAATAGTAGGTGTTAAACATAATGCACTTGGAAAGATTTTCTTCACAATCAAGCTGTAAGTCCAAGACAGAATGCCAAAATAAACTTTTTTTTTCTCACTGTACAATATAATTTAACATTTAACAACAGAAAATAAGAACTTACAGGTAAAGCAATCTTTTAGAAAATTTCTGCTATGACAGAGCTTCACATGACCCTTCACATTACTTCCTGGGTTCATTTCCTAGAACAAACAGAAAGAAGACACATGTGAAACCAGTTATAATGTTAAAATAGTGTCTATTTCATTGTCTTAGAACATGCTATGAAGCCAGGTTTGGGAAAACTTTTTATGCTGGTGTCTTCCAGATGATGCAACCTACAATAAAAATTCTAGAATTTAAAGGTAGTCTTAAATAATTTTTATCAAATTCTTCACCAGATACTGACACCCATTAATCTTTTTGTAGAATTCCAGATTGATTTGAGATTAATCCTTGATTTTCCTGAGCACAGGAAAACCATACATGATTTTCCATCTATCAGCCACACTAGTGGAAAAAGCCTTTGTGTAACCAGCCAACCCATACGACGCTGGCAGAATAACATTCAAGAATAAATAAAGCTTAATAAAACAAAAAAGCCAAAACATATAATTAGTTCTCCAGCACTGTTTTTACATAAATTTGCTCACAAAAGAGTACAATAGATAAAACACTTAACATTTACTACATTGCTGTTCGTGTATGTGGGGGGGGGAGTTAGGGGGTGTGTGGGAGGGGTGTCAATAGCATGGAGAGCACAGGCATTTTTCTCCTCAATGCTTTCAGAAAGGCAGAAGGGTGAAGAAGGAGTTGACAGATCCCACATGTCAACAACTGGTTGTGCTGTTGGTGTAGGCAACGGGGTTTTGGATTTCACATGATCATGGGATGTTCTATGAGGACAGAGGATTGTTTAGCAGAGATGTTGTCCACATAAGTGGGGAAAAATGTTTTTGCCAACAGGCTGGCCAATCCAGTAATGAGAATTTCAAACTAGAAATAACAGGGTTAGGAGAGGATGATCAGCAATCAAAAGAGGAAGTGAAGGACCAGGCTGGCAAGCAAAGAGTATCTGGCAATATCAACAGGAGGAAATATGTAAGCAAAAAACCAGGGCTGTAAGGGTCCCACCACAACTGTGTGCATGTACATAGAGAAATGCCTACCAGGCAGAATTATGGGGGAAACTATTATACCTTTTCTAGGAAATCAGCTTGCTTTTGTACCTCTCCAAAGAGCCTGTACACTAATGCAGATAGCATAGGGAACAGGAGGAATTAAGAGGTTCATGGAGTTCGAGAATGACAGCTACACTGGTGTCGCAGTTGAGACGGACACGACATGGTATAAATAATAGAAAAATTTATTAGGGAGAAAGCGAACTCCAGCTGCACTTTTGCAGCTCCTTTTATATGATTCTTAACACGTTCTCTATACAGATAGGTTCATTCAAAGTACAAATTACAAGTCTCATGGCTGATTCGTGAGCTTTCTCAGTTCTACTTTCCCATAACATCCTCGCACATCTGCTCCTTATTTTTCTGCAATATTTATATTTTTCTAAGTTGCACTATTCACAACAAATCCTGTTCCCATGAGACTTTGATCTTCTTTCTCATGGGACAGCTTTCTTCTGCTTTGGGTGCCTCAATATGTTGTCAGGTGTAAGGCCTCCATTTTCTGTCACTTTCTCGTTCCATCTCAGGGTCTCGGTCCAGCCAAGACTCCCCACACACTGGGATCATAGATATGGGTAAATAGGTCACATGAACGTGAAAGGGAACAGAAAATGTTTCTGCTGGTGTTATCTGCAGCATAAGGAAGACTATGGAAAATGGTGGCCCACTGCTGATGGAGACCTCACAAAGGACATGAAGAAGGCCAACACACTAAATGACTTTTTTAACTCACTCTTTAGTGATAAAACCATCCCTCAGCAATCTCAGGTTCCTGAGACCAGTGGGAAAGCCTGAAGCAATGTAGATTTCCTCTCAGTGGAGGAGGATCAGGTTAGGAAGCATTTAAACAAAATGGACACACAGAGATCCACAAGCCATAATGAGATGCACCCACATGCATTGAGGGCTGGCTGATGTCATTGTGAGAGCACTCAACCACAAAAAGATCAAAAAAGGTCACAGGAATCAGGGTGAAGGGAGGAAACACTAAGGACTGGAAGAGAATAAATATCATCTCTACTTTAAAGAAAGTCAGTCACAGCCTCACCTTGACTCCTGGGAAAGGAGTGGAGAAATTAAACCTGAAAACCATTACCAAATACAAGTGGAATAAGAAGCTGTTTGAGCATAGTGAACATGGATATATGGAGGGGAAATTGTGCCTGACCAACCTGATAGCCTTTCACAAAAAGAAGGCTGACCCAAGGCTGACCCAGTGGACAAGGAGAGAACACTGAACATTGCTTATCTTGACTTTAATAATGTTTCTCTCAGAGCCTCCCATTGTCTTCTCCCTGACAAACTGATGAAACACAAAAATTTCAGTGCAAATTCATCAGTAACTTGCAAGGTGAGACACAGTGCACAGATAATGGAAAACTAAGAGTATTCGATACATTAGAGGGTTGTGTTGCTATTTAGAAAGACCTTGACAGACTGAGAAATGGGCCAACAGTAACCTCACGAAATTCAACAAAGGGAAATGTAAATTCCTGTACTTGGCAGGAATAATCCCGTGCATGTTGGCAGAAAAGGACCTGAGGGACAACAAGCTGGCCATGAGCCAGCAACGTGTCCTCACAGCAAGAAGGCACACAGCTATCAGGGTTGCATGAGGAAGAGTATCATCAGCATATTGAAGGAGGTGATCCTTCCACTATACTCAGCACTGGTAAGCCATCCTGAACACTGGGCCCAATTCTAGGCTACCCAGTAAAAGTGAGACATAGACTTACCTGAGCAAGGCCAGCAAAAGACCATGGAGATAATTAAAGGACTGGATAACCTTTTGTATGAGGAGAGGCTATGAGAGATGGAGGCCTTGAGAAGAGAAGGCTCAAAGGAATCTGTTCTATGCTTACAAATACCTGGTTGGGGCCAGAGTAAGGAAGGCAGTGGTATCAAGTGAAAGGAAAAGATGCAACAGGCATAAATTAAATACAAGATATCCCACTTAATGTTGTGGGGTTTTTTTTCCTGTGAGGGTGGTCAACCAATGGCATGGGTTGCCCAGATACATCTGCATCCTTGGAAATATTCAAAACCCAACTGGGCGTAGACCTGGGCAATGTGTGCTAGGTGACCCTGCTTGACCTGGGGGCTGGGCAATCTCCAGAGGTCCCTTCCAACCTCAGCAATTCTACGATTCTGTTAAGTGTTTTAACTGGTCTTTGCTTAAAATAAATTGAAAAGAGGTTAAATTAATCACATATGAAATCTCTTCTCCACAATGCATGGGAAAAAAAATGTACCATCAACCTCATTGTGCTTCAGCTAGTGTAAAAGGCATAAAAAGGTTAAAGCTGAAAGCTAGCAACATGTAGCCCTGAGCCTAATGAATGCCAACATGACTTTTGGCCTCTCTGATATTAAAGGCAAGACTTTACAATCATAGATTAAAAGCAACTGAAGAAATTCAGATACTCTGATTCAGTCCATTATCTCCCTCTCTGGAGACATTCAAAACCCACCTGGATGCATTTCTGTGCAACATGCTCTAGGTGACCCTGCCTTGGCAGGGATATTGGACTAGGTGATCTCCAGAGGCCCCTTCCAACACTAATGATTCTGTGATTGTAAAAGACAAAAATTTTTCTCTATAATTCCTGCTTCTAACTCTCCCAGTTTCCCATTAGAAAGCAAACATACATAAACGTAGAACTTCAAGCAGATATTCACATTTGATTTTTAAAATGGATTAACAACAAATATATCAAATGTACTTTGTTTCATGAAGGAAAGATATACTTTAAAAGCAAACAAACATTACTCTGACTACTCAAAAAAACTGGATAGCATGCACGCTAAAAATGTGAATCAACTGTGGAGTTCAGTGGAATGGTATTTCGTGGTATTTCACAGTAAATGAAAACACCAACATTTATGTGAGCATTCACGGGCTTACGACAGCATGACCCAAAGAACTGTTCCACTGCATGTGGAGTAATCAACCCATGGAGTAAGTTTTACAACTCACGAGAAGAGAAGCACAATTAGACTGTAAAAAGTTCAAAGAAATATTCTGTAGTCAATATATTACTTAGAGGGGAAAAAAATCCTTTAGCAGTTCAAATCATACATCTTCATGGGAGCAGATTAAGCTTTTCTTTTTCAATAAAGCTTTTATTTTTACAAGTTAGAATTTGAGCTGTTGAAAAGATATGACTAGAAATTACATTTCAAATTCTCTAATGGCCTATTTTCTTAAAGACAAAGCAAACAGCACGTGCCTGTTTTATTCACTGCTAGGGAGAACAAAGAATACATATAAAACAAACAGCATGTTTCTGTACATATGTACTCATACAGAGGCACATTTTGTGTATATCATCACAGGGGTATCTTTTGTGTTCATGTTGCTATGGAAACAAACTTCTGTGCCAAACACATGATTACAAAGACCTTCTAGCTCTTAAACAGAGTATGTATCTTGTCTTTTTTATTTTTTAAATCAAGGTAAAAAAGCTAGTGTATAAGGTTGTAGAAGAGCTTTCAACAGTCAAGAGCATGTGAAGCTAGCAAAATTATAACATTTGAAATACAAAGATCTTTCATTCCATAGTGTTTGTGTGCTTAGATTTATCTTTAGAGGCAATCCCAAAAAGCAGTAGATTACAGCATGAAGTTAGGACATTACTGGTTTTGCATAACATAGAAGATGAAGCAGAAAAACCTGAAATTTTCTTTGATCTGTTGAAAACAAAATTTAGAGGAAAACTTCAGTATGGAACTACTCATATCAAACAGCATACCCATTAAAAAGAGGGCAAATCAACAAACTACATTACATAGATTTAAGTTCCTGTTTTCCTGTTTTTGCATAGAACATTAAACAATATCTATTCAATACCTGTATCTGTTTTATTTATTGTGGTCCATCTGCTCTGCAAATGTTCTTGCAAAGCAGTTTCCCATAGCAACATCAAATATCACATAGTCTCAGTCTTCTGTCAAAGCCCTTCTAACTGATCCACGCCTGAATTTCAAGCAGCACATTTTTCTGCAGTACTCAAGTAAATAAATAAATGGAGTATTTCATCAAGAAAAAATGAAAAGCATCACATGAATGAAAAAAATGCCAATAAATAAGTCCCTCTATTCAGAGGTTTATTTTTTATTTTATTGGTCTAATAATTTCATTTAAATAATTACATTTAATTCATCTAAGGCAGGCTAGGAGATATATGTTATTAAAAAAACCCCTGTCATTATGATGGTAGTTTTTACTTGATTAAAATTTCAAAATCATTATGTTACATGGAGCAAAACAAATTGTGCATGATACAAGTTTTAAAAAATAAGGTTACACTATGCTGGAAAGTAAGTTTTGGAACGAGAGGCCCACAATGGCTGCTTACCTCTGGGACAATTTCAGATAGCTACCATCACCTACAACTAATCATTAGCCCATCTAAATTTTACATCCTCATGTTTACAATGATCAAAGAAATATAAATAAGAGGAAAATTTCTCAATACATTTTCATGCAACATAAAAAATAACACTGATTTCATGAAAGTAACTAGTATTTTACTTAAGATTCTATCTTGAGAATTTTAAGTGAAAATCGTTTGAAAAACTCTCTTAAAGGAAGCACACAAAAAACCCCACGCCCCTCAGTAAATATCTTAGCCCTGACCACAGTGATTCTGTGTGAAACTGCAACACAAGCGTTCTTCAATGTAAATTAAAGAAGAATTATTTTAATTTAGGAAAACTAGCCTACTGAATTTCCAAGTCTGATATCTTTATTTTAGATTTTTCTGTCCAAAACCACCAGAATCATCTAGGAACAGGCCGTACGGAGATTTGAAAGGTAATCAGTTCTTCTGGGTCACTTCTACATCACCATTCTTTAGTTTATAGTAGTTTGTAACTTGGAGCTACTTTATGAACTACGACAATTTAGCAATCTCAGATCCATAATAAACAGCAGGATTAAATTCCCACAATAATTTTCTACCAGCATCACCCCCTGTCCTGGTTTTGGCTGGGATAGAGTTAATATTCTTCTTAGTAGCTGGCATAATGCTGTGTTTTGGATTCAATATGAGAGTAATGTCAGTAACACCGATGTTTTGGCTGTTGTTCAGTAGTGCTTATCTTAAATCAAGGACATTTCATGTTTCCAATCCTCTGCCAGTGCAGAGGTACACAAGAAGCTGTGAGGGAGCATGGTTGGGACAGCTAACCTGAACCGATGAAAGGGATATTCCAGACCATAGAATACCATTCCCAGTTTATAAACTGGGGGAATTGGCCAGAAGGGGCCGATCACTGCTTTGGGACAGGATGAGCATGTGGTAAGAAACTGTACTGGGTATGACTTGTTTCACTTGGGTTTTATTCATAGAATTCCAGACTCATTTCTCTCTCTCTCCTTCTCATTACTATTATTATTGTTCTTGTTGTTATTATTATTTATCTTACCATTATATTTTATTTTGTTTCAATTATTAAACTGCTCTTAACCCATGAGCTTTACTCATTTTCTGATTCTCCTTCACACTAGAGGGTAGAGGCAGGGAGTAGGCAAGTGGCTGCCTGATACTTAGTTGCTGGCTGGGGTTAATCCACCAAACTACCTTTCACCTATACATTTCTTGAGTTATTCTTGAGTTTTCCCAGGCATTCCCTTTTGCTCACCTTGAAATTTGGCCCAAACAGGCTTTACAGATTGGTTTAGATTGCTGGTCTCTCTGGTGAAATTTTGTACAATAATTTTGATATTTTTAGTTAGAAATCCTTCTTTGCATATCATAGAAATAAATGACACTATGTTCTAATATAGCAAATGTGGCATTTCTATGAAGCACAGGACAGATCTACAATAGGAGGACAACTCAGCTAGTCTGTTGCATATGCAGGAAGTCCAGTACACTTAATGAATACATGCAAATGTTGCTGGAGAGAGAAATCCAAAATCCAAAATACAAATACAAGAGCCCTCTTGCCTGCAAATAAGAGCATCTGTAAGCTCAACTCCTACCTTCCCAATGGTTTTCTACTACCCATCAGCCAAAGTACAGTGCTTACAATTATCAGTAGGCAGAAGAATGGATCTATTTTATCATTACACTCTGTATTCTGTATTATTTTTAATAGGTCATTAAAGTATGCCCTTGATTGATGATCAATATGTTTATGTTTTCTAATGCATTTTATTTCTCAAAGACAGGTGGTAGCACTTCTACCATCAGTCACCAGGGTGATGCTAAAAACTGGTAACTCAATCCTTAATTGTATAAACCTAACCATAGATGTGTTTTATTATTCTTTACTATATACAAAATGTTTCTCTTAAATGTGTAGGTTGGTTTGCAAGAAAATCAAAGGCAAAAACATTTCAGTCAAAATTACAGTGAAAGCTATAAAAATTATATTACTGCAAGTTTTCATCAAACCACACTTACACTGTGTTTACCTATCTGTAGGAGGATTAGATTTCGGCTCATTTTGAAATACCATAGTAAAAACATCAGAGATGAAATGATCAGTAATAGTCAATTTCATTACATGGAATAGATACATGTGAAATAAATTGATCACAAGCAGAGCATGTTTTGAAAAACATTTTTCAAATACTCTACTTCAAAAGTAATGATTTAATCTAAAAATAAAATACAAATTATTAAAGGACTAACATCCTGCTTTTTCTGACAGTGTCTAAAAGGCTATAAAGCCTTTAAATTATTAGAATCTAGTCTAGAAATGGCTGAGCAGCCAGGTCCGTATTCATTTATCCTTTGTCCTTTTAAGCTTTCAAGGTACTGTGTAGCCATAGTAACTATGCCTTTTCTCTGCAAAATCCATTAGCTGGTTTCAATCTGGGATTCAATACTACCATCATCAAAGCCAAAGATTAAAAAAAATTGTGATTAAAAAAAAAGGTTGTTGGTGACAAGCATTTCTATTAAAAGCAATTTCTGCATATCTATGCTTTATACCTAACAGCAAAAGAAACCAAAAGGTTAAAAGGACATCAAAAGATAAATTCAAAATTAATTTTACAACTGGGTTACCATCAAGAATTACACACTACTACCTCAAACTGGATCTCTGAACAAAACTAGCTCTCATTTGCATTAAGTCAGTCAGTGCTGCTGGCTGGCCATCAAAGAAACAGCACAACAGATCACCTTTCAACCTTGCCATCTCACTCCCTTTCTGACAGCAGACTAGACTGCAAGCATTGGAAAGGGAGACCAGGAACTGCACTGCAATTTGGGTAAGGCCACGAAAAAGACAAAAATCACCTTTCTGCCTGCAGTATCTTTTGTGTGACAATACAGACAGAATACAAATAATCTGTTGTATCTTTATTGTAGAAGAATTCTGTCACTAGGAAATGGAAAATCTTGGAGTCTTATTCCATATAGACAACTTTGTAAGATGGCAGATGTTTCAGAAGACTAGGATAAGCTGTATCCTGTATCCTATTTGGAAATGTTGTTTTCAGTCACAACAGCCCTAGGCAACTACAAATGCCAGCTCAGTCCTGACACTGGTTACAGGTTAACTAAGCTAATGACATTGCCATCGTTTGCTCAAATCCTAATTAGAAGGAGTTACACTTGGTAACTAGGAGGCCCATTTTTCTGCAAGTATTTGGAATATATTCCACAGTTGGAATCTGCAAGTGTAGGAATACATTTCACAACCCACTAATTTAAAAATAAAGAATTCCTTGAGTCTTTGTACTGGATACCACATTCCTTAACTGAAAATTTCCACTCAACTTCTCAGCTATTTAACTGTTAGTTCAACGTCTGCTGATTTTTCTGCTTCCATTCACTTCTGCACTACATTAGAATCAAACATGATTCAGAGAAAAATTCAAGGAAATATCTGCCATGGTAAGAAGTGTGCATATTTGGGCCTGGGGATGGGAGGATATCCACGAGTAAGAGAAAAGGAATCCATACTGGTATTTTATTTCTGCTTTCTTGCTCTTTATCCTGCTACTGCACTTCTTGTAACAAACAACAAGACAAAATGGCAAGGCCATATTCATATATGATAAAGAAAGACTGCATGATTATTTTTAAGAGACCACAAATATTGCAAAATGAAATCACACTTGCATTCAATAGAAGTAAAAACAACTTCATGAGAATTACCTGAATCTAAATCTTCTGCTTTTTCCTCTATAACACACAACTTGTAAAGTCATGACTTCACTGATGGTAATAGCATAAGTGCCATAACCTTCAGTACGGCAAAGATTTCGCCCTATGTATATTTAATGACAAGGATGACAAAACAGAGGATTAAAGGTCATGCTTTCTCCATCACTATGGTAGAGAACAAAGTCATGTCATGATAGTTCCTACACCTGACTTGTCCAATGATTTTGTGATCATCAGCTTGGCCCTGGTCTAAATCAGAATGACAGAAAAATTTAGAAATCACAGCGTAAAGCTCAATAACAGCTTTTGGGAGTTTAACACTCAAAGCAAGACAAACAAAATGCTTCTTGCGAAATACTCTTGGTTCTGCCTTTCAAACAAAACCAGACAGAGGCTATTCTTTTCTTCAAAACATTATAAGCATATTGAGGAAGGCAAGGATGTTCTTAACAGAACATTTTCACAAGACACTTAGAGACCCAGATTCAATCTTGTCCTATGCACTAAGATACTCAAAGACACAAACCTGACTATCTAAAGAAAAGGAAAAAAAAAATCACCTTTGTCTCTCCAGACTGACAGAACACTCTGTGAACTGTTATCTTAGGAGAAGAGAGCAAGATATACAGTTACTTTCCTTTTTCCTCCTAATCTTCCTCACGCAAAAGACTCATAATGGGAAGAAGCACTGGGTGGGACAAATCACAAGAAATCAAATCCAGCTTTGAAGAGAATTCAGAAAAATAAAATTTAAAAAAAAAAAAAGAAAAAAAAAAGGAAAAAAAAAAAAAAAAAAAAAAAAAAAAAAAAAAAAAAGAAA
>JAWWLV010000144.1:33547514-33568402 GCA_035041135.1 Platyrinchus mystaceus
CACCCTTTAATCCTAAGGTTCATCTGCCGGGCCAAGCAGGCTTGGACAATGGCAGTGAGGTCCTCAGGACGTAACAACAAGACTACCTGCAAGTAAAGTCACTGTCCCACACAGAACTTATTGCTGATTTATTGCTTTCCTTATATTTAGAATTCTCTTAATGTGCTGAGAATAATATACTCTACAGTTATGAAGTCAAAACTCTTCAATGAAGTTACACTGAATAAGAATGTAGATACAGAAATGTATTTAATATCACATAGACTGCTGACAAAATACAAAGTGGAAACCTGAACAGCAGGCATCTCAACCAAGACACAGTCACTAAATTTAGGCATCTCTCAATATTCATATGTTTGAGGGAGCTGAAGTACCACAGTTTGGAGAGAGAAAGTCTAAAATGAACACAGATGAACACATCCCATAACTTGAGCCTCCTCAGCATTTTAAAAGCCAGAGGATTGAACTAGAACATAAATGCACTGATCATACAGTTTTTACAGTTCCAAGGCACTAAGAGTAACTCTGATGTGGTGCTTACAGTCTTGCAGCAGTGTAAGAAGGAGAACAGGAAGACTCACCTTCCTCCCTCTGTCCCACTTGGTTCTTCTAATCTAACTAAGGAATTTACATCTGTGGTTGGGCCTATATTTTGATTGTGTCATTATAATCACTTAATACATAAACATCATTGTTATCAAAACTATTGATAAAGTCAAGGACCATATAAAAGCCGAGTATTACTGTTTTCACTTAATATACAAAAAAGACTTTTAGATCTTATATATAAAATCAATGTTTCCTTGTCTTATTTTAAGGGTACTTTTCCCCCACACAAGAAAGCAAAACAATTCTACCCTTCAACGTAACAACTAGTTGCATTATATTCAGTGCTATAAGTAGAATTAGCTGTCTAATTCCAAGTAAAATTAATTCAACAGATCTCTTACCAAGCTACTTGCCAAGTGGCATTTCATAAAATTCATCTATAAAGCTAGATGGGAAAAACTTTCGTATGACTAAACCCTTTCAATTTCACCAGTCTTACAGGAAAAAAAATGCTGCCAAAGAGCTGATTTTGGTTATGGATAAAGTTCTACTTACATATTCCAGAATCACGGAATTTTCAGCAAAATATGTTATTTGAATGTTTTTGCTGTTACTACAAATATTATCACTTTAAACTGAGGCTAAACAAAAAACCTATCAGAAGTATCATGCTTCAAAAAAAGTGTTCTATTCCATCACAAAAAGGAATATACATCGAGAGTCAGTAGTCAACAGCACAATAATGCACAATAATGAACTGTGCAAGTTTTTGAATTTTAAATAACTACAGTGTAGTACATACAATCTAGGGTAGAGGTGGAGAAAAATCACATTGATCCTCTGTCCCCTCAACAATAAGTACTTGGACCCAGGAGCTAAATAGTACAGATTAGCATTAAAATACAAGTCAATTATTACTAGCTATAATGTAATATTCTGAATGGAAAATATTCTGAACGGACAATATTCTGAACAAATACATGTGGAGTTAACTAGAACATGAATGCCAACAGATGGCTGAATAAAAAGAGCCAGGGACTCCTATTAGTTTCAATTAGAGATGCAATTTACTCTTACCTTGTACATCTTTCGGATCTCTGTATTATTTCAGCATGATGACGAAAAACAACAAATACATGCTTACAGTAGAGAAGAGCTCTGAAGATGTTCACAGCATGTACATTTTTTCCCCACCAAGGTAGGAGTTAGAGTTCAGAAAGAAAATGGATAATCAGTCATGATGGAATAGGGACACACTTGAAGTATTCTATAATTATTGCCCTGTTCCCGTGAAATGCCAGATCTTGTGGACCAGCTATAAAAGCCTTGGAACTCGATACATCGCTCTCTCAATGGAATGACAACAGGGTATTAAGCAGAATGAAGTTTTCTAAGTAAAAAGTCTCAGCTCTCAGGTGTCCGCATTAAGAGTCCAGGGGAGTATTTGGCCTCTGACTGAATTTTTGTAAGAAGGAAGATTTCAGTGATCCTGGATCCAAATGTAAGAGCTCAAAGTATATCAATTGCCTTAGTGGAATGACAGCACTGACCACTGATGATACCCTGGGAGAGATCAGAGAGGCAGTGAGGGAAAGAAATACAATTGTAATGGCAGATACCCATGAATATCAGGCACGTATCACACTAGGACACAAAGCAGATAAGAAACTTTTAGCACTCCAATAATCATTTCATAGAGAGCTGGTTAGGGAAACCATTAGAGATGCAATCCCAGAGTGCATCTTGTTCAATTTTTTTCTATTGAAAGGCACGTTAATAATGCACTCAGACTCAATATCCCTACAGGAGTCACAAAAGCCAAAAAACCCACACCACTTGTATGTGACTTCCTAAAGGAAAATGACACAGAAATGAGAGAGACTATTAAAAAGAAGATTAAAAAGAACTGCTAAAAGAATTGAATCCCACAGACATCATGTATCTTGCTGAAAGACGCTATACTGAAAACAGTGCCAGCAGACATCTCTTATTAAGAAAGGCCTGATTAAAAGTTAAAAGAAACTGACTTGGAGAAACAGGCTAAGAGCAGCTTTCAGAAACAAGAAAACAACAACAACAAAAACTTCATTCATTGAACAGCTTAGGTTATTATCAGATGAAGATAAAAAGAGTCGTACAACCTAGTGAATTAAATAAATAAAAACAGGTTAAAAAAAAATCTGGGGAGTAACTCAGAATTCAAAGATACATACTAAATGCAACCCCATACAGAGCTTGGCTTCTGCTAGAAATATATTGCTTGCTATTTTATCACATTCTTGCTTCTGGTGATTTTACTCTTGAAAACTTTTGTCACCTAAAACTAAAAATTTAGACAGTACCTGCTTTGCTGAAACACAGAATGAAAAAACAAAGAATGGCTGTCAAAGATCTAAATTCTAAAATCTACTGAAAAAATATGACTAGCTGTAAAATTGTGTTTTTGCAGAAGGTAATAACAATGAAAAACTGTCTCAATGCTAGTGGAAGGATTTTTTTTTGATTATTTGTTTTAAAGAAAAACTAATGCAAAACTGCTTGCACTGGTGTATTCCTTCAAAGACTATTCAAGTCGACAAATGAACACTCATGTCAGCCTCATGTGGTTGCCAGTTTTCTAGCAATTTTGTCATGTCTTTCTACTCCTGTTGCAAGGAAAACTTGTAAAATTTGTCATCTAAAGGCATAACTTAAATCAGACACTAATCTTACCCTTACAAACGTGGATATTTACTGCCAAAAAACGTGTCCTGTGGTCAGTTATGGTTTACTTATTTTTAGTTACACTTTTCTGATTTGCATTTTAAAATAAAAATAACAGTGTTGACTTGTGCAAACTAAGAGTTTATTAAATAAATGCTGTAAATACAAATTGATGATGACCACAATAGTAAGAAGTGATCAACTGTATTTTATTTTTCAATGGCTAAGCTGAATTCCCTCTTTCCTACCAGAACTAAGTGATATGCAGGCAAGAAAGAGAATCCCAAGAAACCCTGACATCGATGCAATCCACAATAAGTTGATGAGTGTACACCAAGTACGTTTTCTGTGCACTTTAGTTATTTGGTTCAGGTTTTCCCCTACAAGTTAGTGACAGATTTAAGAATGGTGAAAAATAACCAAGAAACAAATGTAAAGCTATTACCACGTGTACGCATAGAAGTATCTCTCATTGCTATACTGGTTTTGTGCCTGGATATGAGTAACAAAAAAAACCCCAAATCATCAGAGAACACTAGAAAAAAATCCTACAAAACAAACAGAAGAACTCCCAACCAAGCAAAAACTCCCAAACTGAGTACTTCACATAAACAAATAAATTATTTGTGATTCCAGATAAAACAAAAACAAACAAACCCCAAACAACCAAACAAAAAACACACCAAAAAAACCCACAACCACCCCACCTCCCCAGCATCAAGGGCAGTACTAGCACTCAAACATGTGTATTAGAATATTTTAAAAGTGTCACAGGTACCATTCAGGTTTTTTTCCTTTCACCCTAGCATTATGGCCCAGACAACACATTCTATGTTCATTCTTCCCCAGAAGAAGAAACATGGTGAAGACTCTTCCAGCTCCACTGCTTCAGCTTCTTCAGGCCAAGCTCAATACAAAAGTCTCAGGAAATATTTTCAGACAGAGTAGTTTAATTAAAGGCTAGCATTATTTTCACTCCTCAGAAAATCAGTTTCTTTGCCAGCACTGTTCTTTACCAGCCCCTGCATTCAGCTCCCATAATAACTCAAAGGAAACACCATGCATTTACAGGTACATTTGTGCGGTTTTGCTCCAAGAACTGTAACAGTAGAAGGACTTTGCAATATCCAAAACCTAAATTCACTATATACTCTAACTACCATGATTTCTGACCAGCAAATTTTAAAAAAAAACAAACAAAACCCACACAAACAAACAAACAAACAAAAACCAGTATGAAAGAGATTATAAAAATATTTGGATCAGAGCAATAAAACAAGCCAATTCAATGCAAGATCTTGAGACATGAGAGACAGGCTTCTTGAGCACTTGTCCTTCAGTGCTCTGCAGTGAAATGAAGAGATAAAACGAGCAGGGCCCTGGTTACAGTGAAGAGGCAGTTCAGCATATAGCTCCTTATCTATCTTTTAATGTATTAGTCATCAAATTTCCATTCATGTTTAATGCTCACAAAAGCGAACAGCCAGGTATAACCATACCAGTGAACTTACTAATTAGCTGACACATTAAGTGTGGAAGAAAATTTGGTATTTCAAGGAATGAGTTGAAAAAAATCTTCCCTGCCCCTTATTTTGTCTCTGTTCTGCATCCATCCAGAGAGTAAAATATTACACAGCATGTACTTGCAAAGAGAAAACATATTTCCAAAAGCTATGTTACGACTTGAGAGAGGAAGTTAACAGTAAGGTGAACACCTCACAACACTCTCTGGGGAACAACGTGGGAAGATAGATGTTGTGAGAGAACAATCTTAGAAATCAATTCTTTCAGACTAAAAATAATCTTCACACAGTTAATTTTCATGTCAAGACTTAAGGGAAAGCAGGTAAGAGGAACAAGTCCTACACACAGTGGGGTTTTTGTTTTTAAGTAAAGTGCATTAAATAGTAAAAATTATACCATTAGTGTAACTGAACAGCACAGCTTCAGTACCAAATTCTCAAAACAAGTATTTGGGAAGGAAAAGAAACAGCAAGAAGAGAAGATTGTTGATCTTCTCTGTGAAAAAACTCTGTCAAACTGAGATAATGCATTTAAGTGTTATACTTTGGTGGAAGGTTTTATTATGACTTAATGTGGATTTAGTAGAACACTTACTATATTTCTTTATTTATTTCTACACAAGTCTTTGTAGCATTAGAAACATAAATCACAGTAGAGCAGCAGAGTTAGCTGCACATGTGATCTGAACTTATCCTCTGTGCTTAAATTGGCTCTTAAAATCAGTTACTCCATAGATATGTAGCATCCTGATCTTGGAAATAATTTCAGAAAACCACACTGACTGCTCTGCACATAAAAACTTACAATGACATGACTTACATTTCTTTATGAAATTCAGTGAAATTCAGGAACACAAAGTCCTAACAGCTGTTTAAAAGCTTCTCAGCAAAGAACCGAAATAAAACATAATTAAATACAAAAAGAAAATCAATTTTAATTTCCAATTAATAGGTGTCTTGTCAAAATACATTTCACCTAATTAACTACACACTCTCAAAGTTTGCATCTTCTCACTGTCTGCTGCAGCACTACAACAAATTCTACTGCAATGCCACTGAATCATTATCCTCACAAAATCACAATGTGTTTTATAAAGAGGCAAAGTTTGAAAGGCACTTTTTTGTTAAACCAACTGACAGCAAGCCCACAGAGAAACTTTTGGCACACAAGCCCTTCATCAGCTCAGAAAGAGAAAACAAATGACAGCACCTCATTAGAAGAAAAATGCAAACACTTCATTTACAAAAAATTAAAGCTACATATAAACAGTAAATAATAATGAAAGTATCTGAGAAAGTTAATAATCGCAGTAGTTTACACTAGAATTTCGATCTTTTGCAACAGAGGCATGCTAATCAGCATCTATTGTAAAGGCATCTTCTTTGTCCAGAAGTGGTAAACACAGGCTTGTTTAAAAAGTACTATGGCAATCTAAGTTAAAATTCCAGTACACAGCTAGGTACTGTCTTTTTTTTTTCCGTCCACTGATAGGTGAATGGTTGAATGATACACAACAAAAAAAGTTCTTTGACTTCAACAATTATGGTGGCAACTACATATAGGTTATTCAATTATCCTGTTCTGACAGTCACAGAATAGTCTCCTTCAGAAATAAGGCTGACATGTTGAAAAGATGTATAAACAACTACTTCTTTATTTGTGTTTTCATGGGTTTAAAATTTTGGCTTGAAGACAAGGTCCTTACCTATAGGATAACCGCTAAATTTCAGGTCAACTGTGAGTTCAGGTCAACTGTGAGAATGGAAAAGCACATGAGAACATAATGACAACTCAAGGAATTACGAGCAAGCCTGGAGAGATTTAACAGGCTTCCTGTTTCTGAAATAATAAAATAATTTCAACATAATTCTTAACACACTTCACTATATTTGCAAGGTCAAGAGGGGCAGGAGTGCAGTTTTATTTATCTTCTAAAAATTTGGACACATTACTCAAGAGTGCAGTGAGTTGCTCCATGTGCCCAGGAATCCTTACTATTGAATAGGAGTAACCATTCCCATTTTTAGAACTCATAGAACACTGAAGATAGAAGACACTACCCTCCCTTTGTGCAACACCTAGGCAGGACAACTTGTCTAGCTTGCAAGAGAAACATGTTTAACTCCCTCCTGAACTTGAAAAGACTAAATCCATGGTAACCACATCCTTCATGTTCTTGCAAACTGTGTTACTCACCAGGCTTCTGGACATGTATTGGTAAGAATTTAAATAAAGGAAAACTGAGGCAGGATAGCAAGAACATGGCTAGCTAGCCTGGGCAGAGCATGAATCAGAGAAAACGTGACTTATAAGTTACATCACTTGCTCTGAAGATTATTACTTTGGGACACAGCTCACTAAGGAACACTTTCCAAAGAGTCAGTTTGGGTTTCTCTGAAACACAATAAACCATATAGGAACCTATGGATAAAGATGTTGTCTTAAGGAGACATAAGCTAGTTTTTCAAGTTCAATATCTGGAAAAAAGTAGCAGCAACTATTCTTCTGTGCATAGGTCTCATCAGGGTCAAATCATGTCATTAATAGCAAAATCATCATCCTTTTGCTCTTGCTGGCCTCTTACATCCCTTCCAATCACTATATTACACTTCACAGTTCTACCTGGACTGTATCCTTGGCAAATCTGCAAATGACACTGAAGTAGAAGAAATGGCTGACATAAACAGTAGAACTTTGACTGAGAGAAACCTCAGCAAAGTTGAGGACTGAGTGTCATGAACCTCATTAAGTTTAACACAGAAAAGCACTATGTTTTACATCTCCAGCAATGTAACTGCAGTGTAGACCAGCAGTCAACAACAGGTCCCAGCACTTGGTGGACATCAGGTTAAACAACATCTAGCAGTGCCCTCTAGTCATGAAGAAGGCAAACTGTACCCTGAGGATCATTAACAAGGAGGGCCCGAAGAATGAGAAGTTATTCCCATCTTACAGTCTGCACTGATGAGACTGGCATACTACAAAGCCAGCTTTTGCAGCCACACTTCAAAAGCAAGGTGGAGAGATCCAGCAAAGGACCGTCACAATGGTCAGGGGACTGGATTCCAAGATGCACAAGGAGAGGTTGAGGATGCCGGCCTTGCTCAGTCTGGTGAATGGCAGGCTATGGGGTCAAGCCGATATGAAGGAAAACCACAAAGACAAGGAAGCCAAATTCTCAGTAAGCAGGGGGAAACGGCCACAAACTGGCATCTGCGAGGTTCAGGCTGAACGTTAGCGAGACAACATTTCCCTAGAAGAGAACTGCAGGCCTGGATCTGGATGTCCACAAACATAAGGAATCTCGACATCCTTGAAGACTAGATGGAGACCAGAGAGACCTGATCTAGTGCTGGCCATAGCCCAGCTCTGCCTGAAGTTTGGGCTGGATAACCCCTGAAGTCCTTTCTAACAGACATATCTATGATTCAATACATGTTTAGCTGAGAACTGCTTTCACAGATGCCTCTTATTCTCCGTTAAGGTTTCTTCTTCATATCAGTACTCTGTATGGTCACACTGACACCTTTTTGCCTTTATCCATATTCTCCCACGAACAAGTGAAACTGAGAAGAACGTGGCATTAGAATGATCAAGTACAAGATAACCACGAATGACCTGATCTTAGGAGGAAAACCAAAAAGTTTTGAAGAGACAGTTCTTCCCTTGGGAGATATTTTTTTTTTTTCTCTAAATTCCAGATCTCTTGGGTGTAAATGAAAACCAGATTTAATCTAATGCTACATGCTTTACTGAATGTATGAAACTACATTAATGAGAATGTAAGAGGTTGCATCAAATAACTGAACCAACGTTTGACCCCTTTTCTTTTTTTAGTCCATATTGTCATCTTTTTGTTCATTCTCATCTGTCTGTGTCTATCAATTTGTCTCTCATTTAGTTTGCAAAGTTTACAGGCAGAAAAACTTTCTTTTTTGCTGTTTTATTTTTGTTGTTGTTGCTGTTGCCTTGGGTTTGTTTTCTATACTTTTCTTTTTTTAAGGTCTTGGCCATTACAAGAGCTGATAAGCCTTAGAAGAAATTAAATTCAAAACCCAAAATGAAATGGCTATCACAAAAAGACGTACATTTGGGTTAAAAAGGCAGGATGTAGACAAAGAAAAATCCTCAGTAAATTGGCTTGGCATTTATGCAGTCTTTAGCCCTTTATTCTAGACCAAAAGCTGTTCCCTAATATTGAGAATTTATCAAGAAATATGCTCAAAGTAGTAAGGCAGTCACATGATATATCTGTAGAGAGACATAAAAGCTTGTCTATTCTGCAGAAAGAGCTGTCATTAGATAAGCAAAGAAAAATAGCACAAAGAATTATAATTTTGCTTGTACCAATTTCCTCAGAATCTTTTTTTAATCCATTACACTGAAAGACATTATTAAAGCTGTAGTTACATCTCCTGGTTTGAGAAAAATGCTTACAGCAGGGAAAACACTTGCAAAGCCATGAAGCAATAAATAATTCGACTTACAAAAAAAGGCAAAGGATCTGAACAAAACAACCTGTATACATTTAATTAATTGGAGGCTAATACAAAAAGATTGGCAAAGAAAATCTCAGTTTCCTTTTGTTAAAGAAGGATAGATTCCAGAATTAGGTTAATTACTGATCAAAAAAGAACCAGCTCCAACATTGTATTAGCCAAATGCTTTACTATAGTACAAAAGGCACACATTGCACCATATTATGTGGTTCACCTCTGATACTGGAAAATTAATTCTAGCTATCTCAGTAAGGATCTTGCTCCTTGTGTCCATTTACTTTGCAACCTGGCAGAAACAAGATTTACTATAGAAAATCAACAGAATGAAGCATTTTTCAGAGAACAGACATTCTTATAAGCATAAAAAGACTAGTAATATTAATTGTGAGGTAAGCTGAAAAACACAGACACATTTGTGTATTGTAGAGGGGAGGACAAAAACAATACTGAATCCCTACCAAAAGTATTTTATGGGACTGTATTCTGAAAAGCATATATTAAGAAGAAAGATTTAAAAAAAATCAGGAAGGTGATCAAACTTGAATTCAAAGTTTAATCTTTGGAATGAAAAAAATAACCAAAACATTTTCTGAAAAAAATTAGCAGAAGCTTCCCTTTTTGTCTGTCAAATAATTCATAGAATCCCGACATAACAAAAAAAAAAAAAAAGACTTGACAACCATTCTCCCCCACTGATGATGTCCCCTCTTCAATATTACCATCAAAGTGTACATCTCTCAAGTGTCCTGCCATCTGATCTCCCACCTTTGCAAGCTAATGACAAAGCAGGTCTGCCTTCCAGGATCTGCAAAGCTCATCTGCAAATTCCTTGCTTGAACTATTCCATATAATGAAAACAACCCCTCCAAACAAATCATGATTTATCACCAACATCATAAATTTTGCTGTATGAGGATTAAAGAGCAACACATTTCACAGAATTTATTCACTCACACACCAACTTTAGGACACTGCACAAAACTGCAAGAATATCAACAACGACTCTGAGGGTGCTGGAGGACTGTCAACAGTGGAAAATAATTAACATATCATTTTAAGAATGAATTTACATAAGGCAGATTTAAATTTTATCCATACATAACTCCTGGAGTTCCCCCTACTACTCATACATAGAAGGGAAAGTAAAGTTGCCAGTGGCTCATATAATCATTGTCCCAACCTCGCTTAAAATTTATTAATTTTTTTAATAGTACACAACTTGAAATTCCCTGATTATCTTCTAGTAACAATTTTTAAAATAAAGCACTTTAAAATCACACTGAAAATAAAGTTTTTAGATTTGAAACATACCTAGTCTGCACTGTATCTAATTTTAATAAAACAAAAACAAATGAAAACCCGGGGTGACTCTGAATGCATGTACTTGACCTACATGCACCCAGTTCCTCATAGCTATCTACTGAATAATTGTACTCAGGACAGAGTGATGCAAAATAAGAATAATATCCTTTTTTTTTTTTCTGTCAGGAAGTAATGCATATTGTTTGTATCCTCTTTAAAAAAAAAAAATCTAAGCTACATGCAATATCTCTCATATTCTAATCATAGAACAGTGGGCATATAGAATGAAATTGATAACCAAAAACAGCAGAGAGGTCTCATAGGATTGCCATCCCTTACAAACCACATTTCTGATGGAAAGAAGCTATTCACTATGCAGGGAAGCTGTCAGCTGACCAATAGCCACAAGAGATTCAGACCTTACACTTCTGAAACAGAATAACTTGCTGACCAATAGCACAAGTTCTGGTGTTTCAAGAGAAAACAGCAAATCCAAAAAGACAGAGCACAGCCTCCCAGGGATTACATGAACTTGGCCAGTAGGTAGCTCCATTTAGAAGTTTCTATGAACTTGGAATTGCTATTATAGCTCAATATTTGCAAAACTGTTATGAAGTTCCTCCCAAGAAATGAAGGTTAACATCTGTGTATTCATAACTTAGCACTTAAATCTGCTCAGAGACAAGATACCACCTAAGTACATGCAGCAAGATACGAGATTATGGTAAATAAAAACAGCTGGAATTCCATAACTTAACTAAAAGATCTTCATTTCACTCTTGAATAAACACCTTCACCATATTTTATTTAAATATCGTATCCCTTGTTTACTTCTTTCATAGTAACAAATACATTTTGAAAATTCCTTATGATGTTATCCATGAAAGTCAGGTTAATGTATGTCTCTTTAAAATTTTGAAGAAAAAAAAAGAAAAAATCCACATAAAAGTAATGTTATAATTTCATAATTTCATGTTCCAAAGCATCTTTAAAGGAGTAAGTCAAAACATTACTCTACAATCTGTTGCATAATAGTCAGAGCAATAAATTACATACATTACCACAAAACCATAATGCTATCACAATTCTGTTTTATAATAGAGTCCAATTTTCTCTAAATTGAGATGCTCTGTTGACTAAATTAAAGTTTAAATCAGATGACAGATGATTTCTGATACACATGCACAATAAGAGAGAGTACGCCACCCACCAGCAATTTTCATGTTTGAAACATAACAAACAGCTTGGTGAATATGAATCAAGAAACATTCTTCACAAAAAATAGAAAATGTGATTAGAGGGAGGATAATGTGCTATTACTGCCAGCCATGGACTGCCACCTTCTGAAAACTGAAGGTTGAGATAATTATATTATGCAGAAGTTATTAGAAATGTTAGTAGTAGCAAGATTTCTCAACATTTTAGAAACTGCAGCACAAGTTGAACAAAATATGATCTTTCAGCAGATATTTTTATGGGAAAAGAAGATAATTCTACATGTTTTCCTCCTCTTTCCAAAATTCATTAGTCTGTCAGAAAACTGTGCAAGTCAAAGAATCACAGAATGAGTAAGCTCGGGAGTGGCCAAGTTCAAGCAGCGTCATGCTAGAGCACATTACACAGGATTGCATCCAGAGAGTTCTTGAATATCTCCAGTGAGGGAAACTCCACAACCTCTCTGGGCAATCTGTTCCAGAGGTCAGTCACCCACACAGTAAAGTTCTTCCTCATATTAAGGTGGAACTTCCTATGCATCAGTTTCTGCCCGTTGTCTCTCATCCTATTGCTCAGCACCACCAAGAAGAGCCTGGCACCTCTTGACATCCTTCCCTCAGATACTGATAGACATCAAAGAGATCCTCTCTCAGTCATCTATCTCTTCTTAAGGCTGAACAGACCCAACTCCCTCACCCTTTCCTCATAAAAGAGATGCTCCAATCCCTTAATCAACTTTGTTGCCCTCCGCTGGACACACTCCCAGAGCTCCAAGTCTCTCTTGTCCTGAGGAGCCCAGAACTGGATGCAGTTCTCTAAATGTGGCCTCACCAGGGCTGAGTAGTGTAAGTCACCAAATTAAGTAAGCTTTTAACCATTTGAATTCATAACTATTTTAATTAACGACAACTCACAGGATGTAGTAGTGACTACAAGCTGATTTCCTTGCATTTAGAGTTTATCTTTCAAGTGTGATGTACTTTATGACTCCCTTCACTGATTAAAGAATTGCAGCTCACCTCTCTCTGCAGAGGTGAAGGCAGAGGGGGAGACCATTATTTCAAGAGCAGAACCTCCACCCTGAAAGGGACTGCATAGCAATCAAACCAAAGAGAGCTTTATACACAGGGAGGAAAATGCTGCCCCAGACCACCCCTCTTTAGCCTGTGGATGGCATTCTCTCTTTCAAATTTTGAGGAACAATTGTAAGAAGGCTTTAACCAGGAAAATTTTTGTACCCAAGACAGAATTTTTTGACAAAACCACAATTTGCCATGCTAGACAAAATTCCACAGATGAGGCATTTGGATGAGCTATTGAAGAAACAGGAAAAAAAAAATCTGTTGTGCCTTCTAAATGGAAATGAAACATCTTTCTGCACCTACAGTGAATGACCTCATTTTATAAATACTATCTACCATGAAACAGCTTTAGCTCCACACACATATGTTTTCAAAGATAAGCTACACAGCTCCTGTTAAAGCAGAATAAACACATTTATAAAATATTGAAGAAGCTTTCAAGGATAGGAATGTTGTTGTTTACACTCTTAAGTAGGAACTTCAACCAAAAAAACTAGTAACACAAATATCCTTACATTCTTACCTAGATCACATTTAACAATATAAAATATTAGAAAACTGCTTTGAGTCAGACTTGCTGAAAAACGAGCCTAAATAAACTCAATTTATGTTTTAAAATATCCATTTCCTATGGAAAAGAAATTTCACATTTAAACAAGGTTTTATATGTAGGTTATTCATGGCAGAATGTGACCTTTCATGTCCATTGTTTTTAAATATATTTCCTGTTGGATGCCTAATGTCATATATGCATGTAAATCAAACTGGTATGCTTGAATAAAGGTGAATAATTAAATTCTATTTTTGCAGCTTTCTAGCTTTTAAAGCATTCTATATACTGTTACAGCTATGAGGGTCTTGAGGAAAGTCCCCTCTTACACTAAGACTGCATAGCCCAAATGCCTGCTTTTGTTCTTTGTTCAAGTCCTGTTTCATCCTACACGTAGCCTGGGAACCACACAGAGATAAAAATTATGGAAAGTGGGTGGCCAGAAACTTTAATTCACAGTCTTGCTATGAACGCTATTGATGTCAGTCCTCCTGGGACCAAATGACAAATGAAGGCAGTATCATTTAAGGCACACTCTGGCAACAGGATAGTACTGACGTTTCCTCTGGTTTTGTACTCTTTGGAGGCAGCTGCTCTAAACCTGTGCATTGGAAGAACAGAAATTTCTGTTTCATGGATTGAAGTATTAATCACAGTGAAAAAGTCTAATTCCCATTATGTGATTATACTCAACGCTTTTACCTTCAGCCATCTTAAATAAAAGTACCTCACTAATCTCTACTCATTGCTCATTGCTACTGTAGGAAGTTAAACCTCTACCATTCGTCTCTATGAAGTCAAATGAACTGAATAACAGTAGTACTGCAAATGTAATTCAATTCCAAATGTGTTAACTAACCCAACATCTAATCTTTTGGGAAGAGCTATTTTACAAGTTGGAAGATACCTCTATAATCAAGAGCTTTTATATCATTATACAAATGAAGCCAACACACAGACTTCATACACAATGTATTTCAATCCAGATTTCAGAACTGTTACAAATGATCAAGAAATCATGACTGTGGCAAATGAGTAAAACTAGAGGATATAAATCAGTAATATACCAGTATTCATGATGCCTCCTACTTCCACCTCCTTGGAAAGGATTTAAAATCCATCCACACTTCCTGGTTGAGCAAAAGAAGTTATGTGTGGAGAACATATGCCCACAATGCTACCATGAAAACCAGCTGCTTTGATAAAGTATCCAAATAAACCACTATTAGAGATTCACCTATTTCATATGCGCATCATGATTCAGGAGAATGAAGTCAAGTAGTATCTTCAGTAGACTATAGTTGCTGTTAAAATAGAATATTTCTTGAGCAGGGTAAATTTTTGATTCATCTGTCTTGTCTTCTTCCCAATTTTCAATCCAACAACCTGTCAAAACTTAATATTGATTCTACACTGATGAAAATCTTTGTCAGATAGATAAAACACGTGACATTTCAAGTTACACTGCAAAAACTAGCCTTTTGCTACCTACTTTCTCCTGTTTTCTTGCTCCATGTCATCCTTTTCCTCAATAACAGGTTACATATTTTTACATATCCTAATTGTTCTTAAAGCAATTAATTAGCTATGTGACAGTACAAATCTTCCAACAGAATTTGTCATAGGATTATGTGTAGTCCAATCAAAATACACATACATGCCCATATATTTGAAAGAGCCACCATACCCTAGTTTGCCATTTTTTCATCAGATGCCAGAAACTCCTTTCTTGGGAGTATTCCTGCATACCTGTCAGCCGTACTAAAATACCCTACAGTGCAGTCCTCCTACTTTAAAGGTATGTCATTAATTCCCCAGAAGAAATTAGTGTAAGGAATAAACAGTGAAAAATTTTTAAGCCCTTGACATTCATTCACAGCGTCGTAACTATCCTGAAACAACAATACAGATGTTCTTTGTTCCCATTTTTAAAAATCATTTCTCTTCGAAGCTTTTGTGTTGCAACAACACAAGTCCTAAGGCAGTAATAATTCCTACCCTAAGCCTTTATCACAAGTTCACTGAACCAATAACCTTTGGCAAACTTTACAGGGGTTTGAATTGGGCCAGTGATGTTTCTAGCATACTACTACTGTGTACTATTCCATTACTACTGTGGTGCATTCCACTGTGCTATTCCCTCACTTCTTAACAGTAAAGATTTGTACAGTGTTCTTTAACAAATAAGTGAACACATGTACTCTATTTCCATACTGAGGGGGAGCAGGGTGTGACTGTGTATGTGTGTATATTTTCACAAGGACTTCTGTCAACACACAATATATAAAACTTGCTGGTTTTAGAGAAATGACAGCAACAGTAAACTAAAAAAATTTTCTCGTAAATTTTCACATTACTGCCCAAGTTGTCTATAAATACTAGAGAAATATGGAACACTTTTTCAGACAATTTTGTTAAAGCTTAAGCAACCCATTATTTTCACTAGCTGGTATTCTCCCTTGGAAAAATAGTACCAAACAGCTTTTTAAAATGTAGGTTATATTGAAGATATTCATCTTGACAATACACACACATGCAAGTTTTAAGTTACTCTATAAAGAGTATCACTGTAAAAAGTAAAAACTCTATAACAAAAACATTGTTCAAAGACTAAAATATTTATTTTCGTAAAGATGCTTTTCCTTCCAGAGGCTAAAAATTATCACCATTTTGTTAGTCTGTGAAACCAAAATATTGCTAAGACAAATTCTTCTTTTTAATACCTTCCTTACAAATGAAATAGAACAGTTATAGATTGGCATTTCAATTTATTTTCTTCAGTGGAAAAACTAAAAAATGGGAGCCGGAGTATCAATATTGAAAGCGACAGTGTGGCTGCAAACATTTATACTGATGTTATTTTCCTTCTGTGAATGTATATAGCTTCTCATTATAATACTAATATGAACGAGATCATACTCTAACATGATTACCTTCAAAACACCTGGATAATTTATCTCTAGTTTTCAGGGTAAATTTAGGAGATTGCATATATCAAGTCTTATTGTGATTTGCTTTCATTATCGTAATCTTAAATGAGTTGAACAGCCCAACAAATAAAACACAACCACATTCAATATTGAAAAAGCAGCCAAACATATATATTGGTTGATCTACAAGGACACAAATGTTCAGTCTCCCACCAATTTTAGTAAAACTGTAATTTATTCCTGAAGAAGTCATAAATAGTAGCCTTATCAGAATGGCCATAATACTCAGAAGACTTTAATGTTTTATGGACATAGACACATGCAAAAGGACGTAGGAAAAGGAATATACTTCCATACATTACTAACTATATTAAATTTCAGGTGTTCCTAGAAAGCCAAGTGATTAGTAGAGAATGCTTTAGAAACTGAACTGATGTGATATTTTAATTGGAAATTGAAGAGTTTTTAATATACCTCTCCAAATGCCTCATACAAACCAACACTCGACTTATATTGGAATATCTTTAAAAGACAAACCACTTTGCTTTTTGGAACAAGCATCTCAGATCTGTTGCAGCAACTCTGCTGAGTTAAAGTTTTAAGTAATGGCTTGATACATAGATGAAAACAAAATCTAAATTGTAACTATCTTGAAAATGTCATCTATTTGAACCTTATCCCAAAGGCCACCTGGATTTGCATATGCAATTATCATTATTTTAGAATGGCAATCTTGAGTACTACATCATACTTTATGCAGAAGAACTCACAGGTATTTAATATTCTTACAGGAAAAAAAATCACTTTTTCATGTATAAAGGCCCTCTGGATGCAATTTAGAACACTCGAACATTTTTCCAATACAGTATGTAAGTTTATGACTTTCACTGTTAAAAAAATTATACAACATAACATTCTTCCAGCTTGTGTTGCATTGCTTTGCTCCTGAAACAGAGATATTTAAGATATGCTTCCTGAAAGAGACTTCAGCCTTCTGTTCATATCAATATCTTATTTTACCACCACTGCTGTTGATCAAAATGTCTCTGTCACTTGAATGCCTTAGATAAAAAGGGCATGTAGATATCCAGGTTTTTTCCTTATAGAATAGAATCATAGACTCATAGAATATGCTGAGTTGGAAGGGACTCATCAGGATCACTGAGTACAGCTTCTGGCCCTGTGCAGGACACCCCAAGAATAACATCTTATGCCTGAGAGCATTGTCAAGATTCATTAGTCAGAACAAAAAAAAAAATTTAATCCTCTCTTTAGGATGCATTCGTAAAAATTCTACGAAGGAGAAAATTTAAGAATCTAAGTTGCCTAATTTGAAAAGGAACAGCACTGAATTTGGAGTAATTTTTTTCTTTGTCTGGATTTACAAATACATTTTTTAAATAATGAGCTATGGTTTTTCAATACATATTTAATGTTCACCTCCTGGTGGAACTAGACAGTCAGTAATTACTAGCCCACACTTCCAGTCTGCAACTCAGCCATTCCCTAGGCATTACTACTTGATGCAACATTCACTAATATTAATCTATTTTATTTGAATTAGACTGATCTTACATCAATTTGAATCACATATGTTATGGAGAGTTAAAAATCACTATTATACACATTTCTACTTTCTTAATCTTCACTAGAGCTTCCAACTGCTGTTTTTGCAATGTTTCAAATAATCTTAGCTAGATGAGGATATATAGAAAATATACAAATGAAACTTATCAAGTGCCAGAAATTCAAACAGCACATTTTTACACAATTCAAAAATGGCAGGCACTGCCAGTTGCAGGATCTTTAAAAGGTAACAAAATCCACAATTGGGATGTAAGCTCACTTCTTCTCCCTACTTTTATTGATGGTAATAACTGACTAACTTGTAGTATGTATGCTCTAATTCAGTTATTATTTCTTAACAGTCCATCGCCCTTCTGCTACTAATTAAGCATATTTTCACAAAACTTCTATCAACAACTTTTTGCACAACAGTGTAGAGATTTTCAGAAAACAAAAAATCTGAAACAAATTGGAAGTTACTGCCCTGAACAAATATCATGGGCTTTATAAAGATCACATATCACAGTTCATAATATCCAACTTATTCCTTTTTTACAAAACTATCACCTTCACATTTAGAAGACTATACAGTTTTCTCTGAAAACCAGAATTTTTTTGTTTCATAAGATTCAAAAAACCTTTTTCCTGATTTAATTTTTGTAGCTTTGTTTGCTTTTCATTTTTCTTACAGAGAACATCCAGACAGATATGTAAATTGCTCAGCTTTCTATAGCTGTTTTTAAAGAGGTCACCAAATCTATTCTTTGAATGTTAAAATTTGCAGTGAAAAAGTATCTAGCTTAGAAACACTAATAAAACTTACAAATGCTAATTGGGTTTCATATATAATTTTAATAATACAGGGGAAAAAACTTCAAGGTGATTAACATGTATTTGTTTCTTACTGCAAACTTCCATTTAATTTTATACAGAACAACATAGAGCTAAAAGATTCATGCATAACAGACAAGTGAAACCAGATAGAAAGAAAAACTATTTACAAGGAGTGGAAGTATCGGTGGATATAAGGAACTGGCAAGCAAAATAGGACCAGATAGCCCTGCAACTTCAAGTCACTCCACTGCCTCCTGTGGTATATATAAACGATATTTAACTTGGATTTGATGTCTTTACTGTTTTGATTCTAGCTACTGAACTGTATAGTAATAGAGTTAATATTTTTAGCATATGCAGTTAAAATAGCAGCAGAACCAATTCCCCCACTGACTGAATGCTCTGAATAATAGGTCCAGAAGAATATCTGTGCTCAGCTGTAGTTCAGAAGCTTGAACAACGTTTACCAGCATCTTTCTGCACCACAGTTCATTTGAAAATGCACAGCATGAACTTTTTAGCAGTTCTCCCCAGAGGCAGTAGTGCCAAAAATACAAACCAGGGATTTCTCTCAGCTGCCTAAGCATGTAATATTTATTTGAGTTCTTAAAAATTTCCATCTGCACACTCTCTGGAGGCAATTCCACCATCTTCCGTGACAGTACTACCCAAATTCTCAGTCTGCCTCGTCTTTCATCACCTTTCTTTCTTCCTCTGCATATACTCTTTCAGTAAACTCTACTGCTTCTTTCTTCTAAGTCTATCCTCCTTTGTCATTCTTTCTGCTAAAATACTCATCCCTCTGTCAGCTTGTCTTGAAAAAGACATTTTCCGCCTGGTTTGCTTTCTCTGCTTCATCCAAAACTCTTCCCTTCAGCTGCTTTCCCAACTATATTTTTTTATGAGCTTTTCATTTGCTTGCCTTGCCTGCCATACACTTTCCACACCCAGTCCAAGGAGGTAACAAATGCATTTCTGTGGTATAATCCTATTATATATTTCTCTCTGCACAAAATCCCGAAGGTGTACTTTGAAATTCCAAAGGCTTCTAGTGGCTCCTCCCTCTATGAGGAAAGACCAGGGAGTCAGCCAACAGACTGACTTCATTTGGACATATCAAAATCAGTGTCTCTTTAGAGCCATATTCTTCAGAACTTCCTTCTCATGTGACATTAAAAAAAAAAAATCAACTTAATTTGGAATAAAACATTACTAAATTATTGGAACATTTTCAGTGCAAAAATAGTCACTCCAATTTTCAATTCATTTTAGATACTGTGTTTTCTTCTTTTAAACCTTTGTAACACTTCAATTTTAATGGCAAAGTGGATTATCACAATTAACTTTACAAAGAACAACACATTACTATTATTTTGGGCTGTTTCCAAGTAACAAAATAATTCAAGACAAAATTTCATAATGCTAGAGAATTTTTGCCTTACAGCTGTAGGTCTTCTCAATGAATGTCCCAACACTATTCTGTGGTATTCACAAATTGCAGTACATACAGCTGAAATGCTGCTAGATTAATACTAGTGTTCCCTCCCTCTGCCTGCCAAAAGTAAACAGAAAAGAAGCCATTTACAGTTCCTAGAAATGTTGCCTAATACTGACTATAAATCTGGACCTCTGAAAAGCCACTGCAATTTTCCATAAATACTTTATTTTTCCCTAGCAACTGCTGTAGGGGATTTGTGACGTTTTGAGGCAAGAACAATGCCCATGAACAGCAGGAGACAGGACAGGAAAGGGTTTCAGCAGAATATGGAGCTAGCTGCAGAATCCATCTCACCTCCACAATGAGGTTTGATTCAGAGATGAATAATAGAGCTGATGGAGTAATCAAGACTACATTCCACAGGACCTTGTTGGCTCAGAAAGAATAAATCCTTTGAATAAAGTTTCTCGGTGGAGAAGAAAGGAAATTGAAACCTAAGACATATTAGATACCACTGAAAAGACAGACAGAACGCTAGTATTTGTTTTTACTATGAAAAAAACCCAAAATCTTTGCGTTGTTGATATGGTTTGAAGCTGGCTCCCTGCCAAGTCCCCAAATCCCACCTCAAGAAGTTCCCCCCCCCCCACCCCAAACCAAGGGAGAAGAGGGGAAAAAGTAAAAAAAAACCAAGAG
>JAWWLV010000144.1:33568502-33579943 GCA_035041135.1 Platyrinchus mystaceus
GAATACTGGGTAGATCTGGGCACTTCCTTGGCTACAAACTGGTCACCAAGGAAGGCCCAGACCAAACTACCACAGTTGTTAATGGCTGCACAAAGAATAGGAAGACAAAGTGATGGACTAAAGCTTTTTTCTTTATTCATCAGTATCTTACATATAGCCACCCAGAAAGTAAAACAATTAAAAACTGTCTTCTCAATCTTTCTCCACAGTATTTTTATTCTTATTTTAAGAGAACATTTATTTAGCTATAAGGGATACCTAATGGGTACCCAGAGAGCTGCCTACTTTCAGTAGGACTGCCTCTTTTTAAGTATTGCAAATTTTTGTTTAATAGGAAAGCCAGACAGTGTCTACCAGTAAGCAAATTAAAATACATCAACCAATTCCTGTGAACACTTCAGCTGGTTTGTCAAACACAGAGCAGCTTACAGTGCTCTAATAAGCCAGTTTATTAATACAAACCTCTCCACAAATAGACTTGAGAATTCCACTGAGAGCTGATTAACTCTCACACATATGACAGATTCCAAGAAACCAGGAAAAAACCCCAAACAAAAACTTGTAATAAGATGCACAGATCATCAATTCTAACAGTTCTTCACACACAGTAAGAAAAACACATTTTGCCTCTGTTACCATCACACAGCATCTTGAAACACTTAGCATTTATTGTCCCAGAGAATGTACTACCCTTGAAGTAGAACTTTAAACGGAGACAGACACTAAAGTCTCTCAAATACACAAAAATTATGGGCAAGTCAGCGTAAAAGATCTCAGTTGAAATAACCATCATCCTAGTTTTTCAGTCGCTAACCCATTTAGATCTGTCAAGCCCTTGAAGGGCTCCATTATGGGTTGACATGTCTCTGTATGAAGTTTTATCTATGTATACAACTGTGCTGTAGTTGCTTTGTGCCATCACATGAAGCTGAATTTTGCTGCTTTATTATTGAACACGGTAAGAATAGTCTTACCAGTACACACAACATCTGTTAAGTGCTCTATAACTTTATTTAGATAAACATTTCTTGTCATGATAAACTAAATAGGTTAGAACTTGCTGTCAGGAAGCCTCTGTTACATGACAAGTGTGAAATCAGGAGTAATCCATGCACACACTAGCTGTGGCTGAATTTAATACCTGAGTGTATGTGAATTGATTAAGGCAGAATAAGGCAACTGTATGAAGATTGGAATCTTACCAGTCAGCACTAACTACTGGAAATAACTTGGAATAGGACAAGCACCATCAGTCTACGCTAAGAATGCTGACCAGGAAGCACAGAAGACTACAAACATAACAAAAGCAAAGCAGCAGAACAGCTACTTTATTGTGTCCAGAGGAACCTCTATGATAAAGTTACTCTTCCGTGTAATTACTTGGTCTTGTTCTAGAAAATGCAATAGCTAACAGAATGAAAATACATCGTCTCCTGCTAAGCAGCCCTTCAAGGCTAAATACAATGGAGCAATCACATTATTCTTTGTTTTTGTTGCAAATCTGTCTATAAGTAGCAGTTAACCTCCTCCTTGCCAGAGAGCTGAGAGTCCAGGGAACAGGTTTTGCAGGGAGGCTGCATAATCTCCACCCATAAAGGACACCAAAAAGTTGCTTGGAGGAGCATCTTCTCTGGCCAATACCATGTTGAACATGAGGCTGGGCTTGGGCCCTCCAGAAGTGCCTGCCAATCTACATGTCTAGGATTCATCAGCTCTGATGGCTGCCCAGAGTGAGTAGTTTGTGCTACACATCCACAATGTTTGTAGTGCTTTTGCCTCTTCCCCTTTCCTTCATTTGGTGGAATCAGATACTAGATTTTGCGCACAGTAATGCAGAAACAAGTTAGAAATAATTCATCTACATACAGAGAGTTGAGAGACAGGCTCGTCACAGACCTTAGGTTTAGACCTAAGTTCCTGTTTTGAATTAATTTTTTGAATGAGATTGCCCAGTAACCAAAAAGTCTGCAGAAAGATAAATTCTAAATTAAATACCAAAGCTAGATATCTGAATTCTCCTAACCCACTAATACTTGAAAAATATTACTACTTTACCCCTTGAAAACTATACACCAACTTGAAATCTAATTTACAAATACACCTGAAGGCCTCTTATCTAAGGTTTTAAAAAATTTTTAGAAAGGAATTGCTAAGAATTTCTTTCACCTACAACAGCATTTCAAAAATACCAAGCCACAAACATTACAGGAAAAAAGGTAATCAAACTTCAAGACATATCAAACATTTCAATACTGGAAAAGCTGCTTGGCTACATGGTGTGGGGGGATTTTTTTACTTGAGCTGTGGATCTTTTCAGCAGCTTTTGGAGCTTCAGATGTTCTCTATAAATTACTCCTTCCTTTAACAGGGAAACTAGCAGTTTCTTTGTGGGAAGCAGTGTGGCCAAACAAACAAAATAAATTGGAACATTATTGAATAGAAAAAAAAATGCTGAACACACATTTGGTGGCAAAGAATAACTAGTCAACACAATTAAACCCTTAAAACCCACATTTTCCCTAGCACTTTATTAGCCTCTAAAAATTTCCCAGTTTGAATTAACTAATGGGTAACAATAAGTCATTATACCAAGAGAATTTTCTTCTGTTCTGAACTGTCATGTACTGGTAACAAGTATGGCAGGTTTCCCATACAAAAGGAAAACACTAATTAAAAGTATAAACTCTTTGTGTCTCTGTATTCTCCCTGTATAGTATTAGGTAATCAGATATCAATTTATTCTTCCAAAGTTCCACGCATTGATTATTTGAATGAAATATATTTCCACAGAGAATTTCTTTTTAGATTATAATAAAGGGCAAGAATGTTTCATTTCTTCTCCTTGGTTTGCTCTATCCACAGAACAGTTTAAAGAGTCTGTCTAAACTCTAAGGGAATCACTGTCTGTAACGTAAAACTACTCTTTGGCAGAAGGCACTTCCTACTTCATCTGCTACAAGCCTCCTTTCAACAACAAAGTAATCAAAGAGATAAGTAAGGTTTTTTGGTTAAACATGACGATGATGCAGGCAAGGTATTTCCATGTACATAACCTGCAGGACTATTCCCAGATATCGTATGAGGCTTCAGAACAGAGAATTATATTTTTCAAGGCAGTTGAAATAGACAAACACACCTCAGGTCAACTTTTTAGCAAACTTTGGAAAATGACAGACAAGTTATCATAGAATCAACCAGGTTGGAAAAGACCTCCGGGATCATCAAGTCCAACCCTTGATCCAACACCGCCATGTTTACCAGACCATGGCACTCAGTGCCACATCCAGTCTCTTCTTAAATACCTCCAGGGATGGAGAATCCACCACCTCCCTGGGGAGCCCATTCCAATGTCTGATTACTCTCTCTGTAGAATATTTCTTCCTAATATCCAACCTAAACCTCCCCTGACAGAGCTTAAGACCATGCCCTCTTGTCCTACTTCTGGTTGCCTGGGAGAAGAGACTGACACCCACCTGGCTACAACCTCCTTTCAGGAAGTTGGAGAGCCTGGTTTCAACCCCTTCCCCCTTCAAACATAGAATAAAGCCCTCCTGATCTGCCCTGACAATTTATGGACTAAAGTCCTTTTGCCCTTGCTAGACAGATGAAGCCCATCTAACTCTAGCAGGCTAGGTACCATAGAATTCGCCCCATGGTTGAAAAAAACAAAAATTCTTTCGGTGGTACCAATCCTTTAGCCACCTATTGATAAGATGGGTTTTCCTACTCCTTATTTATTCCTGCTACTGCAGGAACTGAGGCAAACACCTCCTGTGCTCCTGTCCCATTAACTAATCGACACACCACCTTGAAGTCCTTGCTGCTATTGATGCACCCTTGTAATGATCTTATCACTCTCCATCACCCACTCGAATGTTACTGTCTTTATGTTCTTCGTGTTTAAGCGCTGACAGAAAATCTGGGAGAGGGAGGAAAAATAGGGAAGAAAAAGGAAAAAGGTAAATAAAAAAGACTTTAAACATTTATGAAATTACTAAATCAATTTATTGCAGCATAAAAAGAAAGATAAGATTAAAGGGGGGTTGACCTCTTCCTTGGACAGAATACAGAGGATCAACTATAACTGCAATATTTTACAACAGATTGTGTTTCAGAGGAGATGATCATACAGGGCAGGGCTGAAGCACTCTACTGCTGTTCATGCAGAGGCTCTTTGTTCCCAAAAGGTAAAATCAATATACTATTTACCAGAAAGCTTTACAGAAATAGGGGTAAAAGAGGCACTGTCATGCAGCATGGAACAGTGTCAAATATAAACTTTTTCTTCCCCAGAATGCAGCTTTCCTTTTTTTTATTTGTCTGCTCAGAAAACAACATTAGGTGAAGGAACACAGAGGACTACCATTAGATTCTTACTATATTATCACTTCCAACTAATTTGAACACCTTAGAGGAACATTAAAGATCACTTTCCTAATCCTATTTTGGAATCAAATGAACAAGTCAAACCTGATGATTATTGTGACTAGAAAGAAACCCTAAAAGAACTCATTCAATAACGATTGAAATGAACACAATGCAGTTTGCCTGTTACATATTTTACAAGTATTCATTCCAGACTGAAATTTTAACCAAAGCTGAAAAGCAGCCCCGTTATCCAACCAGAAACTGCATTGCAACATTAAAAAGTACAAGTCAGTCATAGAACCAAGGAAAAAAAAATAAATGCATGATACCAATAAAGACATAGACAATTAAAAAAAAAAGAGCTGGATGTACCAATTTTTGTTCTTTTTTTTTCTCCCCTGAGGCAAATAAACTAGTTCCATAAATACTAGATCCTACTTTTTTTTCATTTCACACAGCTTCAATTGTAACTTGACAAAAAGCATAATCCTTTTGCTCAAATTCAAGTAAATGTATTGAAGATCTCAAGAACACACTAAGTTGAACTGTATAAAAGTCAGTACATACAGTAGCAAAGCATCTCCTCAGAAGTCCTACCTTTGTTTACAAATTACACCTTCATATCTTCCCAAATTAAGGGTCATCATCCCCTTTTCTGCACAACTCTTTGAGTAACTACTAATGTATTAGTTTAAGATTATCTTAAAACCTATCAGGAAGGGTTTAAAGCATACTCATTTTGGGAGAAGCTGAGAGAGCTGGGATTGTTCAGCCTGGTCACAAGAAGGCTCAGGGGATTTAATCCATCTAAAAACCCAAAGCTGGGAACTAAAGAAGACAGAGGCAGACTTGTCAGTGGTGTCCAGTCACAGGTCAACAGACACAAACTGAAATACAGCAAAATCCATTTAAACACAAGAAAAAGCCTTGATGTGCTGTCCTCTGTACCCTCCTGACCCCTGCATAGGCAGTTGCCTCTCCCCACAGTGTTGGGTGATGTGCTGTAAAGATCAAACACTGTAACAGGCTCTTCCCAGGCTGGTTGTTGAGTCTCCATTCTTGTGGATGCTTAAAACCTAATGGGACACATGCCTCATAAAACTGTTCTAGTTGGGACTACTCCCTATAGGGAGATTGAGCTACATGATCTCCAGAGGTTCTTTCCAAGATCAAATATTATATGATTAAAAACAAATCTAAAATTACTCCAAACACTGTACTTTTAATTGGGAAAAAATATCCATGCTTTGTTTCACTGGAAAAGGTATTCTAGAATTCACCTATAAATCCTACTTTTTCTGGTTACATCATAAAGCATTATAAATATTATGTTCCAATCAAAGCAACAGCAATAATTTTCCCATAGACACTTCTTGGAGACAGAAATCCCATCCACCCCATTAAAGTCAAGATTCTGGGAAACTGTACCTTGATAAAGTTAACTGGGAGAGGGAGAAAAAAAGAAATAAAAATAGAAGTGTTACGAGTTTCACAAACAGAAGATCCAAACCATTCCAAAAGCAAGGTTGTTGCAAATTAACAATAATGCAGACTTGGATATATTGCACTACATGCATATGAAAAAGAAGTTTGAATGCCAAAACACAACAGAAATGTTGTAAGCAAAGATTAATCATATGTTTGACAACTCTCTATATTCAAATTGTGCTATTCACAGAAAATTACAGCAGGCCTTGGCACAAGTGCTCAGAAAGCTAGGAAGTGCAAAGGGAGTCATTGCAATGTTTCCCAACAGATAAAGAACAAACAAGAAAAGTTTTTCTTTGCAGAAAATCTTTCCAATATATTAAGAAAGAAAAAAAAAATTAATTTCCACAAAGGAAAAACATTTTGGTAGGTTTACTGAACAAAAGATGTATGGTTCATAACTAAAACATCATATAAATTTTAATAAATAAAATAACTCCATGAATTCTGAGGAACAAACACAAGAAAGTGGAATAATGTCTAATACTATCAGTGGATATAAAATGTCAGGGAAAGGAATTAAAAGTGTGAGGAAACAAGCTTGGACTCTGCCACTTTACAGACTTCAAGGCAGAGACAGTGAAGACAGAAAGGAAAGAAAAATATGAAGTGCAATAGCTTTCACTTCCGAAAAATTGAAGAAAAGAAATAAGTGGAGATCAGAGAAGAGAAAAAAAACTAACTTTGCAGGTTTTCTTTGGCATGAGGTTGTTGGAGCTTTTTCCTTCCCCTCCCAATTTAAGTGTATAAAGAAAGGATAATGGCAATATGAGGAAACAACTAAACACTGTGAAAAGTTTTCAGAAATCAAGGTTTGCTTCATTTATTACAAAACTTTGGACAAGGTGCTTGTATTTTGAGTCAAAAATTATGTAGAATTTTGCATGTACATAAACAAAAATACATTGTATAATTATTTGTTACATGCATTTCTTCTAAATTCTCAGATTCAGCAGTCATTTTGCAAACAGATGGACCAAGATTTACTCTATAATTTGAAAAGCATATGCAAGGGAAGTACAGAAGTTTCACACCACCCACTAAGAATTTGAAACATGATTATGGCACTCACTGACCAACCATTCAGAAATCAAATGATATGTAAAATCAATTGCATACCTATATAGCAACTTAGTACTATTGCTACAACTTGATAAATTATAGCATTAGGAAGACATTTGTAGTTTAAAAATAGGGTGGAGACAAAAAAGTTCTCAGTCTTTCAATGAAGTGTCATAACAATCAACAGCCTTAACAGCAGGTGTTCCTCAAGCTTGTGCTCAAGGGGGGTGACATCAAAGTTGCCATGTGCTCTTCCCAGCCATTTGCTCCATGACAGCAAGGAAAGAACTCATCAGGTCAATTATGATTTAATGTTGAGATTCAAAACTACGTGTAAGAAAGGCAAAATACACCCAGGGACAGCAAATCTTACAGCTCTGTAACCCAAAATTAAAATGAGCGTTTTATCTCAGACTGCAAAATACACAAATCAACAAAAAATAGCAACACTGTATTTAACAGATTTCCAGTAAAGTATGTAACAGCAAGTAATGAAAGACAGAGATTTACAGATTGTGGCTAAAAATCTTTCCACCACTTCACACTTAGTATAGCTTCTCCTACAAAAATCTTGTAGGCTCTACTAAATATCTACCAATATTAACCCTGCTCATGAATTCCACTCATGATGTAGCAGTTATGCTAACCAAGTCTTTGCAAAATTTCCAGCTATGTATTAGGCATGGAAGTCAGATGAGCATAAAAATTATCTTGATTTAGGAAAATGTCCATCAATTTTCAACTGTTTCTGTGCTTTTAACCAGGTTTGGTACTTTGAAAAAAAAATAGCTCTCTTAGTGCCCTGAGTTAGAATCTCCAAGGGGCTCAGAGCAGAGCAAACCCACTGAAAAACTCTGAACTACTAAGAGAAAGATGTCTCTGCTTCAGGATATATAATTACAAAAAAGAGAAGGGGGTGGGGGAGATGGAAATAAAAACAAACCATAAATGACAAAGTGCCAAAATATACACTAATAAGTTCTCTGTATAAATAAATACCATCTCTCTACTGATTAAATTTTTGTTATTATTTCAAAGACCGCCTAAGTCACTAAATTCATCCAATACTATTGCAAAGTATTTCAAAAGTGACAAAGAACTTACAGAAGGAAAAATACTTATATATACAGGCCTTAATAAAAATGCTGAAGAAATTAAAAACACATTACAAACAATATTTTCTGTGTACTGGTGTATAAATGTAAACAAAGAGAAAAAATGGCAAGAAAAAAGTAGTGGTTAAAGGGGCATAATCAAAGCTTAGCTGATTTTGCCAATGAATAAATCAAATTTGATGTAACATTTAGGAAATGAAATTTTGCTAGTGTTTCCATGTAACTGTCTTATCTTATTCTATTGTTATATCCTATCTGGAATCAGAAAGACAAGTGCTATCTCTGGGTATCTTATCCACATACAAATTGAATCTGTTCAGGTGGAGTCCAGGAGTTTTACAAAAATGCTTGTACCTCTACTGAAGCTGGACAAAGTAAATAAAACAAATGCAACAGAATTATTCTAAACACAGAGATTTGCTAAAGCTCAAGTAACAAATGAGGAATATATCCAAAAATCTAAAATACTCCTTTGTCCCAGGGAAATGTTACATTGTTGTCAGGTTTCCACAGTCCCCTTCCTCCTCTTACTAGTATCTGTATTACTATTATTCAGCCCTTTCCCCAAGCATTCAGTATCTCCCAAAAGAATGAGTACTGACAACTTACAAATTCTAACAATTTGATTATAAATTAAACCCAAATGACATTTAAACCTTTAAGTCACCATTAGTTTTCTAACAGACTGCATTCTAGCAGCAATAGAAATTATAGTATGCAAGCTCCAACTTCCCAACAGCCCCTTCAACTTGTTGACCCTATGAGCACAGGAGGAGCAGTATCATTAAAACCATCTCCTCTCTCTGGCGAGCAGTGACAGGACACAAAGAAACGGAATGAAGCAGCACCAGAGTAAGTTCAGAGTGAACATTAGGAAAAGGTCCTTCACTGAGAGGGTAATCAGTCACTGGAACAGGCTCTCCAGAGCACCAAGCCTGACAGAGTTCAAGGCGCGTATGAACAATGCTCTTAGTCATACGGTTTAGTTTTAGGTAGTCCTGCAAGGAGCTAGGAGTTGAACTTGGTAATCCTTATGGGTCTCATTCAATTTGAGATATTCTATGATTCCATGATTCTCTAATTAACACCTCCATGATAGCCTGGGTGGTGGGATGAATGCACCTCATCAAATTCACTGGTTATTGAGGGGAGGGGTCCACACACTAGGGTACGTGGCTGTGCATCAGAAGGACTGCAACTGACTAGAGAAATGGGCTGACAAATCTCAGGGACAATCAGCAAAAGACAAACCAAAATACTATAACTAGGATGGAATAACCCTATGCAAAAGTCTAGTGTGAGAGCTAACTGATCAGAAATCAGCTTTGCACAAAAGGAGATGCTGGGTCTGGTGGACAATTCAAATACAAGACAAAAATGCACCCTTGCAGAAATTGAATGCTAAGGGCATACCAGACCGCAGTAGCTACAGCAGAACCATCAAGAAAAGGGAAACAGTTATTCTAATCCACATCTGCCAGACTACCTTTTGAGTACTGTATTCCATTTTATGCTCCCCACTGTAAAACATATTGGTACAGAGGAAAGACAACAAGATGGTTTGGGGCTAGATTATAGGATGTACAGGAGCAGCTGAGAGAACTGTGTCTGTTCAGCCTCTAAAGGAGAATGCTGAGAGGACACCATAGAGCCATACTTGCTGGGAAATCCACAGCAAAAAGATGAGAGGCAGTGAATGTAAACTGAAGAAAGGAAATTCAGATTAGATAGAAGAAAATAAAATGTTCCTCAGAAAGATGATGGAAAGCCAAAACAGGCTATCCAGAAAGACTGAGGAATCTTCACTCCTGAAAATACCAAGATCAAGTACACATGGCCCAAAACAGCCTGTATAACTTTGCAGCCAATCCCGTTCCAAGCAGGCAGCTAGACAGATCAATTCCAGATGAAACAGAAATGGTATGGAATAAGGGACAGAGATTGTACCAGATTTGACTGGGATGGAATTAACTTTCCTCAGAGCAGCCCTTATGGTGCTGGGATTTTTATTTGTGGCTAAAATGGTGTTGGTAACACACCAGTGTTCTTCCTATTGCTGAACTGTGCCTGCACAGTATCAAGTCAATCCGCTAAAATAAGCTGTGACAAACAGACAATGCTCAGAAATAAAAGCTATGGGGAAGGAGGAGAAAGGGGGAACAGTCATGGTTATGGCATCCATGATGCAGGCAGGAAGCAGTTGGACATCTGCCTGACTACAGGAATTAGTGAATAAATTATTTTTTTTTTGCTTTGCTTAAGCATCAGGCTTTTGCTTTTTCTATTAAACTGTCAATATCTCAATCCATGAACATGCTTGCCTTCCTTCCTTTTTCTCCTCTTCCCACAGGAGATGGGAGTGAGCAAGATGCTGGGGTGGTATTTGGCTGTTGGATGCCCTTCAACTTGAATGACTCTATGATTCTATGATACTTCTTCATATGTGTTTCTCATATATACTATAGGTTTCAAAAAGCATTTCATAATGCTGTGAGAAAGAAGCTGCTCATTAAAATTTTGGACTATCTCAAACTTTCTCAAGTTCTGTTTGGGTTTTTTTCTATGTAAAAAGTATGACAAATTCAATATTGGCCAATATCCCAGGAGGGGCACAGATCAACTGCTACAAGCCAAGAGTCTACGCATTTATCTTCCTATCCCTTCCACCAATATTCACTCAAAAGTGAAAGGAGAGAGGAACAGTCTCAAGGAAGATGGAGCAAAACTGAGAAGAATGATTAGATGACACACCATACTCCAAGTTTCTACGTGGGTATGTGTGAATTCTGACATATTTAAAAAATTTAAAGCATTTTTACTGTTATGGGAGTTCACAGAAGATAGCTGAGCAACTGTTTTAATATGAAAACTGAAATAAAAATGTTGGCAGATGCACTGGATTTGCTCTCCTCCCAGGGAGAAGGGGAAAAAAAAAACTAAACCATAAAAAAACCTCAAGGGAAATAATTAAAGCATAAGCCAGTAAGACACATCACAAGGTTTAATGGTTAAGATTTGGGGATTTTTTTTGTTGTTGTTGTTTAGGTTGGGAATATTGTGGACTATTTTCCCCTTTTTCTTATTTAAAACCAACCACCTATTTTATCTCATGCACAGGTGAAAACAAGGGAGTACAGGGTTACACTGGTTCTGAAAAGTCTAACGAGCTGCTACAAATGCCTCAGATGCTTTTCTCAGAACTAGAATAGGATGTGTGAAAACTATAACGAGCATGTTTATTTTATAAAGTTTGTCAGACATGCTGCATTTACATTTGTGAGATGCAGAAGGTTTGAAAGTATAGGCAGCAATGGACAATAGGTAATAATGTAATGTGGCCAGTCTTCACGAACGAAGATCTGGGAAAGGTCTTTTTACCTTTCAAGCCTGCGCAATGGATTTTTTAGG
>JAWWLV010000144.1:33580091-33596533 GCA_035041135.1 Platyrinchus mystaceus
ACCTGCATCAATAAAGTGGATCCTTTTTTTCATTATTGTTGTTAATATTACTATTATTATATTTGCTCTTCTGGACAAAATGCTCAACAAGACCAAGCTAAGTTTTGTCTGCTTGATACAGAAAAATGAAGCATGAATTAAGAATCTGAAAATCCATTCATGATGACACCTATCAAGACCCAGTTAACAGATGCCAAGGTACATTAGTCAAAGTGAATGTGACAGATGAGTTATATTACAATGGATTACATATGGTATCCAGCTTTTCAAATTAAGAAGTGAACTGTGACACCACCAGGTTATTTTTATAGAGGGCAGTGGGAGTAGATTATATTCCTGATTAAGAAATCTAAAATAAGCAAAGTAAGAAAGGGCCACCGTAGGAATTAACATGCTTAAAGAGCAATATAACAAATGAAAAGAAAAGGAATGTGCTCTAGATGCTACAGTGATATCGATCCATATTCTCCTTTTCTTTAGCATTTTGATGTGGTTGTTTCGAGTTTATGCATGGATACAAATTAAACTGTCAACCTAATGCAGCAGCAATCTCTTAATTTTGAATTTATCTTAATTCTAATGGGCAAGACTTTTAATAAGCTCTTAGCGGTTTATTTCTTTTGTTACGGGGAGTTTTGCTTGGTCAGTTGTGTTCTGTTGGTGGGTGTGGGCTGTGGGATTTTTAGGTGTAATTTTTTTGCCTTTTTTTTTTTTTTTTAATGGTTGTTTTTTTGGGGGTGGTTCTGTTTTTTTGACTCAGCAAGACCAGAAAGGGGAGGAAGAGGAAAGGAAAAGGAGGAACTGAAGTTTAGTGAACCAACAGGTGAGAGCCCCTACATCACTTGTCATAGCCGAATGAGGACCCTGTGTCTGTAAAAGACTTATCTTGTGACTTAGAAAGAGACATACAATTAGAGACTGATGTAACAGTAAATAGTAATCTGTGTTGGACAGTTATGGTGATATGAGTTTGTTCTTCTACATAGTTCAGAACTGGAGTACACTCACACCTTCTGTCAAGTCTTTTGAAATGGCAAATTTGCTGCTTTACTTAAAAATAAATAAATAAAAATCAAACAAAACAAACAAAAACCCAACCAAAAAACAACACCTGTCCCAGTAAGAAATCATTTTTTGAAAAATACAATCATAAACTTGATTTCACTAGTAGTCAGTTCTAGCAACACTCGCAGTGATCAAATTAAATTCTCAACTAAGAGGTGATTTGAACCACTCAAAATCCTGAACTCCTTCAACAACTACTGAGATTCAGTTAAACAATATGGAGACCTATTAGTGAACATAACATGAGCAGACATGGTCACTGCCACTCACACTATTCAGATGTGCTTGAGTACTACACAATAAAACATTCTTAAAGAACTTTAAGTCAGCAAAAAAATGAGAGGTCTTTTTTTCCTGAAAAAAAAAATTCTTTAAATTTTTACTTTTTCAGCCCTTCTAAGTTCACATATGCACTTTGTGACAATACTCCACTAAGACTGAAAAGTTCTTCCTTCCAAGAGTGGTCTTCTTAGTCATACAAAGACCAAAACATGGAGGGCTATCATTTCTGCATAGAAGAGCCAGAAATAATAACAGTCTAGAGATTCATTACCTTTACTGTCATTAACAAGCTAACTAGACAAAACCACAGAAGAGCAAGATAATGTACTAGGCAATTCACTTATTCAAGCAGCTTCATATGGCCATTTTCCATTTTCCATGAAAGATCTCAAGATCTTTTATTTAATATAATCTAATTAATTAATATAATCCAAAACCTTATTTTTAACATTAGATTTTAACATTAGATGAAGCACCTAGGAAGAGACATCTTTTGCTATCATTCCTTTTAGAACATAATGGGAAAGATGACAGAAAGAAGAAAAAAATGAAAATAAAATATTTCCTATTTTCACCTTTTCTTTCCTGCTTTACTTCAGAGACTCCCTGTAGCCACAGTAATGATGCTTCAAAACATACCTCTTTCTTCTCTGGATCAAACATGTCATCACCAAATGCATGACTGATAACAGACTCAAGGCTTGGAAGGATTCACTGGGAGACACAAAACATTCCTAAGCAAAGAGTTTTATTGTTTTTAGAGGATAAGCCTGTTTTAGGCTTCAAATTAATTTTTATGTCAAATCTGGGAATGAGGGAGTGGATGGGGGTGAATATGTCACAACATAAACCTCCAGATTTTATTCAGCCCAACCAATTAAAATACAAGAAAAAGAGGCACAACAAAACGCAACAGCTCCTCTCTGAGGGTGTAAAAGAGATAGTGAAGTTCCACACTTCAGTTTCATTTCAAAATATTTCATGTGACAATGTGTGAAGTCAAAAATTTTACTTTAGTGGAACTAAGAAAAGATGACATTCTCTTTTCTTGCAACAAGCAGAAGTTGCAAGTAGAAATATTTCTAGGCTAACTCTTAAAATATGGTAGCTCACAAGTGTCCTAGTTCTGGCTCAGATCAGGGGAGGGGGGGTGGTGTAGACATTGTGTTATTTGATACCATCTTATGTCATGGCCGGGGGCAGGGAAAGACTATCTCTCACCTACAGGAAAAAGGGGCATGGTTTTCATCCAGGAGCAAGCATAGCAGACAGAGTGGTCAGGGTGGGGTGCCACTGGCTGCAGTCATGTCACATTGGGCTTCGGTGAGCATTTTTGCATGTAGATCATCCTCTCCTTGTACACTTTTGTCATTAGCATTGTTGCTGACACTGTTTTCTTATATCATTGCCGTTTCCAGTAAATCTTGTTTCTCAACCAGTAATTTTTACCTTTTTGTGCCTCTAATTCTCAACTCCATCCCTGGAGTGGGAAGGGGGAGTAGACAGGAGGGGAGCAAGTGAGTGGCGTCTGGTTGGGAGAGTCTCAGTGGGGGGTGGGGGCACTAAACTAGGGAGCGCTGGTCCTGAACCATGACAGCTCTATGACAACATAGAAATATGGCAATAAGGACATAAGATGTCGAGGAGGTTTCATAATGGAAGACAGTCTCATATCACACTATGCAGCTAAAAGAGCTCGATCTGCTAATCGGAACTTGCATGTGAAGACCTATTCTCCATGACAAACCAAAAATCACAGAAAACCAGACATCTTCCCTGTCAGGCACTTATAAGCATCATTACAGGATGATTCTTAAGACGGCAACTAAGTGATGGAGAGAAGCTACTTCTCTTTCCATGAAGAACTTCAGGAACAAGGAAGGAAAGGTACTACACAGCACTTGGAGAAAGAACTAGAAGAGAACGTGTCTTCTTACTCTTTTATTCACAGGTGCCTGTAATAAAGTCATAATCAAGGCTGCTGTACTTATTTTAGTTAATGTAGAAAAAATCATTATCCAATCTCCTACAAACATTTAACCTGCTTTTTTGGAAGTAAGAAGTTTTACACCATTAGAAAAACAACGAAGATTGTTTCTTCGTGTTCCAACATAGTGTTTGAAAGCTACAGATTCATCATATTTATGTGAACAGTAAGTCACGTAATAGCAACCTTTTAAAAAAGATTCTTCACAATGAAATATAAAGAACCTTTGGAATCTGTAAAAAAGGAGAAAGGAAACCACTTCGCATGATAGATTTTGAGAGGGAGTAAGCAAATACCAATGAACAAAATCACATTGTAGATAGTGCTTTCTTCATTTATTCAAGAACAGTTCATCACTTACAGAACATAATTATATATATTCTCCCACTTTGTATTATGAATGCAATCACAGATGTAAGAGCACATGTATTTTTAAGCATCATGCCTTTAAAAAAAAATAAAAAACCAAACATGTAGCATCTGAAGACTGTTATTTTTATTCTTTGTTCCTGACCAAAGTCTTTTAGAACCATCAAGGAAATAATTCGTAATTGTATGTGCAGGACAATAAAATGAGAAAAAATAATCTATAGATATTCCTTGATTGTGACAAATAAAATTTCCTTAGACCATCTGTTCTTCTTTAGGTATAAAAGCTTACAAAACGGAATAGGGTATTAAGCAGCCATCTTGCACAAAAGTTTCCTGTTGCTAAGAAACAGGAAGGAAAATAATATATCCACGGTCAGCTGTTACTGAATTGATTTAGGCTGATAAAATTTTTGACCCAATTTGACATATTTCATAAGGAATCAAACACATCATTTGTTTAGTCTGTTTGCTGTTTCCATAAGCCATATTCTGCTTAGAATTTTTATATTTGCATGGAGATGATGACTAAAACTGTTCAGTGAACAGTGACAGAAATGTCTCTCTGGTTAGTCAAATCAACAGGGAATTACAGTACTTTGAGAAATCATTCTTGAGGAGTTCAAAAATTCATCACATTTTGTATGACCTTTCATTTCTAGCAGCTTTTTCACTAGACAAACTTTAGTTCTAGATTTAAATCAAAGGTTAACCCTTCAACACACCACTGTTTTCAACAGGTAAATTAAAGACAATGGTTTCACCTGAGGTATGACTTCTGTAAATATGAAATAAGGCATTATTTTCTTGCTATTCCCAGCTCATTGGTTCAGCTGCACTCCTGCTCAGAAATTAAGAAATCCAAATCACCTCTATACAAAATAAAATCCAAATAAAGTATGAATACAGTGAAATTATCACATGGCCTCCAATCGTGTCACTTCAAAAAGAGCACACAAAACATGTCACAGGTTTGCTACATAAACATTTAGGAAAAGACATCTTAAAAAACATTCAGTATGTCTGCAACCCAGTATCATTATCCATTAAGCTTAATGAATTATGATTTTTTTTCCAAAAAGCCAAAGCATAAAGTCATAATTACTTTAAAGGCTTCCAGTAAAGATTAGAGAATATGAGAAGGAAAGTTTGGGGGGTTGTTTTAAAAGCATTGCTCAATTTAACAACATAGGTTCTTCCGCAGCCAAGCTGTAGGAACACATGGAAGGAATCAGGTACTTTGCTGTTTCTCTTTCAACTCTTCCTACAGGTCTGCACAGCTCTTATCAAGTAGCACATCCAAGAATTTCCCCCTTTCACTCTAGGGAGTTAATTACACTATATACAAGGCCCTGGAAAACAACGTGGTTCCAGGCATAAAGAGTACCATGTTATAGTCTACTAAACATTAAAAAAAAGATACAAAACAAACAAAATGTAAATAGCAACACCTTCTACAAATAACCTAAACAAAACTGCTAGACAGCAAATCTATTTGTCTCTTATGCAGTCTTTCCCACTGGTTTGCTGCATAAACTTGAACATATACTGAATATAACACATGTTCAACTACAGAAGTACAAATGTTTATCTTGATGCCTACATTCTTCAGTCTGAAAAGGCAGTTCACAAAAATATAGCATGTGCCATACGGCTATTCTTCTGGCTTGCAAAATACCTCTTTCCTACCAGGCTTGTTCCTGACAACTGCCTGAACTCTATAAAAATAGTTTCTTCTTGCTGCCTCCTATTTGTTCTCTATATCTTCTGCTTATTATCTCCTCTGAAGGTAACATCAGTGATAACACACCTCTTAAGAAAAAAGGGAACCCAACAGTGATAATGCCACATTTCAGTGCTGAAATAGCCAAGGAAAACAAAGGTCAAACAGCCTCCTGCACTCCCAAGGCTTCTTAATCACATCAAAGGCTGCTGCTACCGTTGGGGATCCTGTATAACCATTCAAAAATGCCTGTATTAAAAATACTTATTATTGGTCTTGATAGATTGATATAATGACTATATTAAAAATTATCAATAATGGTAAATTAATAAAATTAATGTTGATATATTACAATAAAAAATAAAAACAGATGTTTATATTAAAAATAAATTGTCTAATTAATACAAGACACTCAGTAAGAAACCCCATCCAGACTTTTTCCTTCCCCTCTGACTCTTTCTTAATTTATGGCCTAAATTTTAGTACTCCGGTAATACACAAGACTTTTCTAAATCATAAATTGGTTTAGCCTGTTTCTTCCTTTGACATCTCTTAACCCTACCAACAGTTCTCATGTTGACAAGGAAATGGAAGGCTGTTCCAGTCTATGACTGGACAGAGGTTTCATTTCAGCATAAAACAGGTAGTAGGGAAAGCTATGCTGCAAATTTCTACATCAGATCTTACAAAAGGAGAAGATATTAATTTGAAAATATCCCACTCATCCTTCCAGAGATTTCATTTGCTTCCAATCTTAAACTCACCTACCCACAAGTGACACGTCTGTCTAGATGCCAGGATCACCTGTGCACGACAAAAAGGACAAGAGGCACCAGTTATCAAATCCTCACAATGTTTCTAGCTTTATTCTGAACTTGGAACAACAGTTCTGGGACAGATCTCCATAGCTTTTAGGAGCCAGAAGCCATTGTGGGGTGACCCTCCACACCAAAACCCTAAATCTCATTAAATCTTAGGCCAATTTGTTTCCTATTCTGTTTTTCTTCATTTGGAATATGGTCTATAGCCTGTTAGTCTGTTGGGTACATAGGAAAAGTACTAGTACACATAACAAGCTTTCATTGACATGTCACTTACTCTTCCAGAGGGTATCCTGGTCTTGACCTGAATGAAGTATTCCTTTCTTTTAACGCTTCTGCTGTTTCTGTTGGCTAAACACATAATTTCTACTTCATTCATACAAACCCTGATATTTCTATTACATATCTCTAAAAAAAATTAGCAAAGGTAAGCCAAGCCATCACAAACAGCACAAACTGTCATTCCTGAAAATCCCAGCAAAGAAGCCAAAAGCTGATGACCATCAAAAACAGTGTCTGGACAATGCTCTCAGGCACATGGTGGGATTCTTGAAGTTGTCCTGTGCAGGTCCAGGAACTGAGTTTATCTAAATTCTGTTTTCTTTATGTCCATCTGCAAATACCATTCTCCGTTATCCCATAAATCATACGTTTGAGTCTTTCATTATGTACCATATGGGAATGTTTCCAAGGGATAATTAAATACCAACACACAGTATCTTTATTAACAGCTTATATTTTTCCTCATAAAGAATACTTTTACTTCCTGCCTTTACAGCATTTGTCTCCTCTGTCTTGATTGTGGCCATGAACCAGAGAGATCACTATGTGCTCAGGACTTCCCACAACACTAATACTTATATGTAGGTAGGGAATCTTTCTTCCTAAAGAAAATGTTTTTGGTATTCTGAGCAACAATTTTTTATCAACTGTGCATACTTCCAGCAGCTAACAAGCTTCACATTTAATGCTTTCCACTGAGAACACAGGTTCTCAACAAATACAACTAATTACTATACAGTACCTAATCTAATGAAATTAAGAAAGGGGACTTAGTGTGAAGGAAGATATCTTCTGAGCCAAAATAACCACAGAAAGATGAAACAGAGAATCAAGGCAAAAGTAGGTGAGTCCCATCGAACATTAAATTGATTCTAAAATCCTCCAGTAAATAAATAAACACTGATGTGCAGAAAGGGGATTAGACCACCAGCTCTACTTAGATCTTTCAAAAAAACTCTACATTAACCATTTTTATTGCTTTCTTCACAAGGTATGGGTTCAGTCAAACAATTTCGAACCTAGAAATAAAACTATTCAGGGGATTTTTTTTGTTACAAAACATTCCCTAACTGGGAAGCAATGTTTCCTGGCAGAAATGCTCACAATTGTCAAATGTTTTGCTACCTGAAACAGCCTGTGTTATTTCCAAGTACCTGCCAGTTCTACTGCAATCCTTATAGCATTCGCTATGGGACAAAACACAAAGCCTAAGCTTAAAATGATGACTGAAAGCCAGATAAAATCGCTTGCTGCCTAACAGTTTGAATATTATGCCAAAATTAGGCAGTAATTTAGTTCAACTTGACTATTGTCAAAACCAGACCTTGCTTAACACTGTATTAATGAGAGCTGTGGCAGAATATTCACTTTTTCAGCATCACGAAGTTCAAGACAGGAAACATTCGAATCATGTCCTGTAAGATGCATGGTATCTGTGCCTGTTTATTCCAGACTCAAAGCTGAGAACAGCTTGGTGTGTTTGTCCAGCAAGAACACTACAATTGTCCAGCAAGAGAAAGAGTAGCCACTTATAGCTCTACCTGTACACTCCTGCAGAGTATGACAGATAACCTTTCCCCCGTGGTTACTACTATCCTGTAATTACTGCTATATGTTGTACTAATATAGTAGCTACATGACAGTAGGGGTAAATATCATCCAATTGAAAAAATGGAAGGCATGTTCTTTGTTGCTTCAGCATCAAAAAAAAAAAAAAATTATCTAGCAGGAGGATATTTTACATTCCTTGCCTGTGAAAAAGATCAACCCTCTCAGATCTAGTTGAGAACAATTACTTTCAGTTTGCCAGAAAAAAATTATTTTATTTTCATAATCACAACAGAAGTGGCCAGTCCAAGTGAAAATATGAATATGTAAGTTTGTTTGTAATTCCACACTTACTGCTTAATAGTTAATTTGTCAAGGGTGTATATCTGGGTATTTAATTCTTGGATTCTTTCAACCCATGTGACTATTCAGATTTTGAAGCTTTTCCTCATTGCCTATCTGAGCAGGTGAACTTTTATAAAGAGATGGGTATGTGTTGTATGAAAGCTGTTGAAACAGCATTGACTTCTAGTTCCCTGTATCTCATTTCATCTCAGTCTGTAGACAAGCATAGAGGAAAGGCCATACCACTGTCACAGACTGAACAAACTTGATAACAATTTTAAATGCCAAAATGGAAGTGTAGCAACTGTGTCTGACAAGGAAAACTCACCCCTTCAAGGCGATATGTTGCATTTAGTTGCTATCTGATGTTATACTTGAAAGATGTATCTATTTCATTCAGATAAAGTCCTTGCTGGAACAGATATAGTCAAAAATATTTTGATATGCCTGTCTACTCATAGATTTCTATAGCTGGAATAAAGTTTTCAGCAGTTAAACCAGTGATATTTCTAATCACAGCAGTGGCTGGGTTTTACTTCAGTTTAGCACATGCCTCTCCACACAAAAACCATCTACATGGATGAGTACACACAAACTGCTCCAGAACCGGCACTAGCTGTGTTTTTGCTAACCAGGCTTGTGAAAAAGAGCCAGCAAACTGGGCAACAGTCACGGTAACAGAGCATTATGCAGCTTCTGGACTGAAGGCAGAGCACAGGCATCCCTGAATATGGGGAGAAGAACTATGTGTTAGACTAGCCAATTATTAAAATAAGGTGGAGGTGCCAAAGATTTGACCTTTTTTAAGAGAATGTACTCTTGAATGCTATTCTAGACTGCATTTCTTTAGCAGTTTCTCTTTCTGTTCCTCTTCCTTCTCCCCCCCACTCGCCCCCATTCTTCTTTTTCCTCTGGAAGCCTTATGGTTTGTCAAGCAATTTTTTTAAAGGTTTAAAAGAATTAATGGGATGAGCAAACAGCTTTCTGGGAGCTCTATCCAGGATGTTTCCTTGGCCATAAATAACTAACTGGTTTCAAAAACAGCATTGCTCTATTTCAGTTGCAGAGCAGGTGGTCTGTTAAATCTTAAAAGTTATGTCTGTTAGTTAAGTGTTCGTGTAAATATTTCATTAAGCTTCCTGGCTTATAATAAGCATTGCTTAACACTATTTTATGCAACACAAGCTGCAGAAACCATTCTACCAAGGGGAAAAGAAAAAAAGATGGATGAGAATTGGAGGACCGCAGTTGTGGGGTTTTTTAATATCAAAGGAAAAAAGATCATGAATTTTAAGTTAAATGTGCCTGTTTAGGGAAGATATATCTTGTTTCATGTTGACATTTTTAATCCTAGGCAAGTAAGTCCACATTATCCCTTTGTTCTCTTAATTATAAACTTAAACAATTATTTTTAAAAATCTTTCCTTAAAAAATTATTTTATAAATAGCTTAAGAAAATACAGGACATGTTTTTCCACAACAAGTTACCATAAATTATTTTATTTCTATAACATGTTTTGTTATCACAAAACATTATTAATCTGTTTGTGTTCCAAAGCAATAAAGAGAAAAAGTTAACCAGGAGTAGCATATAGCTGCTTAGACGTTAACAGTCAATCTGTTTGTATTTCTATAAAGTTGAGGGATATATCTGTTGGTTGACTGGTGCTCTCCCATAACACTAACAACTGAACACTACCACAAGTTGCCTAGTTTCTCTGTCAATTTTGCAAGACATCATTTGTTTTATTTCCTGGCATTTCCCCCTTGGAAAGTGATTTAAATAATCCTAAAATGCAAACAATATACAGGATATTAATTATACTTTAAACAGCATTTTTATTCCTATATTTTTGTTTATATCATTGAGAAAGGAAATCTTTCCCTCAGACAGTTTTAATGGTCATGCTCTCAGATGTCTGTTATATTATTTGTTCTTTCATGAATAAACTATTTTATTATTAGCCCAAAAAGCAACATTGTCTGTCACAATTCTTACTAGTTTGTCAGCACAGAAGAGCATAATTCACTGCCCTTGCAATAACGAAGTTTTGCATGCTTCAACAGTATCATGTAGAGATAGTGAGGCATAAAGTTGTAATTTAGAGGTCCAAAAATAGGCTTCAATTCTTATTTAATTAAAGGTAAAATGGAAAAGTTAATAACTGGAGAGAAAAAAAAAAAACAACAGATTTTTTTTTTTCCCCATTTCCAGTAAAGCATCTGCATTCTCTCCTACATTTCAAGTAATGCACAACAACTGTGATGATTGCACAAGGAATTGCAACAACATAATGCATGAAGCACCATTATGGAACTGCACAGCCAACACAGCATTAAGGCATGGACAACCTTCCAGCTCTATAATGACTATTTCAGGGGAATAAAAGTGAAATTCATACAGCTGCAGTCCTATGGAGGCCACAACACTATAGAGTGAAATGGAAAGAGAACTAGAGTAAGCTTCACATTACTCCCCAGTAATATTTAAGTAGGAAGCTAGGTCTGAAGCTAAATTATTAAAAGTAAGAGCAGAATTCTCTTCCATGAATCTGCTAAACCAAAAGGTCCCCATTATAATGTAATGTCATTTCCTGAATAATACTGAACATTTTTAAATGTAGACATGATACCTGGCTCAGAAATATCTCCAGATGCTAACATGTAGAGCTGTACAGTCTCTACAGCAAGCAAGCACTAAAATTCCTTTAGCTTCAGAAGTAATCTAATTCTTCTCCAGATCAGATCCTGACTTTCAGATCAGGCATCCAGAAAAGGAGAAGAATGACACAGTGAAAATACACATTTGCAAATAAAAAAAAAAAAATTAAAAATAAATAAACTTCAAAAAATAAAAAATAGGTCTAGCATCAAATGAGATCTATGTGGGCACAAAAGGATATACACCATATATCCTGGGTAACATTTAGCTGCCTAACTACAGAAAACCCTTCCTCTCTATTGTGTATTCACTGTGTACTATAAAATGAGGTTAGAGCTCTACAGATAAAAATGTCATACAGCTCTGATTTATCCCCAGCACACCAGAACTTTGAGCAACGGTTCTATGGAAAGGGAACAAAAAGTATGGAAAAAGGTATTACACACAGCTGTAATACTCACATAGACCAAAGAAACCTGCAGAGCAACTGGGGTCTGCTGTAATAGCCAAAGTAGGTAACAGTGATGAGGTGGTATCACCTGTGTGACCAAGAACTCAAAGTAACAGGACGTTTCATCTGCACTGTTGTCACACTAGCAGATCAACCTGGCTTCATTTGGGCACACCTGCCTGTCTGCCTTTCACCATCTCAAACCACACATGCTGTGTTGAGCTGATTTCTTGTTAACTAATTCCTTATTATTCTCTCTCATTAGTATCCTTATCTGAATCAATTCTTATTTTTCAGCCCATATCATTTTTCTAGCCTAGACTCTGAAATCACTTCCCCATCCTACAGTTTGACTCCTCAGGTTTCATGCATTCATCTCTCTGGGTTTGTTCCCTTCCCTGTTATTTTCTCCTCCTAGTTTTGCTTTTGCAGGACTCTTCCAAGCAGCTTTCTCTTCCAGAGCTCCCGGGCAGCAAACAGCAAGTGTCGGTTGGGCTGCTCAACACCCTGATCTCCCACTGCCTGAATGACTCGTCTGTGATTTCAGAGTAAACCCACCTTGGCCCGGGCATTAAATTTTACAGAGGTTTTAGCCAATAAAGTCTAGGTCTTCCTAGTACAAAAACAGGTGGTTTTGAGGTTTACTATTTTCCACAAGCAATTAAATCTTCCGAGGAAGGGGAGAAACTTGTTCCTCGGACAAGAATCTATTCTGTTTCAAGGGCTCTATCCTGAAGCATTAGTATGTTAAGTTTTCAACTGCATTTGACAGTTATCTTTTGGCCCCCAGCTCAGCTCTCTAACCTTGCTGAAACCTTCAAAAATGTCTACTCAAAAGACTGACAGACATCACACAGGGAGTTTCAAGCCCAGCAAAAGGCTTTCCATGTGATTATCCCCACACATTTATATAGTACTTACTCTATACATTTTATCTTACCATAGAAGTCAAGCTTCCAAATAATGACATAATACAAGTCAAAAAAGGTTGACACTACATTTTGTTTCTTAAAAACAAAATTGATCTTATTTACAGTTTAGCTATAAAGACAGCTATATAAGCACAGCTGAGGCAAAGGGGCCCTTAATCAGTCACACTTCCTTATAGTATCAGTCTCCTTGGTAAATTCCTAATCCCTTTTTCTAATTTTCTTTTACTATTATGCACAGAAATACCCCTTCCTACAAGAGCAGTTTAAGAACTTGATTAACACTGACGTCAAAATCATAATCCTGCAATTCCCTGGATTAACTTTTCCCCCTTAAAAAAAAAAAATAGTACACTACCCTGTCATTGCCTAATTAGCTAGCTGTCCCACTTCCCAGCCAATCTGCACTCAGACTCCTACTTCATTTCCATTTCCACACTTCTACGCCTTTTCCTGCAGGCAACTGGAATTATTTCTGTAAAACATGGCACACGATGAAGTTTTTAGACAAACCTAGACTTTTAATGTTTCCCATTCCCATTCTTGGAAACATATCTGATGAACTTTGTCCTCCTTACTCCAATACCCTTTGCAAGGTCTAACTCAGCTTGATAGTTTCTCTGTGCAGGCTCCTGACTCCAGTCCTAAGGCACTGAAAACTCAGTTGCGACGATGAACACAATCATTCTTTCATGAGTTCAAGTGTATCTTAATGATGGCTCTGCAGAACACACATATGCTTAACTGTGGTTTAAAAAGAAGTAATTATAATGGTTACAGCCTTTAGAAGTAGTCTAAGTTCTGAAAGACATACACAGAAATGCTGGTGGCAATTCTGGGGAAAAAATGAGTTCCATTCCATTAGGTACAACACCACCACAGGCAATCAAAAGCACTCCCTTGGTTTTTGTTTTTTAACAATTATCATTACCTGGATTCGTCACAGATGTTTAAGTAATGTTGTAAACCATACTGTAGCTTATTGCTACTGACTAGTCCTTTAACTGAAGAATAACCCCTTTCAAGCTTTAAAATAAAAATCTAACTTGACTAGATTTCGCACGTCATGCAATTTGTATTCCACAGCATAAAGCCAAACAAGGAGGCAGCAAGAATGTGCTCTAAAACAATTACATATTTTTCATTCCCACATATTATTTAACAAAATATTTTTATCATCATTTTACTCTGTAAAATTCTAATAGGCAAATGAAGATGGTTGTATATGGTTAGACTATATGATAAAAGCTCATTTGCACCCCAACAAAGGAGCACAGGGAGACAATGGCAGGTGGGGGAACACAAATAATACCTTGCCCTTCTTCTTCCAGGTCCACCAGAGGAGCAATCAGCCCATTAGAGAACTCTCCCTACAGGCCCCAAGGACCACAGAGCTTCAGAATGACAGGCAGGAATACAAATTATGGACTTGAAGGACAGGAAGCTTCATCCAAACTCTTCCCAGGGCTATCACAGGAAAGCCTCAGTCACACTGTACAGGTGTTAAACCTACCATGTGAGTGCCCAGGGGTGTGGGACATATTATGCGATGTAGGGGAAAGGCATTTGGGGATTGCACAGGACTTTCTATGGCATGTTTACAGGAGGAGCGAAAGGCAGGAACAGAGATGGATTTACATGATTCAGGGAGGAACAAGCATGAGAAAATAGAGAAGTGGATTAAAACGGCCAGTTGCAAGCAAATATTTTGCTGGTTGGGTCACTTGTCTGGTCATGCACTGACCCTCCGATCAGTGTAGTCTGTCCTATCTGCTTATTAAATCCCTTCTAGCTCTTTTATGGATGAGTGGCTCTGTTCATTCTGCACAGGGTGCTGAGCACAGCAACTGGGGTGCAACTGTCAGCCACCAGAGAGGTTGGGGCAAGTGGCTGCAAGGGTCAGCCTGGGCTGTGTCATGGGAACATGTGTCTGCAGTGCAGCACCTGGAACAGGTGCACATTCACCTGTGTGCATGTGTACTGGGAATATGTGTTCAGCCTGGCTGCTGGTTGGACCTGGAGCACGGAGCTGTGGCAGCCTCACCCCTCTCAGTCTGCAGAACTGGCCTGATATTTTCCCCTAGCATAAGGGAAGGAAAGGTTTTTGAAATTTTAAAGACAGCAGATGTTTAAAACAATATTTCCTTTTCCCATTCTACACACAGAGATCATCATCCTTCATTCCATATCTCAGTTCTGTTTCTTTTTCCATTACTTTTCCATTCAGATCATTTTACCCACTTCTATCAATCTTCTCTTTATCACAGATATTTTCTCTCCTCCTTTTCACTTCCACCACACCATCTCAGATTTTAGCAGTTTGTTTTCCTCTAGTCTGCTTAGGCCTTTCTCCATTTTCAATAATCTTACCTTTCTCTTCCTCTCCATAAAATTCTTTTTATCGTTTCCTCTTTAAATTTCTCAACCATCCTTTCAGTAGGGATAAAAACTGCCCCTTACACATTCTGTCACTTCTCTTCAGAGTTCTTCCCGCTTGCCAAAATCCATTCTTTGTAACATCACTCTCTTTCAAAGCAAAACACATGCAATTGAAGCCCTCATCTTCTCACTTAAATAAAACATGGCTATTTTCAAACACTTACTGACCAAACAGGGGTTTGTACTGAAGTTTTTTCACAGGACAACAACAGAATGAAATCCATAGACTATTACTATGAATGCTGTTTAAAAGACTTAAAAACATTTAGAAGAAAGTTATGAAGTGCAAGAGACTGTTCATGTAATAAACTTACCAAGAAAACACTCAAGGGTTATCTGTTTCTTTTCCCTTCCTCTTCTATGTGTGGTTGCAGAAAAATACAATTTTGTGAGACTTTGATTTCTTAGGCTTTGCTCTACCTTAAGTCACCCACCTTACCAACTTCAGCATAACCATATAAAATTGCAAAGTTGAGTTCTTCACTCTAGCAAGAGTTTATCAAAGAGCTATTATCTTTTTGAAGCATTTTTCCTTCAACAGCTAGTCAGTCCCCTTCTCTCAGATCCACAGAACACTGCATCCCACCAGCTGTGAAGACCAACATTTGAGATAGAATTAAATTCCACTTTTTTTTGCAGGTATGCCACCTTCCATCCAATACCTCATATCATCTGTTAGGACTTCCACTAACTTAAGACACTGATTTTACTGTTTGATTTTTAAGTACTATACAAACAAGGCAGGTTCATAGTAAACATTTTCAATCCTGTAGAGTTATGTTTATTAGCTTTATGGAAACATCTGCCTTCATGAAAACTCATACTCATCAGCTGACTCTTTAAGGCTGTTTACCCACAAATAAAGCTAGCACAGACAATTTGATACCATGACTACATAGAGAAATTTTCTACATGGCACTGAAATTACTACTCAGGCACATTAGCTGATGTATACTTGGCAGAAGGACTTTAAATAGAAGAGATCACACCCCTATGAAGAGATAGCAGACATGTTTTGAAGGGGGTTGGCACTCAGAAGCCATGCTTTATGTTTCTATCCAGAGAAGCAGCACAGACCCTCTGAGCCCGAAGCAGCAGTGACGTAAAGCAGCACATTATCCGCCACAGGCCAGGATGGGAATGTGCCTGCATTCATAGATTACACAGCAAGGACTGGTCACACGGCCTGATGCCAGTTTCACGTATTTGAAATGCTGAAATACAAAGTCTTCCCTTGGGAACCGTAGTCATCCCTTTCTTATGGCAGCCAGGGAAGCATGATTAGATTTGTGCTAGCACATGGGACTTTCACTCTGAAGCCTATTTCTGAGCAAGAGTTTTTCCTTACTCCAGTTGATGGCATCAAGGTCCTTGAAACAAGAGCAACAGAGAGCTCATTGCAACTGCCCCTTCACTGAGTCAACCCTGAACATCAGAGATCTGGAGTTCACACCATGTCCTTCTGCTACAGAAGGAGGTTCCAGCTGATGGTTTACAGCAGTACACAAGGATTAATGCTGCAGTCCATATTATTCTCCC
>JAWWLV010000144.1:33604405-33616663 GCA_035041135.1 Platyrinchus mystaceus
TGAAAACACTGTTAAAACGCTGGAGAGAGAGCACAAGGAGACATCACACATAAATCTAAGTCTTGGCAAAAAAAAAATCTTGCAAGGGAGAGATTTAAACAGCTCACCGACACCCCACCCAAAAAAAAAAAAAAAAAAAAAAAAGCAGCGCTCGTACCCGGGACCCAGCAGGTGCCCCGCCGCCACCGGGCCGGGCCGGGCCGAGCCGCGCCGCCCCCCGCGCACTCACCAGCGGCGGGACGAGGTGCCGCAGGGAACCGGCTGCTGAGACGGCGGGTGGGACTCCCGCCGGGATGCACCCTCCACCCCATCCCGTCGCCCGCCCGGCCCGATACTGCCACTGCCACTGCCACCACCCCCGCCCCGCCGCCCGCACCGCCCCCCGCCCCGCCCCATGATGTCACCCCTGCGGGCCGCCCCGCCCCGCCTCCGCCGGCAGCGGGGCCGCGGCGTGCGGAGACCCCCGGGTACGGCGGGAGGGGTCATCCCCGCGTCCCTCCGCTGCCCCCCCGCCCCGCCGTGTCGGGAGGGGCGGCTGGGCCCGCGGCGGCCGCTCGCATGGAAACGACTAGGTGGGAAAAAGCCGTGTGGTCAGAGCTTTCACGCCAGGGGATTCGCCCCCTTCCCTCCTCTCCCCCTGTTTCTGGTTTTCCCGTGAAATAGCCTTAAAAGTCAATTTGTTGCAAGTGTAGAAATCGCGCGTGGAATCCCTGGGCGAGGAGAGGCAAAAAGGTTATTTGCGTGTTTATTTCCCTCCGCATTAAAAACTGGAGTGGTCGCCTGGATTCTCCCCCTCAGAGAGCTGTGCAGAAATGGCATCTCTCAGCCTTTAGTTTAGCACGGAGAAGACTGGGGGGAGACACGACACGAGCGGGGAACGGGAGGGGGCACAGGACAACATGCATCTCATGATTCCCATGTCGTGTTTGTAAATATAAGTTTGAATGGCTTAGATACTTTAATGAGCTAACGTCCTGAGGCAGCATGCTCAGGTGGTGGGCCACAGTGGGATTGTCAAAATAAAACAAAATTAGACATCTAGCTTAGACCTGATTTCCGGGACCACAATACATCTGCTATTTACCTATCTTGATGAAGGCTTTGTCACCAGAACAAACCATTCCAGGCTGATTTAAAATATGCCTCTGTGGTCTTATGAGACAGAAAGAATAGAAAGAGGGCATAGAGACTTTTTTTTTTTTTTTCTAATTGTGCTAGATTGGCATGTCTAGAAATTAAACAGTGGTCTGAGCTGCACTGTGGAAGGAGTGGCAGTACAAGCCTTTGGCTTCTCCAGAGAGGTCCACTGCAAAGACTGAAGACTGTCAAATCTTGCTGTAAGGGCAAGTGTATGCAAGCACCACCTTCATCATGATTAAAACATTAAGCAGATACCTCTGTATTATGGAGCTCACTCAAGCAGATTAAACTATTATTTCTCATGTTTTTCTGGGTCATGGTATATGACCTGAGGATCAAAATGTGAGAGGTTCTCTAAAGTTCTATCTGCTTATTATGTATTTCTTCTTCTTTTCTGATAAATAATTAAAAGGAAAAAAAGCTGCTCAGAATTCTTCTCTCACCTTCTGTCACTAGTTTAAAAATTCTTTTAATTTTCAGCTACATGCAGGTATGTTTTCACTTATACTTGCAATTTTTATCTTACCTTATTCATCATTTGTCTTAGTGAGATTTCATCTATTCAGGTTTGTAATAGCTATTTTTATACCCTGAAAATAAAATCAAAAATGGAGCTACATCAGCCTCAATTATTTTTTTTGCTTTGCTTCACCATTTTAAGACACTGCATGGCTACTCACCATATCAAAATACATTCCTTTCTCCCTTCCAAAGGAAGTATTTGGGTGTTAAATTCCTGTTATCTGCAGAACGATTTTGCATAAAACTGTATCAGTAACACCACATATGCAGGAATGAGAACTCTCCTTCCAAAAACTCTTCCACCCACCTGGGATCCTGAAGCCCCAGGCAGAGGCAGTAGTATGAAGCCTTTGTCATTGTTCTGCGTAAGTGGACTAATCACTAGGGTCTAGTAAAGGCTACTGATCTCATGAGTCCAGTGCTGTTTCATTTCAGTAAGACACAGGCAGTGATTTCATTAGGTGGAACACAAAATTTAAATTACAAAAATACCTCAGTCTCACGCAGATGATTGATATTAAGTGAACAATGAGGCCACTACCAACATAAAGCAAGAGGCAGGCTGACATTTGCACAGTATTATTTAACTGGAAGAAAAAGATGTTATACTGGAGAGGAGATGCATAGAAGGCAATTAATTCAGAGAAATTAATATAAAAAGATGAGCTCAGTTTGCCATTGCAGAGCAATTTCTTCACAGTGCATTCCTCAGGAGAGCAGAGCATCAGTGTGCCAGTGGTAAAGATGTGTTATAGTTGCTGCTACTGTATCAGTTAACACTGGTGGAAATACTGGTTTAAAGGCAGCTGCAGCTTTCTCTAGCAAGTTTTTTAGATTCCTTCATACCTTGACCCCAGTAACAATGCTTTAACTACAGCTGCTGTGATTCCAGATGACTAAGACAACCAAGAACCACACACCAGAGCAATTTATTATGACCAAACAGGTGTCTGAGTTCTTTGCTTACCATACTTGGAATTTTTTCTTTGGAAATATTCAATATTCAGTATATTTGCAGCCAGTATATTTAGATTTTTAAAGAGATACTAAAGTTGAGGAAGAGTCTTTGCTTTATGAGTTCAGAACCATAGCCTTTAAATACAAGAATAAACTTTTCTGGGTTAATCCTTCCAAATGTCAGAAATTATTATGGTTTTTACAAACCTTTCTTAAACCAATGTATTCTAGAGCAACAAACTTGTTCTGCTACAGGTCACAAAAATCCTATGTCAAATTCTCAATTGAAAAAAACCAAGAAAAAAACCCCAAAAAACAAACAAACAAAAAAAAAAAACAACAACAACAAAAAAACACACACACACAAAACACCCAAACCCACATTTAACATGATGGACATGGCAAGCAAAAGAGAAGAAACAAAGAATGCACATTTTTTAAGCAAAGCATAAAATTAGAAAGGGGATTAAGGTGGGAAAAGTTACAAAAAGCACTTAATTATAATTTTTAATAAAATTCAAATTTACATAAGAATATTACATTAGCTTTCCCAAAGACATTAATAAATTTGAGTCAGGTTCTGCAGGCTTGATCCATGAAATTAAAGGGTCTTCTATTAAGAAATAAGAAACTTCATGGTGTGAGCATTCACAGGATGTGGTGCACTGCCAGTTCAAACCAAAAGTGACTCTTCTTTCTTTCATGTATTCCCAAACCTCACAGTATTAGCATTAATGAATATATAACTGATGTGGTGAACAAGATCAGTTTACTTATCAGACCGCCAACAAATCTGTATGTTTTAGAAAATAATGTTTACATCCCCTTCTCCAGCTGTCACCAATCACAAGTGCCCTCACTAGAGTAGCCAAGCTCAGATCAGTCTGGGGGAGGGAAAATGGAGGGAAACCCTGCAGCAGAAATGTGATAACACTAACTCAAGCCAGCTAAAAACCCCCTGAGAATAAAGCAGTTACTCCACAAGCAAAGATTTACAATATTCTTGATTTCCATTTTTTTCAGTAAGTTGAAAATAGGTGCCTTAGTAACCAAAACTACTTTACAGTAGAACGTCTCAAAATGGGAAGGACTAAGCTAGTGCTTTTTCAGAGCCGACCACACCCTGGTAGTTAGGCTAAAATGAGAAATAATTTGAATCCCTTCAAGCAGAAAAAAGAATTGAAGTCTAACATTTAGACTGGACAACCATGTTAGCCACAGAGATAACAGATAAAAAGAGAAGAAGTCTTCCTGTCATTTAGTGAATCTCTAAAAATTTTGCAACAATGTCATAATTTTAATTATTTTTCACTTTGTGCTTTTAGAAAAATAAAGCCTCATTTTCGTTGTAATAACTTTTGCACTGGGGATTTTCAGGATAAAATAAAAGATGCTTCATTTCTTCATATTTAAGTCCTCATTGGACTCATGGTGAAATGCTGCTAGAAATGCGTATCCCCAAAATCAGGTAAAACGTGTTTGTTAAACCAAAAACCCCAAACCTCGAAGCCAGTTGCTTACTCCAGCTTTACTGGAGTGCTTACATAGCCTGCTGTTTGCTGTGCTGCTATGCCTCATATGTGTGCTATATTTCATATATATTCAGAAGAAGAAGGAGATAAGAGGGAAGACAGAAAGGTAGAGCTATTTCACGTAACAAAGAATGACTGTAAAGGTGTAATGAAGGAAGGACAGAAGTTGCCTTCCTTGTTCCTTTTTCCTTCTCTGAGTAAAAAACTCCAAATTGAAATTCATTCCAAATTCATGTCACATTTCCTGCTGTACACTTAGAAACAGAAAAGCATACTGTCCATTGCCTGAACTAACCATGCTAACAGGGAATGTCCAACTACTTGGATGTTAATATTAAGGCATAACTCTTGTTTCTCACTTTGACCTTGAGTACTCATCATTAATGAGCCAGTTTTACTTTTACAGATTATGCAAATGAAGTCCCCATATATGTGACCACAGACACTATGCCTGTGAAGAATTGATGGGTTTCTTCATGGTGCTTCGTGGAATGAAGATGTCTCTACACAAAGTATTTTTAATACAAATAATTAATTTATCATCTTTTTCATAAATAAACCTTCTAAATTTTATGCTGTTACACCTTTTTTCCATTTCATCCTAATACTAGCTCCTTCCTTTCCCTTCTTCTTGAAACAACATAAACCAGTGCTTATGTTGACACACAGAATATACTGATACAGTGAAGTCTTAGTAGCATCTGTTTTTATTAACTTTGTATAACCCAAACATTTGTTTTTCCTCATTCTACAAATGTCTGCTGAGAGCCTAAGGGCCAAAATGCAAACACATTAGTTTGTTGTAAAATAGAGCTCTTCAAACTGAGGACTAGAGGATATCTGGCTGTAAGGATGTATTTGCCATGTGCTACAATGCAAGGTCTGTTCTGAAGAGGAGTGAGTCATCTTTGTTGTGCTAATATAAAATCTGTACCGTATATAGTTCTATAGGGGAAAGTATGAACCTGCTGAAGTATCCTTATTAAAAATCTGAAAGGATATCATTTCAATGAAAGGATATGCAGATACAGTATGAGTATTAATGTACTACTGAAACACAGCACACAGAAATCCATATATGTAAGGATTTTCTAACAGAAAAACTGCATTGGTAATTTAGAATCATGAGTGCAAAATATTACCTCTCCTGCTAGCCTCCCTCTTTTGTCCTTTTATCTTTTATACTATCCCTACAAACACTGCATTTCAAGTTACCTATCATACGATTTTAATTCAGACCTACATGTTTTCATGTTCTACACATGATGTGAAGTTGTTACACTGGTTACCCAGTAACAAGTGTTTTAAATAGTTGTTTCTTGCATGTAAGAGTGCACAATACCTCCTCATCCCTGAGGCTGTTCCTGCTGTTAGTTTGTTCTCTGCTCTCGTACCAGAATTCACAATGCAAGTATTACACCAAGGGGTTTTTTATCTGAAGTTTTACCACTGAATTGCAAATACCATTGTTTCAGTAGCCAATATGCTTGCTCAAGATCATCAATTCTATGAAAACACTGAACATTAGGACAAAAAGGCATGAAAAGCTGTCTACCACCAAAACCAAGTAATAAAATAAAAATAAGAGACTGACAAAAACAATGCTATGAGGTAAAAACTAGAGACTGTTTTGGTATTTGCACTGTTTTCCATCTCATGAACTTTTACTCCATGATATGTGCAGTTCCTAATATGTATTTCCTTCAGAAAGAAAATCCTACTTCAAACATTGAATAAAAATGAACAGATTTTACAGAACTGAAAAAAAAGTTATTATAACAATCTAGGATGAACGTTCTGCTCCCAAGTAACATTTACAGTCTAATAAATGAGGTAAGGTAGGTATTACAAAAGATACCAGTAAGTCTTTTCATATCTTGGTTTCTTGGTAAGGTAGATATCAAGTACACTGTACTGATTTTTGCCAATAGGTGTGTTTGACCCATACATAATATTTTGCAGCTTAAAGGGAAGAGTTAAACAATGATTCAGAAAAGTGGCCTCAATGAATGTAATGGATTGAAGTGTATTGTCTGCATAACAATGCATTATCTTTTGTATACGTTTTAATTATCAAGATTTCTGAACACATAATTTAAATATAAGTCTGTGGTCTACAGTTTCTCCAGTTGCAAACCAAACTTATATACAGACACCAATACAGGATTTAGAGGCTACAGAACAGACATGGAAATACTCATAAACAGTTAGTTTAAATCATGAGATTATAATTAAAATATACACAAGTTTTCATTCCTGTAAATAATTGCTATGTTTCCCAAAAGAAAGGGCCAATGGATCTATCCAGGAAGCATTATGGATCCACAATATTGGCCTTGCCATGGTGTTCCCTTCTTCTCAAATAGCATTATGTAGCCAAAAAGGAAAATCTGTTAGAACTTCATTGGAATTGTAATACTGCTTGGTTTTCCTTGAGCCTGAAACTTCTGTCCCTGTAACAAGAACACTAATTCATCTAAAAATATAAGGAGATCCATATTTATATTGGCATTTTAACCTGCTGTGCTCTGCCCTGCAAGCACAGCATGTATGATACCTATGGAATTTTTATCTTCTCTCATTTTAACACATTCATGGCATGCTCCGATTATTCCTTTTGTTTCTCATAAGTGATGGTTCAGGTATTGGTGATAATAATCTGAATTCGTTCCATGTGCTTCAAACACTGCTTAGGGCACAAAAAAAGTTCTTTTTCTCCTATTTTTATCTTATTCTTTGAGCTCTTTCCTGGCTTTATATGGGTTCCCCATTGCAGATGGAGTCATGTATTTCACTCGTAAGAGAGAAACAACAATATGCTTTACTGATATAAAACAGAGTTAACAAAGCTCAGTGGTAAACGTGACAGCGGTTTAACAAGACTTGACACTTGATTATTAAAACCGTCATTGACCCTCCCGTCGAGTCATGAGGTTCAGAAAGGACTGTTGATTTCTAAGCTGTTTCTTAGGGAGGATTCTGAGCGCAGATGGATCCACTGCTAGTCCCCAACTTGGTCAGTGGTTTATGTCTAAGGGATTATATATGCACAATCAATCCTTTATATCACTTAGTTAAGATTTCAAAGTTTAGCATGCTACTAATCACTTACCAAGTATCTGCTGCTGCAAGCAATCTCTCAGCCTTGAACTGAGAGGCATTCCTGCTCCAGGGGACTTTCTGTGGTGCAACCCACTAATGTGCAGAAGAGCTCAGCGGGCCCTGGGCTGTCTGTTATTTATGAAGTAAGATGTTATGACTTGCAATCATATTTGCATACCAGCAAGATAGCTGGGTCACTATCCCAAACTGCCCTTGGCCACCATGTTGCCATCCATTCATGAAGGAGGAGGATGCCTCCTGAAAGGAGGCACTGCCCCATACCCTAATGTGTCCCATTTACATGTTCTCTAAATGCTTAACTGTAGCATAACACAGCAGTTTTGTTGGTTTCATTCTTTGTATTAAAGCAGAGCAAGCATTTTCAGGCACTATAAAAAGTGCGTTTTACAACCACATCTTATTCAAAAATTCATCAACAGTGGCTCTTTTTTTTTTTTTTTTTTTTTGTTAAAACAGTAAATTAATGCTCTACAAGACATTCATAACTCTTTATAGGCTGACACTATGCTGGAGATGCTAAAGGCTTGCATGCCCAAATTTCATCTGCAAATGCCACATCTGCCTTGTTCTCTCAAGCGCTTACATTATAAGGATTAAGTCTCTATTTGGATACTACAGTTTCCCGTTCATTCTAGTGTGGAAGACCAATTCCACTGTATAACTCTGGCCACTGAACTTTATTTGAATTGGAATTACTGTCCTGTGTACAGATGGGCTACACAACTCTGCAGTAGTTCAATTGGCTGGTTTCTAGTTTTCACATTTGTACTTCAGCTGAAGATAAATATCCTATAAAGTAGATATTTTTGCTATGCTGGCAAGAGGCCATTCTTATTTAAACTGTTGAATGCTGCTACTGCATTCACAGTTTGTGATGTTTTTCTTTCTCCTGACTTGAATACTATTAGATCTATGTGAACCAGTTTGTCTCTTTTAATGCATTTCATTATGACACATAATTTGAAATTGCTGGATTCTCATTAGATTTGTTTTCCTTAATTAAAAGGGGTCTTTTTGGCAATAGAAACCTCTTCAGTCTTTTTTGTATATGTCTTGCTGATAACTTAAGTAACATGTTCCTTTATGCCTTGTTCTCATTTCAAGAAAGAGTAATAATTGAAGCCTAATAACTATCACCCAGAATTCATAGATCTGACTTGCTCACAACTCCAGAACTAAAAGATATAACAAAAATCACTTTTTATTCCCCATTACTACAACAATTTCGATATAATTATTAAGGTATTGCATTAACTGGTTCTGAATACACAACAACTGTTAACGGAAATTAAATTTGAGGTAGTTTATAATTCTGGGAGTGTGTGTGTAATCATGCTTCTCTCTGGTGACCAGTGACAGAACCTGAGGGAATAGCATGAAGTTGTCAGGAGATATTTAGGTCGGATATTAGGAAAAGGTTCTTCATCCAGAAGGTGATTGGTCACTAGAACAGGCTCCCTGGGAAGGTGTCAGAGCATCAAGTCTTCCAGATCTCAAGAAGTGTTTGGACAATGCTCTCAGGCACATTGTGTGATTCTTGGGGTTGTCCTGGGCCAGTAGATGGATTTGATGATCTTTGTGGGTCTCTTCCAACTCAGGATATGAATGTGACCCTTGGAAACTCAATTCATTGATTTATTCCAAATCGGTTAAAGATAATTGAGGTTCAGTTCTTAATTAAAAATGTATGGCATCCATCTTTACCTGCTGTTGACAATTTAATCAAGCCTGAAAACACAATACTATGTAAAAAAGAACTTCCTTCTGAAGTTTGCAGAATACAAAAAAGAAGGAAAATGTCAGTAAATAGCTCATTTAAATATGCTCAGATGTGTATTTTCACTTATGTTAAAAAAGAGCATTAATGTGTAAAGATCAGGGTTTTTTCCACACTTGACATGACAAGATTCATCCACTGTTTAGACAGTGGGAGACAATAATTTTCAAACTATTAAAAAAAAAACCCAACTATAAAAAAATCTATAATTATTTATCTGAAGAGTCAACCTGACACGCATTCATTGCTTTGATTGTAGTAATATCACTCACACAAGGAAACTACATATGCTCATGCTAAAGAACAAATGCTATATCACCCTATAAATCAAAACAAAAGCCTTAAGTGAGTCAAGTTGGTTATTAAGACAGAAGAAATGCAGCTTTATTTTTCACAGAATAAACTAACAGAGGAGTTATTTCATAGAGCCTAAATACGGCATCTATGGCTTCAGATATCCACAGACAAATTCATATATCTTGTTTTGCTTATAAGGATAAGCATGTACTAACATACATTACCCAGTTAAAAACAGGCTAGCTTTTCAACTCATTTTGCTGTATCTCTCACTTATGACAATCTTAATGTCTTCATAATTGCTACTGTCGTAAATTGCTGTGAGTTTTCAGGAATAAGTTAGTAACTGTTCATTGCCACTTGAATTAGTTAACACAGATCCCTGATCTTTTGCAGCCTTCCTCCTCCCCATAGTCCTGAAAACAAAGCTAAAGAATGGAGGATGTTTGTACCCAGAAGAAAGCTTTTCTTCACTAAGTCCCCAAAAGATCTGCCACCTTATCAAGATTTAGTTATGTGCTCTGACAAAGAAAAGGGTATCCCTTCCTGGTTTCAGGTGCCGCAGAAAGGGACCTGGGGGTCCTGGTCGATGTCAAGTTGAATATGAGTCAGCAGTGCCCTGGCAGCCAGGAGGGCCAACCGTGTGCTGGGGGGCATCAGGCAAAGCATCGCCAGCTGGTCAAGGGAGGTGATTGTCCTGCTCTGCTCTGCATTGGTGTGGATATTGTGTGCAGTTTGGAGTGCCAGAATATAAGAAAGGTATTAAGCTGTTGGAGACCATCCAGAGGAGGGCAAGGAGGTGGTAAAGGGCCTTGAGGGGAAGTCGTATGAGAAGCAGCTGAGGTCACTTGGTGTGTTCAGCCTGGAGAAAAGGAGACTGAGAGGAGACCTCATCACAGGCTACAGCTTCCTTGTGAATGGAAGAGGAGAGGTGGGCATTGATCTCTTCTTGGTGACTGGTGACAGAACCCAAGGCAAGTGCCTGAAGTTGTGTCAGGAGAGGTTTAGACTGGATATTAGATAAAGGTTCTTCACTCAGAGGGTGGCACTGGAACAGGCTCCCCAGGGAAGTGGTTACAGCACCAAGCCTGACAGGGTTCAAGAAGCGTTTGGACAACACTCTCAGACACATGGTGAGACTCTTGGGGATGGTCCTGTGCAGGGCCAGGAGTTGGACTTGATGATCCTTGAGTCCTGTCCAACTTGGCATATTCTGTGATTCTGTGAAATATCACATAATGAGAATCCAGATTTTAGAAAAGAAGCCATCTGAGTGTTCTGTCTCACCCACAGTCCCACAGTTAGCCACTACAAATTCATTTTATTTCAATACACAATGACTGTCCAATGAAGGAGGAAATCAAAACCCTCAGAAAAAGTACTGCCCAGTAGTAATTTTTTTTTTTTAGTTAGAACACATCAATTCTCACATCATTTTCTCTTGACACGTCCACATGCAAATAGAAAACCCCATAACAGAGAGAGGTTATTCAATGCCAGATGGTGTTCTAGCAGTAGTGAAATGCCTTAGGGTTTGAGGGGTAAGCAAAAGTGTGTAGTAGGAAAGAGGGAAAAGACCTATTTTTGGGGTTGGGTATTGTATTTTAATCTTTAAAAGGTGCTTTTGTCTCTGTAGAGGAAAGACTGGGAAACTGTCATGGTTCTGGACACAGGATGCAATGCTCAAAGAGAATGAAATTAAGCTTATGTGGACATCATCTCCAGTTCTTCAATTTTTTGGTCTATCATACCTGAATTTTACTGAAGACCAGTGGGAGGATGTTGAATTTGTCAGATACTTGAACTGGGTTACACTCAAGTCTTTGAAAGCTAGAGCAATTATCCTCAAATAAATATTTCAGAGAACAATTTTGTAGCTTCTTTACTAAGGCATTTTTACTGTGATTGTGGCAAGTTGTTTATATTCTTAGGAATACAATTTCATTTAACAGTTCATCCAGAGAATATATGAATTATCTTCACTGTATGCAGTGTCCATTTTCCTCTTTATTCCAACCTAAATAAGAATGTTATTGCTTTTAGGGAAACATTTTCGTCAACCTTTCTTTTCCTTCCCAAGTCAAAAACACTGGAATACATTGAGATCTTTTAACTTATTGTGCTGGTTTAAAAGTAAACCAGCAGGAGAAATGAACTCAGCTCGAGAGAGATTACAAGTCAGAGTTATAATTTTCTAAAAAGATTACAATAATACAATGATACAGAGAAAAAATTGTTTTAACCCACAAAGACATGTGTATAACCCAGCAGCCTGGGACAAGAACAGAATAGTGTTTTGTCAACCCCTGTGCTGAGCACCACGTGGCCCCCCTGGGTGCAAAGTAAAAGGAAAGGAAACCTGTTGGTCTGGATGATGGTCACAGTTCTGTTGAAGTAATGATCGCAGTCCTGTTGAGAGTGGCAGTCGCAGTCCTGTTGAAGTTCTGGTCCTACCCTGGATCCAAAAAGTGATGGTAGAAAGACCCAGGTGGTAGAAGTCCCATGGAGTCAGGAAAGGAGACCCTTGATCCCGCTAGTAAAGTCCGAGTGTGGTCTTTTTTTAGGCTCAGGGTAGGTGGGAATGCCACTTCTACCTCCCTTGGGACAGGGAATTCCCCATTGGATGAATAATACTGTATCATGGGACATTTCAAAATCTTTGACACCTTCCAAACACAGGTGGATCCATTACAGCCACCAGCAGAGATGAATGTCTTCAGGCCGTGTATGAATTGTCCTGGTGTCTCCCCAGGGGAGTTATCACAGATGAGTCATGTGTGTAAGGTCAAAGAAACAATGCCCAGCTCGTATCCTGAGGTGGCAGGTGTGCTCACCCTCTGAGTCATCAGCCTTCCAGTCTTTTCACACTGGTGGATACATTCTTCTCCTAGGATAATAGAGTACCACCCT
>JAWWLV010000144.1:33625021-33662144 GCA_035041135.1 Platyrinchus mystaceus
TCAAGGGTTGGACTTGATGATCTCAGAGGTCCTTTCCAACCCATCTGATTCTATGATTCTATGATTCTATGATTCTATGATGCCATATTATATGGGATATCCCTTTGGTCAGTTGGGGTCACCTGTCCTCTCCCATCTTCTTGTGCACACCCAGTCTGCACTGGTAGATGATACAAGAAGCCGAAAAGGTCTTGGATCTATGCAAATACTGCTCAGCAATAACAAGAACTTCCCTGTGTTCTCAACACTGTTTCCAGCACAAATCCAAAACATAGCCTCATATCAGCTACTGTGATGAAAATCAACTCTACCCTACCCGAAACCTGCACATGCAGACCACATCCGATACCAGTCTGACCGAGTTCAGTAAGAACTTACATGATCCAAATTCATGAATAACGTGGTTTATTGAAGCAACAGGAAAGCAGATGCTTTGTAAATTGTAGTATAAGTTTGGCAATTTCATATCAACTTCTCATTTACATGAACACCCATTATATTTAAGGCCATAACCTGCACATGTAGAATACCAGACAGCCACAATTTTCTGTACCTTTCAGCTCAGAAGAGAATATACTATTGGAAAAAAAAGATTCAAGTTTGTAAAGGTAAGTGGGTTTTTCATTCATTACTCCACAGAGAATAAGGATTTTTTTTTTTTTTTTATAAGGAAGCATGAGGCTGAAAGATGGCCCTAAAACTGATGAAGCATTGGTATAACTCCTGGAAGAGTTCCCAAAGCTTCCTCATTGGCTACTACAGTATATAAAAATCTAAGGAACCACAAAATGAGGATGGAGAAATTTGGTCTACTCAGATTTGCTTCTGAACTCTGGAATATTATAAGAGCTGTTTATAGACATGATGGAGAACATAATAGGTGGAAAATAACATGACTGTGAGATTATTACATTCTGGTATCCTTTACTGTTTCTAGATTCAACAAAAGCTTTTTTGCATAATTATTTTCAGGTGTTTTCCTGTATTACAGATTTTAATTACTGTATTCTCATCTTGATATAAAAATTACTTAGGAATATAAACACATTATTGTGTAAGTATGTATTAATATCAATATATAGGTGAATTAATAGATTTTTATCTAATATAATAGCTTCAATTATAAATGATATCATTGTATTTTTGAGATTTCTGTTACTCAATATGTGGATTACTGATGCTACAGGCATTTAGTTTATTTTTGCTTACCATGTAAAATGCTGATATTTTCATGCCATCTTTACTTAAGTACTCAATTTGATTTTTTTTTTTTTTTTTAGTGCTATAGACATCTTGTACACTGTCAAATATTTGTACTGATGCAAATAATTTTTTATTTCACTACAGGTCAGAATATTGGACTGCAAGGTTTTAATTTTGCTAAATGCAAAGCTTTGTGCCTTAGCTAGTGTACAGATTATTTTTCCAACACTGTGGATCTCTACCCAAGGTTTTGAAGGAGTGTGGGATGTCAGATATGAATGTTAAAATAGTCTTTCAATTTTTTTCCTTGGCTGCTTCTACCCAGCCAGCCAATACCACCACATTGTGTGTCAGTGTGGTAATTCAGTCTCTGAACACAAGCAAGAGTCTGGGTTGGCACTTTGTATCAAGGAGCTCCATGTAAAATACACAGTTTATGTAATCCCATAAGAGCTCCTGCAGATTGAAATCATGTGCCAGTGAGCAACACTAGTGATGCCAAAACCTGTGGCTGCCAATCTGAGTACAATCTATAGTCACAAGGCCTGTGCTGACTATACCTGTACTAAGAGGACAATAATTAGACAAACAGCAACTGAGAGTATGAGAGAAAGAAAAAAATAATCTGGTAACAAGGGTAAAAATACTTGGGAGGAAGCAGATGCTTCACTGCTCCAAATCAGCATTTTCACACAGTGTCACATTGCCTAACATAGCCATGTCAAATGTGACTTATTCACAAACACGGATTTTTCACCATAAGCCTCTGAAATAATGCATATTTCAGCAGTTAATGCCTAGCTCCCCCAAGAAAACATCAAACACACTAGAGTGGTATGACCAAGAGATGCATCAAGCCTGCTGAAGAAAACAGTCAGTGACACCCTGGAGTGGGAAAATCATTATTAAATCAGAGAGAGAGAGAATTGACTTTCAGGATCCAACTCTTGCACTAGCAAAGGTACCTGGTCAGCGACAGGTTCTGATTCAGCTGATTCAACAGCCGTGTGTTTTAAGCACTGACTGTAGCATATACTACTGAAAAAGTGCCGTGCTTGCCATATCTGTGCAATAAATATTTACTTGTCAATGTATTTATTATCACAGATAAAAGTATGATTTTTGTAGGAGTTTTTTAAAGGAGTTACAGCATCTTTGCTTCTGTTTTCCATGCTGTGCTTCAGTTCCACAGCACACTGACTGTCATCGCATCAGTGCAAACCGTTTGGTACCTAAATCATTGTCGTGGGTTTGCTCTGGGCCAATTTCTTTCACCCCCCACACAATTGCTATAAGTCGAGAGAAGGTTTATGCAGACAAAAGAGATTTGTGGGGAGAATAATATTAGGATTTATTACTAGCAAGATAAAAACTAAAGAATTATATATACAACAATTCTAACTAGGCAAAAGTACTATGTATTTACAGAAATACCCCTCCCCCCTTCTATCAGTTCAGGAGGAGAAGTAGTCTCTTCTCCATTTCCAGAGCCACAGGTCTTTTAAACAATTTTGCAGCATTTGAAAGTTTTTCTTCTATGATCTCTAGGATGACAGCTCTGATTCGTCGCAGCTGGAACTGTCTTTCTCTCTCTCTTCTATGTTGACCTCAGGGCTGGGTCTACGCCCCTTCTGGGCTAAGACCCAGGCCTTGGGGTCCTCCATGGACTGCAAGGGCACACTTCCTTACCATGGTCTTCCCACAGTTACAGGTGATAAAGGCTTTTGAGTCCACCCTTGTTTCTTGTGGGGTCCCTGCTCACGAGAGACAGTCCTTGATAGTCCCATCTGGCGTGAGTCCATCCTTTGGGCAACAGTTCTTCCACTCTCTGCTGTCCCTTAAGGTCACAAATTCAGCTGCACCAGCATGGATCTCTCACTGAGATCACAAGATCCTACCTGGGCTGATTTGCTCCAGCGTAGGTCTCTCTCCCCATGGGCCACAGGTCTCCTGCAGGACTCTGTTTCATCATAGGCCTCCCATGGAGTCACATCATCTTAATGCACTCCTCTGTTCCGGCGTGAGCTCATTCATGAGCTTGCAGAGGGTCTTCTCACTCACTAATCTTCCACAGGTGGCAGGGATTTTTAGTTTACAGTCTTTTCCCTGCTAAAGAGAGACACAGGGGGGAAAGGAGTCACCCTCCCCCCTTCAAGCTCCTCTCTCCTCCAGCTGCTAACTTTGACCTTGGAGGCTCCGTTATCTCTCTGCTTGAAATTCCTTCTGCAGCAGTCTTGTCCAGGCAGTCTTTCACTAGAGCTTTTTCCTCCACTCTGTTACATGTCTCAGCCAGGGGAGTTTCCATGCCACACCTGCCCCTGGCACAGGGCCGAGGGAGAGGCCTGGCCCACCTGGGGCCTGCTGCCTCTCCCTACACGGCTCCTAATTCTTCCTGCCTTGTGGCTCTTATCTCTTCTGCGCAACAACCCTTCTCTTCTCTTTTCTCAAATATGTAATTGGCACAGGCGTTACTAAGACTTTTGCTTGGCTTTGCTCCGGAAATCCACCTGGCAAAACTATTTTCAGCCCCAGGGGGGACTGGTCGGCAAACCCATGACAATCATGAAACATGAATTTGCAGGCTTGAAATCAATTTGTAGCTAATCTGTATCACATACATATCTGTATAACATAGATGATGGCAAGAGGAAAGAATTAAAGACCAACAGAAATGTGATCAAGATCTCCAGCTATGACTTTCACTGAGTACCCTGTAGGTACTCAACTGGAGCTACAACTCTTCTTCCCTAAAAAGTCAGTTTATATTTTTATGTGACATCTATGAGGTGATAAGCACATTTTTAGTTATACTGTTTAACCTACTTTTTAGCCACTGATTAAAGTTTTCTAGGCATAGATTGAGGTTGTAATGCTTCCCATATTCAAAAATTATATCTCTTTTGCAGACACTGCTGAAATGAATCAGATTCTCCTGTTAACAGGCGGAATATTTTCCCAGTTGTCAAAAGATCTGCAGCACTTACAGGTTATATTTTTAGCAGCTGAACCAGATGTGAATAAATTTATTCTCTTGCATTACATTGCTTATTAGGATAATAGGATATTGTTGCATCTAGCAGGGAAACTAGAGATGATTTTCCACACTTATAAACAGAATTGGAATACATCAGACTTCTGCTTAGTCTTTGTTACCCTTCTGGTGTATACTATGATTTATGAGTTTGCCTCTACCCACCTATTTGCTAGTTACTTTTTCATGTAAAAGCTCCAAGTATCACAGAGGGAACTTAAATCTGTAAGGTATTACTTTAGTAAAAGAAATAGTATTGTACATGCCTCATTTCCCTTATTTACTAACAAACCATTATACAGACAAGTCCAATTTACAAAGGATTATAGAGAGTCTTGTGTCAAACTAGTACCTTTTCCTTGGTCCTTAATTTTAGATAACAGATTTTCTAACTCAGAGTTTCTTAGGGAAAAAATTCATAGGGTTTTTTTGGTTTGATTTTTTTTTTCCTTCCTTCTTGGACTATACAGCTGAGGCCTAATAATTACTGCTTTTTGGATAGGAAGTTTCTCTGCTTCTCAATATATCTTAAACAGTTCCAATCAGAAATTTTAAGGACTACCATTGCGTAATTAAAGCTATAAGAGCACCTTTAATGTGCAATAGTGTGAAAAACAACCATTAATTTCAAGTTGTCATCAGTGAGCAGTACTACTGCCATTATAAATGTCACTTCAGTTCATTAGTACTCTACTTGGCTTATGTTAACTACTGTCATGGGCACTCATGTTTTGTTAAATTCAGATCTCTGCAACTTATGACCCCAGACTAGGTGTGTGTTCGAGTATCTGACTAGTCACGGCTTTATGCACTTTCATTGGTACAGGAGGCACCTGTTCGAGGTTCTTGTCTCATGCTTGTCCTTTGACAATACCGTGGAATATTTTCCACCTCAAGGTAATTGCTGAAACTGGAACTAGGCAAGATAAAACTCTTAAAAATACCTTTTTTTATGAGCTTTTTCAGAAAAAAAGTATTTTTCAAGGCAAAATTTCACAGTACCATTTCACAGACCCATGGCTTCATGGTTTCAATTTGTGTGTGTGTGTGTGTGTATATATATATACACATATTTATATATATATATATATATAAATAAAAATGTAATGACTGGCACTGAGTCCATGCTTTTGGGGCTTGGGCAGTGTGATGTTGAAGCAAAGAGAAAGAATTCCCCAAGGCTGTAACCAGCCCCAGTTGCGCCAGGAAGTACCACAACACCCAAAAAGAAGATGCAGTCAGGCCAGCTAGTTTAACTATCCATCAATATTAAAAAGTAATTAAAAATAGATTACATTAAATGTGTTGAAATGTGTAGCCACTTTATGACTTTTTTTTTTAATAAGGAAAATGCATGCATATGGGTACCTACTGCTGACAGTTCACACAAAAGATTACTCTGCATTAAATAAATATTATTGTATCACAGAAATACGAATTAATATACTCTTGTTTACTTTTACTAGCCAGAACTGAATGAGTCAAATACATGGGCTGTGGGAAAAACATTCCTACGAAAAGTATTTACTACTCCAATGAATTTACTACTTCTATTTCAACCAGCTGAAATTGTAGCCAAGTACTTGCTCCCTTTCTCTGACATTTTGAAAGCCAAATTTCTGTGCTTCTTTTTATCATTTTTGCCTGCAAAAGTGAGATATTTTCTCACAATATAAAAGACTCGAAACAAGTACTATCTGAGATAGTTAATTCAAATTTCTGTAACTCAAACAGCCTGGCTCTCAGATATTGCAGATGGTATGGAGGAGGAGAAGTATCATTTTGGCCACAGAATCACATTTAATACTTCTTTTTTCCCCCCTCTAACATAATCACATAATCGAGTGATGGGATGAGACTCTTGAGTCTACTTTTCTGTCCCCATTCTTTCCTTCTTTTGCTCCAGATAGTGTGGGTGTGGGTGTGCCAGGGTTTTCCCTTCAGAATGAATCTAGCAGAGTGGATGAACAATAGGCTGTAATTCAGAAAGACAGAAGATCACAGAATGGCAGATAGACACTCCATCAGTTTCCACAGACATCCATCGTAACTGGATTTCTTATTGAAGTACAGCAAGATTTATCCCCAAACCACAAGCATACGAGGTTAGTGCCCTATGCTTTTGACAAGGGCAGAAGTATGATTTCGGGCAGAAATGAAAGGAATAAAGAGGATTCCAAGGTAACTAGAAAAATCCTAAACCAACACATAAGATTTATCAACTGTATGACTGCTATTCAGCTAGTATTTGATATCAACCACAACCCCCCACTCCATATGCATCTCTGTTCTCCCTGTCATAATGTTACCAGTGCTTTGAAAAATCAATGTATGCCATGACAAAACAGTTTTGTCCCACCTTCTTTTCCCTTAAAACTGCTGATCATCTGTTTTCATTTAATGGTCTTGCATCTAATAAAAGTGACAGATACTTGACGCAGAACTATTAATTGCTTGGCTGTTAATCCACAGATCAATTTGAAACCACAGAGTGACACCAGCCACTACACAGTAGCCATTACAAAGTAGGCAAAACGTTGGATTTTCATCAAATCTATTTATCATACTAATTATTCACAAACTGCATTGCCATGGAGACCATCCTCCTAAAATCACCTGAATTAATGAGGTTGGTAATTAACTTTATTTATCTCATTTCAAACTGGTCCTTAGATTTTGACATTTACTGATTGGATTCTACAACCTTTGTATCATTTTCTTAGGAGTAGTCTGTAGCCAACTTTGCACCTAGTAACCACAGGTGACAGAAAATCTTTTTCTCACAGGAAATTCATGAGAAATAGGTGCATAGTACATAAACTCGTATAGCCAACTTATTCAGGATATGCCTCATTGCTGACATTTTTTCAGTGTTAAAAAACAACCAACCAAAACAAGTAAACAAACAAACAATCACAACAACGAGCATAACAACAACAACCCCACACACACACACCCACACCCCAAAATCACCAGAATTATGATCAATGACAACAGCTGGGTTTCTGTGATCTGATGTTACAGACCATCTTGGGAAACAGAAACTATCTTTAACTACCCTGGACCCAAAAGCAATACATGGCACACACAGCTGGAAAACTCAGTCATTGAAAGCTCTTATTCAAGGCAAAGGAAGGCAGGTGCTGCCTCTGTTAAATGCAGTGGTCTCACTGACATAAATTTGCATGTTGACAAAAAATTTGCAAGCCAGAAAACTGCCAGTGCCAAATTATTATTATACACCCAAGAGGAAGGAGCACTAGCATGACTTTATAACCCGAGGATATAGATTATTTCCTTCCTCCAATAACTTCAGACCTTCAGAAGTTGAAACATCTGATAAATTCACTAAAAGCAAACTTTTGTCCCTTGTACTTTATGTCTTGTGAACTCAAAATGGGCTAGAATGTAAATGACATCTTGAGTTTGATCATTAAATCAAGTGAGGTACCTTCAAATTGTTTTGACAGTTGAGCTCTTTACAACTAGCGCAGTGTTCACTTTGATTTTCAAGCACTTTTATAACTGTTTTCTCTTAGTATAGATAGAGAAAAAATGCTACATGTAAAACCAAATCCTATACACAAAACCAAATTAAACTTTCCTGCAGCAGCTATTCTATCTGATCTCATAATAATTTTGGAGATAGATAGATAGATAGATAGATAGATAGATAGATAGATAGATAGATAGATAGATATGCACATGACACACACACACACGCTTATAAATTTTACCCTGAAGTTCTGCAGGATTTCTCTCTCTCTTTTCCCCTCCACCTCCATCCCCTGAATTTAGCAGCAAATATAATAATGTTTGGAAAATATAATGATGTAGTGTAAGACATTCCTTCATGAATATTAATTAATTTTAAAGTAACAACATAACAAATTTATACCAAATAACTGTGTCGTTTCTGTGTTTTACTTCTCTTGGAACATTTCAGGGATTTGAGTTCTGTATTCCTTTGAGAAGTAAGGAAAAGCCTTTTAATTCAGCTGAGAGAAAAATTCAAGAAGTAGAGGATGTTGAGAGGCACACCTTGTCTACTATGGTTGCTCTTAAAGAAGTAATAAAATATATATTTACTTAAGTGTTTTGCTTTATAGGAGTGTGCATATAACCCAGGAGTGTTTATTTCTAGTTATCAATTTCAAACTTAATCTTCAGTGACTGCAATATTAATTGCAGTGTTAACATGCGTGGCTGCTAAAATGCAAAACCAAATGTGCATTTGATTATAAATTTTACATCTCCTAGTACTAAATAAGAAAAAATCACAGGAACTTTTTGACCTATTGTTTGTCAGGAATTCCTCAATTTACCCCACAGTGTTTTTGAAAAATATTTGGTCATGAGTGAAATTCCCACATTAAGTATCTGCAACAGGGTTGAGAATGCTTTGGCTTCTATCTGCCAAAGGTAAACATATTTCCAGATAGATTTGGCCCAAATAACAGAGATATAAGCACTAGAATTTGGTAGTTGATAACACCACTGCTAATGACACCCTTCCCTTACCTCTAAGGCATATAGACTAATATCTTAGCACAAAAGTTGGGGCAAAACTTCTGTTCAGTGAGATGGTTACAAATCGGCTCATTGCGGCCAAAATAGTGTTTCATAGTGATGCAGTTCACAGTACTACCAGGCATTTGCACACAAAGAAGGGGCCTCTGAATTAAACCCACTGACTCATTAGTTTTCATTGTTATATATGTTGGAGGGCATGTATTTAAATATTAACTACTTGTAAGCACTTTGCCAGAAGGGACTCTAGATTAAATTGCACATAATATGAGAAAACTTATAGTCCAAGAGTTCCCAAGGATCTGGAAACTAACTTGATAACATTAGGTTCTGGAAATAGCATTTCTTTTCTTGGCATTCTCACAGAGAGATATTTATCCCCTCCTTGAGTTGGAAGGTTTTCCCCAACCTAAATTAACAACAAAAACGTTTCTAGTAAATCCATCCTACTGCAAAGTCTCTGATAATTCCATTTAAGCCAGGATGAAAACTGATACTAAAAACTCATTGTTGTTTTTGAAGTGAAAAATAGGTTTATCTGAATGAAAACCACTTGTGTCATAGACAGGCAGCTGTTATTTAAGGGCATTAGCTCTCTCCCTGGTTTCTAGTCTGCGTGGCAAACGTAGACATATTTTCTCTCTACCGAGCAGAGAGCTCTAAACTCTCTGGCAAGCTCTCATACACATCTGCCAGTTCCCACATAGTAAGCATCACCTGCACTGGACCAAGACAGTAAATCAAAATAATTCACTTGCAGGTTTCTGGAACATCCTTTAGGACAGCTGCCATGCAGTAAATTCTGAAATACAGGAGTCATTGGCATTAAAGCACTGGCAAGCCTTTCATTACTGACGAATGTAATGATGGTAGGTTGATAGCTGATCAAATCTGCCTGCCAAAACACTAACTAAAATGAAAGTAGGACTGTTTGGCAAGTAAACAACAAAGAAAAAATTACCCAAGCAGTAGCTGAAAATTGTTCATCTATACTACATAGATCTTATGGCGTTGATGGCAACAGCCTAACTGTGGTTGTTCTAAAAAATGTTAACCTAAAAGAGTGTTGAAAAGTAAAAGACATTAAAAATAAGAGGTGCTTTCTAAAAAGAAAAAAAACACTAGCCATGCAATATATCATTTATATAATTTCCTTACCATAAATCTACACAGCAAGAGAATGCACCTCCTGATCTGTAATTCTATGAATACTGAGAATCTAAGAGAAGGAGGTACTTGTGTCAGTGCCTTAGGCCCTTTAATGTCAAAATAAATAAAGATAATTGTTTTAATTTCTTCTGAAAAACATTCATGAAAAATATAAACTTGCTTTTCAGCAGACTGAAGGGCAATGTTCTTCACTGAAGTTTTACTGTAAATTTCTGGAAGGTTTTATTGTTGTATACCTCTGTTTTGTTTTGTTGTGGTTTTTTTTCCTGGGTTTGTTACTAGATTATACTTACCATAGTTTGTTGCTCTGTCTGTAATTTTCCTACCAAATATGGTTTGACAAAGATGATTCAACAGATGAAAGCAAACTCATTTATCCATAATGACCTCATGCAGGTGTGTTCCGATAACCGAATCTGCGTAGGACTACATCATCTGTTAAAAATGAGACAGTGAAAACTGAAAGTGAGGATTGAACTATGTTACACTTGTGTAAGAAAAAAGATTAACTGGTTGTCACATGTATGCCAGGGATGTCATAAGTCCAATGTTAGTGACGAGCAAATGTGAAAAGAATCAAAATCATTGCATTAAAAGCCTTTGTTAGCAAACCAGATACAAAAATGTCCAGAGACTTACACTACTTCAAGAAATTGTTCCTGTGAATTCATCATATGTGGATATCTACTGTACTTATTTCTTGTACAGACATTCAGATCACATGTCCCAAGTAGGAAATATAAAGGAAATATAAATCCTTACAAAAGAGCTTCTTATCTGTGAGAACAGAGAAAATGCCTTGTTCTGCATTGCCAAGACATCAGGGCTCTAAGACAGAAGCCTGAATGCAGGATCCCAGACAGCCTGAATCCTGTCGAGAAGGAATGCTTCCCGGCTTGCAAGCTTCTTCTACCTCCTTCATTTCTATCTCACCCATTATACCGGTTCTTTTTAGGATCCCTTGGAGTTATCTTGGTCGGTCCTACAAGATCCAGGGAATCCAGGTGTGTTTTTCTAGTACTTTTAGCATACTCTTAGTACAAACCTTGCATACAGCTTGTTTTGCAATTTGTCTCATATTGTCTATTCCCTATGAGCATTCTTTCTGACTGTGATGACTTGCTTTGCTACTTTAAATAAACTTGACATTTGATATTATATGGCAATCTGGCATCTATTTTCAAGAGTACCTTTAGGACCCCAGAAATTTGTCTTGCATAAAAAGAACATGAGAATGTTTGGTTGATTTTTGCCCTGCATTGGGCCATAAAATAACAGCTTGTACTTACTAGTCCTGTTACAATATTTAGCAAGTTATAGAGCCTTATTATTATTGGACAAAATATATTGCATAATTATCATATATCCCAGGTCTTTGTTGATAGCTATCATTTGTATTTAATGCATTTGGACTAATTGCAATTTGTTCAGTAACATTTCTTTAAAGAATTAAAAAACAAAGAGTATGGCAGAGCAAAGGATGCCCTGAGACTTTACAAGAATATTCCTCCCTCCAAACTGAAGGGGAATCTATGTAAAAGTATCAGTTAAACTCAACAATTTCCTTCCATTTTTTAATGCATTGCTTTGGAAGTTGGTATTTGCTTCCTCAACAAGAAGTTGAGTGAGATTTTGTGAATCACCTCAAGATCCTAGATACTTGCTTCAGGATATCGAGATTGAAATCAAACTTCATTGGAGAAAACTTCATTGGAGAAAACGAACATCAGTTTTTCAGTGCTCCATATAAAGCAGAACTTCTCTTTCGTTCTACAGATGTAGTAACTAAAATTGCCTTACTTCATGAATATTACACTATATTCAGGCACTTCCAAAGAACTTGTGAAAATTGTGGACAGTTCTACAGAAAAAGGAAGTACATTAATCATCATATCTGGATTGCAATAATTATGCTACTAATCTTATTGCAACATCTGTTCAGAATATATCCATGCAATATGCAAAAAGAGAATTTATCAGATGTCCTGGACTCTACTGAATGCCATGGTAAACTGGACATGAATTATTACAGTTTCTTCAAAAATCATTGACAAGAAACAAAAATTGTTATCTGATGTAACTGCTTGATGCACAGTGGTCCATGTGAAGCTGGAAGCTTGCACAGTGTAAGATGACATTCAATTGTAGCAAATTATTTTCTTCCTTCACTGCAAAATGAAGATGTTGCCACACAAAGGCAGTTAGCAACAAGTTACAGCTATTAAAATGGACTGCAAAGTGAAAGAATTGCAATTTTATCTCTGATTCCCCTAAGAGTCTGCTTCTTTTGTAAACAAGGATTTGGAATTATTTACACAAATATAGAATTTGTTTTACAGGAATTTTCTGCCACCATATTCTCAAAAGGAAGGATTTCTAGAGTCTTGTACTCTTTAAGATCCAGTTCTAAAAGTTATCAATTAATCCTAACTCTGAAATATTCTTTTTATTTCAAATGAGGATCCAGGGAAATAAAACAGAAACCAAAACCAAAACCCCTGTTTTGTCAGCATAAAAAAGCCTTTGGAGAGGAAAGTTCATAGATTCTTTCTCTGTAGAGTCTCTTCCCATATTTTGATATGTGCACCTGTTATATATCATCAAATTCATGACAAAATCTTACTGACGATTAATAGAAATTTTTTACACAAATAAGAGAGGTTATTTCCACAGTTCAGTCGATTAATAAAATTGGGTTTATATAACTTCAATATCAATATTGTTCAATAAAGTTCACCAATTCAAAAAATGGGGTGCATCTTATAAAATTAATTTCAGTACAATTTTGTCTTTGTTTATAATCCTTCCGTGAAATAATGGTTTTTATTAAATAATAGGTAGCTATTGCATTACATCATAAAAAGTTAGTCATCGATCCATGAAAAAAGTAATGTTTGAAGTTAGACTTTAAAAAAACCCCTACTTCTGAACATCACATTGATTCTGGTTCAGTAAGTTTATTTTTCAGCAGCAACTTTTGTATTTTTCCCCCACTTCATTTTAGCATGCCCTTTAGATGACCCAGAACTGCATTTTTGTAACTGGAATATACGCCGGTGAAAAATTTCTGAGAACACAGTTCTTCCTCAGCTAACAACTGCCAAAAGTGCTCTAACAAATTAGGAAAATCAAAAAAATGCAATTAGTTTTATCACAAGCTACTGATTAATTTTACTACAGCCACAAGTAGAATTTGGATTAATGAACAGTAACATTCTGCTACCACAGAACGGAACCCAAATAGTGAAAACGCAAACTCTAAACAACACGTAAGGAAATGTAATTGTGACTTGAGTCTTATGCTATCCTATGCTTTGAAATAAAACTGAATCATGTTTTCTTTTCCTCACAAAATAGACCTATATTTTTGTTTCTTGCTGAATTTGATCTTTTGAAATAACCATGGTAAACTAGAGGTAGGAACTGAAAGTAGGTGTTTTGCTGCTTCTCCTGGCATACAATTTTCAGAGACGAGATTGGTGTTTCTCTTCACACGTTCAAGATTCAAAAAGTCTAAAAAGCTAAAAACATATATTTGTAGGAATTGTACATGTGATGGGGTGAAGGGAGGGTTTGCTTATGTTTGTAGTGGGGGGCACAATCCACTTTCCATGATGAACCTGCCTCAGACGCTAACCAGGAGAGGTTTTTGATTCAGTCAATCATAATCAAAATATACAGCTGGAAACAGACTTTAAATACACTTAGTCTACTCTCCAGTGGGAATGTTTGTGCGACATATTTGCTAAAGCTAAAACAATCAGTTGCTCCTTTGTAGTCCCAAGAAAGAGCAAGACATAGCACAGAAAACTATGTTTAGTAAAGGACTGTGAGTTGGTACTGATTACAGCTGACCAGAGGCAATCCAGATCTATCCCATCTCTGTTACTGCGTTTAGTCATACAGCCTGTGTTCTCATCTTGTATGCATTGTTCCAACTCTATGTTTTGATCACAGCATGTGATCCAATGAAGATGAATAATCATGTTACACTTTGTAGCTGCAGAATACTTTGGAGTTGAATACAAGGGCGATGTAAATTAATATTGTCTCTGTGCTCTGAACCATTATTTTTTTCCCCAAAGAGCACATTAAAAGATGAACAGGTTTTCAATATAAATAACTTTAAAAATATTTTACAATTAAAAACTGAAGTTATCCACCTCTACCTCACAAAGGCTAGAGAATTTGTCCTTAGAATACCTACAAGGTGAGCCAGTATTCAACATCTTTGTTTCACAGATAAAAGGCTTAAGCACAAAGCTCTGCCAACATGACATGAACACGCATTTATCTTGGTGGTGTTAAAACAAGTCCTGGATTCAAAAGCAGTGTCCAGGCACACAGAAAATGTATGAAGTAGAAAACAAACAAGCAAACAAAAACCCAAAGACAAAACCCCCAAGCCTACCTACATCTCCTGAATCTCAAGGCAAAAATAAAGAAGCACCAAGTATACCTTTTTCAAGTCCCATTATACTTAGTACCACACTATCATGGCATCCACTAACAATACATGTTATTTGCATCACATGTCAATTGTTGAATATCCATTCTACACATTCTAAGCATGCAAAGTGCAGACAAGTATTAGCTTTCTTGAAATAATAAATTCAGAAACACAAAATATTTTGTAAGCCCTAAATAATAACAATAAGCAAGTAATATCCAGGTAATATCCCTGCACAGACAGGCATATTACACACGGCACAACTCTGAACTGAATGTGATGTATTATCTTCAATTCAAAATACACTTACACCACAATACAAATACAGAAATTGTATATTGAAACAAATAGTAATATACTAAGTGGACAAAACTAAGAAAAAGCTCTGCCTTAGACATTCATTTCTCATACAGAAAGACACTCTCTTTATCACTAAAAAACATTTTCCACTATGTTAATGATTTAGAAAACATGGTTTATTATTAGGTGATACTGGAAAATATATTTTTATTTAAAATACATCACACATAGTGATTTGTTTCCAAATCATTTTTAACATCAAGCAAAAAAATAACTACAGTCCATATTCTGAGTAGCACTTCTGAGCAGTGGAACACTGGAAGGCTCTGTCAAGTGTAGTTACATTTTCTTGTCAGCCTCTTGGATGTACAGACATATATTGATTTAATGTGTATAGAGACAGAAGGTGTTGTCAGTGCTAATGCTAGAACTGAAAGGTTGGTTCCAGAAATGCTCAAGCCTACACCCAAAACCAGGATATACTGCTCCTCAACCCAGTGCAGGCTAATATGTGGAGACTTACCAACCTTAATCTCTGTTAGCATGAGAGTCTCATGAGCCAGACAGAAGAGACATGCTACGCAGCCTTTCACTACAGTAAAATGACATCAGGAACTGAAAATTTCAGGATGTTCACATTATTCATATTTACTTCAAGGTCAGGCTGGATGGAGGTCAGAGCAACCTCATCTAATTGAAGGTGTTCCTGCTCCTTGCAGGGGGCTTGGACTAGATGACCTGTGCTGTGCACTTTTTTAAATATTTATTCTGCTTACTAGCATATCTCACAGAAAGTAATTAAGATCATCTTGGATTTTCTTAGCCATTGCCATTAAAGAATTGAGTGTCATTGAGACTATGAGACTCCATAGTCTGAGTATATGACATAGTATGTCAGTTAAATTTACCCTATTTTTACATATCTATATTTAATAGTAGTAAACTCTGAATCAGAGCTTTTCCCTCCCTTATTTTTTGCCCCTCCATATCTAGCTCCATTTTTCTGGGATACCCAGTCTATTCACAATAGAGTTGAAAATACTGAAAAATTATACTGGAAAATAGCCAGGCCTGAAAAAAGCCAGGAATAGGGTCAGCCACACAGCTAGCTAAAATTCAGTCATGGTTCCTTTTCTTTTTTTTTTTTTTTTTTTTTTAAACCTGTTTTCATGCTACCAGCAATGTTGAGAGAGCTGAGTTATTTGATGAAAGAGACAGATGCTCTCTGTCTCTCTTATATTTCATAAGCAAGTAGATGGTTGTGGATGCAGAGCATGACAGTGATGTAATGTGAATCCACTGCAGTGTTTGCAGTTCAGAAGACATTGGACTATTTTTCACTTCTCCCTTGATAACTTCACTACAAGGACTTAAAGACTCACTAGACATGGTTCACTGCACAATTTTGGCAGCTTGCACTGTAGTTTCTCTACTTACACAGTTGTGAAGACTGGGAGAGTCACTCAAAGAATTAATTGCCAGTAAGTATTTTATTTTCTCCTCCCAGAAGAGAGAAAGGGAAGAATAGAAATTACAATTATCTCACAATAAAAATAATGTTTTCTAGTAGGTAGCTAAATACAGATTATGACAGACATCAGAGAAAATTTTTAATTTTTATTTTCATTATTAGTGTTTACATTCTGGACCCATAATTTATTTACCTCCCTAGAGACAATCTTTATCACTAGCTAACAGACTAATCCCACAAATTTATCTGCCTATGTCAGTGAGGGAGGACTGCAGATAACAGTTCTGCACCGTGTCTTCACCTGAGACAGGAGGAAGTGAGAATAACAGAAAATACTTGAGAATTCAGGTACTTATCCTCCCCCTGTGGAGTAACCAGAGAAAGCCCAGCAGCACCGATAGTAATGCAGATGGGAGAGAGCATCACAGCTTTGAAGTGGTGTGGTCTACACTACTACACAGGGAGCTGTCAGAGCAGATTTCCTTCTTTTGTTCTGAGAATCTCTCTCTCCCTCATGCCTCTCTATGGGAGGCATTCAAAGAGCAGACAATTCTGTCAGGGAATTTTTTTCCCACTGCTGAAAACTACATACTGTATAAGAAGGAAGTCTTGGTTAGTGTTTGCTAATGATTAACCTTGAATTCCTTCTAATAAATCAACAGTGATGTATAACATTGAGAAGAAGATTCAGTACATTCAGTCTGGTAATGCAGGAGGATATCAAATAATGACTATGAGAAGAGCAAAATAAAATAAGAGAATGTAAAAATTTTTCAGAATTTCATCTGAGATTGATTTTTCAGTCAAACTAGGAAAAAAAAACACCTTTTTTTCTAGGAGTGCCAGTATTAACTCTTAAAATTTTCTTTGAGCTGACACCAGCATGAAAAACTGAGAAACATACATGAGTGCATGCACACACATATAGACATGCAGAGAAATGAGAAAATATCTTAACATAACTGCATGAACAGACTCAGGTTACAAACAGTTCTAAAGCTATCGATATCCTTCTGATGATGCGAGATGTTTTGTAGTATGGTATCAACATTAAGACATGAAACCGAGTTTGAAACTACTAGGTTAAGACTGTACCTAGTAACACTGATGCCTTCTTTTTCTTTCCCATCCCTTCTCCTTCAACAGAAAAATGTTTAGCCTTTATTAGTTATATATAATATATTAGTTTCTGGTTTTATTAGTTATTTATTATATATAATACTTATGTATTTAGTCTTTATAAATACATAGTTTTAGGGACAGACTGCAAAAAGAAAAGAGAATCACAGGTATTTTTTATTTTATAGTAGAATTCTCAATAGGCTTAGACTTTGACAGGTAAATGCCTAAGGGCAAGACATGATTTTAAAAATGGGCTTTGAAAAGTTTTATTAGCCACTGTCTTCAAGTATTTATCTTTGAGTCAGTCTCTCAAGTTTCCATAAATTTTTATCTTGCAAAGGGCAAAAGAGTTGTACCACTTCTACAGCTATCCTCTGCACTTAATTTTTTTTGTTAATGCATTTTTATGACAAGGACTATACATGTGATTCATACACAGAATGTTCTTTGATGTTACCAGTCCTGGATGTATAAAAAAGTCATTACACACTTTTTAGAGTTACTCCAATAAATGAAGAAAAGCTGTTTCTACCATATAACTGTCAGTCCTCTCTTAAATTGATTTCAGATTTATTCTTGTTTTGATATAACTTTTTAAATTTCCAGGTCAAAAAAATGATGTGACACATCTGTTGAAATAAATTCATAACTACAAAACCAAAACCAATCTCCACACAATGTTATTTCAGATCTTTCATGAGACAGGCACACTACAGAAAAGGTGTAATAATAAACCCCCTCAATTCTTTCCTTAAAGAATACTTACCCACTCTGGCCTCCCACAGATGCCTCCCCATTAAGTTGTTTTTGAAACAGAGCCTGAAGGTCAAGGACTTATAAGGAGCATACCTAAACCACAAGTTTGGGCATCAGAAGCAACTGGTCTGTGGCAAATTAGGTCTCCATAGAAGTTAATTTACTCTGCAATGCATGTGCTCTGAAATGTAACTAAATTAACTCACACAAACCATGGTGCATTTTTAACTGAGAATGCTTGCTGTAGCCAAGCTATCTTTTTTACAGATAAATAACATATTATCTACAGTACCCTGCAGTTGCCAGATCTTCAAGCAATGTCAGAACATGAGCCACCCTGATTCAGGAACACATCCTTGTTCAGAAGGAAGTGTTCCAATAAAATCCATGAAAGCTCAGTGCATGAATCAATGCTTTCTCAAAGATGTCAAGTTAAGAACCCTTAAACACTTTTTTTACTCAGTTATGACCACAGAATATCCAGCCAGCTACTCATTCATTAGTCCACTGTCAGTACCACTGTGCATGGGATTCCAGATCAATTGAGATTTTTTAGGATCAAAAATATTACTCTTAGCTTCACTGGAAACTTTGTAATGAGGGAGTCAAGGAGTCCTGAGCAAGGAGATCAGTGAGAAGACCCACTAAATAAGTAGGCTATCTGGGGGATTTAAGGCTATATGCATATGAAGCACAATAATGAATTCCCCTTGCTTTGGTGGAAACAAGTGGATCACAGAGTAGAGCACCAAGAATATTGCACCAGCACAGCCCAAAGGAAACTCAGAGAATTGTAACTGAAAGGCAAAACAGGCATGCGGAGCAAAGTTTGTAAAGACCTGAAAAATATATGCCTCTTCCCTTTGATTTTAAATTACCTTGAAATTTTTTCCATGTGGTTTTTCCTTTCCTCTTGGAGCTTGATTTCAAACCTTGCAAGTAAACAAAGAAAGCAACAATTTTAAAGAGTGATTCAAGTTGTTTGATAAAGAGCAAGTTGTCAAAATTATGCATAGAAGCCCTAAGGCAGAAAAGAAAGAGTTTTCAATAGTGATAAATAAAGTCCTTGACACAGTCTGACTAAAGGGTCCAGCTAGAAAATTCAAATTATAAGTTCTTCATTGTGACAGAAAAATCAAGGAAGACGCACATAATTATTTTTTAATCAAAACCAAACTGACAAAAGCTTTAAATCTGCTGGGTCTGACTCCATGTAAAATGTTTTATTCAGCATAGCCTTACCAAGGTGTTACCATGCTTTATATCAAATCACAATCTTTCATTCACACACAATAAAAACAAAAAACAGGTTAGGTTAGAAAGGAATCCATAAATAATTTTGATGCTAAGAAAATGTGACTTGCATTATCACAGTACAGACTAAAGTGTATTGCACCTTCCTGCAACAAAGATTCAAAATCAAAGCAGCATAATTGTAGCTAGTTTGGTGACAGGAGCTTCCCAGGTTTGAAGCAAATGATCAAAGCACTACCTCCAGGCCTGTATGCCACAATGCCAGTCCTGTAGGACATCCCTTCTGTCAGCCCTTAATATCCAGGTGTGACATGTGAAGGATGGATTTGGCTTTCATCACAGAGCCATGGACCCTGTATGCTTACGCTTTTTTAATGGCACAGATTTTTTTATGCTGAAGTTCCAATTCAGGTGGTATGGAGATGATGCAACAATCTGACACTTAGTCTGTAGGATATTTGGGATGGGAATGCCATTTTAATATCTGTCAGTAACTCCGACTTGGGAGTCTTCTATGCTACTGTAATATAAATTTGAACTAAAAGAATTACTTGTCAACTTCTGTTACATGCCAATAGCCGGTACTGTTCTGGTAAAAGTCTTCGGGTACTTCTGCAGGTTCAGTGGCAAATTCAAGGAGAAACCTGAAGAATCCCTACTTGGTATGCACATGAGCATACACAAACAGATTAGTTTGTTTATAACTTAGAATCCAGTTTAAAGTTTGCATTTTATTGGTTTGGATTTTTTTAACAGATGCTGACGCATCAGGAACACAGTCAGCGAAAGTTTTCTGCACGAATCCATGCCCATTTTCCTCTCCTATATATCCTGAAAGGATTTTACAATCAATGTCACTGTCACAAAGAATATGTAAAGAATAGTCAAAGCAAGTGATTTCACATTGCATAAGCTCTAACAAACAAGGAAACACAGCCTGATATCCAGAACAACCATCTTTAGCCCTTGAAATCCTGCTTCCTAAAATGAAAGGTGACCTTTTATTTCTGCTGACAACTGAGATCTTGCATTTCCAAATGAGCCAGTCCGTGCAGCTATCACTTGAATACATGAGTGGTGAATGAACCTTTCTGAAAGCAAAACCTCTAAATTTCTACTGAAGTAAAATAAAAACACAACTGAGATATTTTTTTAAATATAGAAAAGAGACTGAAGCTAAAAACTTGGTTGTATATTTACCTCAGACACAATATGAAGAACTTCTGAAAGTTACAGCCTTTTAGCTGCAACTGGATGGGTTTCAACCATTAAATAATTTTCAATTGTTTTACATTTCTTGATTACAGTGAAAACGACTTAAAGAGTATTAGGAAAAAAAAAAAAAAACAACAACCAACAAAGTAAGGATTTAAAACCATGGGTTGTTCTCCATCTCATAACAAGGAATAACTGCAAGCAAAATTTTCAGGCAGATTAGGCATAAGCCACTGTATTTAATTTGTTTGGGGTGGGGTTTTTTTCTAAGCAATTAAGTAATTAATTATTCTTGTTAAATGTAAATTACTTTTGGATTATAAAGATGACTGTGTGTTGCAGATTCTTTGTCCCTAAGAGTATAAAAGATATGAAAAATGTCTCATAAAAATACAATCCTACCTCAAGAACTGACTTACTGTCTTTGGAATGAAATGGGGATGCTTTTCAGTAGATTGCAATTTTTTTCTTTCAATAGGAATTTTCAGTGTTAAATAAATTACAGAAGTGTTTTTCCTGATTACCTCCTGCACAAAACAGAAAACACTAGGAAGATAATATAAAAGAAGCAGATTATCAAAACTAAAAAAAGTCAGACAATTTCTGGCCCCGTATTCAGACTACATAAATTTACAACACCAGGAAAAATAAAACTACTTTCTGTGTGTTCACCTCAGAGCTCCTTTTTAATGACAGCACCAGTATCCAGGAATAAGGCAGATCTTATGCAGGTTGGTTGCATGCACCAACACTAATGTAATTTTCTCTTCATATGGCAGGGGATCATAAGGGCGAATAAGGGCTTCACATTACAGAAGGTTCACATCTGCGGGCAATACTGCATGGTGACTGCCAGTAAGTGACATTCTGAGACAGTTTCACAAGGAGTCATATGCAGAAAAGTGGGCTGAGTAAATTGCAAGTTGGATTCCTTTTTCAGTTGCTTGACAGGTCTGAATGCGAATTCAGTTAATAGCAGACTGAACAAATATCAGAATATACATTGCTGGGGAAAATTCTCAAATAATGTTAGAGCTAGATTTATCAGATTAAAAATGTATAATGTCCTTACATCTGTAAGGTTGACTGTGTTCAAAATATTAGAAACTTAATTTTGAAACACAAAATTGAATCTTCGTGTATTTAGCAAATGCATACATATGTATTGTTTAAATTCATTCTGCTATCACTGTTACTAGAGCTACTGGTCCAGTGCAAAGAGGTTGTTGTGGCTGCTGCTCTAGAGAAGGTACATTGAATCACCCATTATTGGAAACTAGCCTACACATTGGAAAACATCACATACTATTATCTCTTTCTTCCTCCTAACCTGGCAAGTTTCCCCCCTAACCTGAATGTCAGTGCACACAGGTGTGTGAAAAGCTACACCTGCTCTTTCATCATCTCTTTGGCTGTGACCATGTCACATTTATTGTTAGCAAAAAGAGAAGGAAGAATCACAGAATCACAGAATGGGTAATGTTGGAAGGGACCACAATGGGTCATCAAGTCTAACCTTCCTGCTCAAGCAGGGTCATCCTGGAGCACATTGCACAGGATTGTATCCAGAGAGTTCTTGAATATATCTGGTGAGGGAGACTCCACAACCTCTCTGGGCAATCTGTTCCAGTTCATGGTCACCTCCATAGTAAAAAAGTTCTTCCTCATATTCAGGTGGAACTTTCTCTACCTCAGGTTTTGCCCGTTGCCTCTTGTCCTATTGCTTGGCATCACTGAGAAGAGCCTGGATCCATCCTTCTGACACCCTTCTTTCGGATACTTATAGACATTTATGAGGTCCCCTCTCTGTTGTCCTTGAGGCTTGTTAAGATCTGGTTATTAAAATTATTAAAAATGTCTCTGCCGGAATTAAGGTACAAATGAGAACAAATGTCAAAGTCCATAGTATGGGTTTTATTTAATGGAAAAATGTGAGACAGAGAAAGTGAGATAGAAAGAAATAGGAAAAGGAGGGGTGTGAGGGGGAGTAGGTGGTGGGGAGAGAAAGAGAGTGACAGAGAGAGATTAAAATAGAAAAGAAGTTTCACCACTCTGTGTAACTCGGTGGCATCCCATTGGTCTGGTTCTTACGGTCTTCTTGGTGGTGAGGGTTTCCCAAAAAACATAGAGTCCAAGGGATGGACTCTATAGGTTCAGGAGCTCCCCGGCAACTCCCCCAGTGGGAGGAAACTTTGCAGTCTCCTGTAACAGATTTGTCTCCTCACTTGGATCACGTGCAGTCTTCTGGTGATGGAAAGGCTCAGGAATGAATTAGGGGAGTGCTTTGGGGTTCTTTGGTGGTTTATGACTCCTCCTCAGCTGACTCTCACATGAATGTCCCGTGTGTACGTGGTCTTCCTGGGGGGAGGGGGAAAAGGTGGGGCAGAGGGTTACTCCTTTGGTTTGCTGTGGAGAGCTTTCATCATCACACACCTGAAACCCTTCTCCCCTCACACCCCCTGAGCCCAGCTAGAGCTGATTCTTAACACAGATACATTATTCTTTCCTTAGCCTTGTTTACTTCTCCTCAGACTTGAGATGATTAGACAGTAATCTTATCTCAAGTCCCAAGCCACAGTCCAAACTCCAGTTGGGAGGCATTGGGAGGAGGGGGATGCTTTAGTGGCCACAGACAGACTGTTACTTCCTTGCAGTTTGACAAAAAGTCTTTCTACGATTTTGACATTACTGACATTTTAGTCCATCATAAGGTTGAACAGGCCCAGCTCACTCAGCCTTTCCTCGTAAGAGAGATGCTCCTATTTGTAAGCAAAGACATCTTACTTGATCCCAGCCATTTGGCATAGAAGCATCCCAGAAACATTTTGCATAGAAATCCGCAGAACTGCTAAATCCACTGATCAGTCACATTCAAATTTCATCAGGGCTAGAGATCTCACCAGCTCTAGTTTCCCACAGATTTCATAGAATTTGGTAGCTGAATGGAATACTCTCAGCTCTTCAACTACAAGGAATTTGGGCACTTGCCACCAGGGCACGCCACGTTCCCATGGGTAGTCAGTGCATGAGCCCTGAGATAGCAGCCACTGCCTGACCAGAATACAAGTTTCACCAGGCCAAGTCTCCCTGCACACAGAGGGAGGGGACTCCCAGCATCTCAGGTGTGGGCCAAAGGGAAAAAGAAGAGCACTGGAAAAATTTATGTCAAGGGCACTGAAAGACGGTAAGGGTGCACAGAGGCAGCTTAGGCATCAGGTATTTTTCAGTGAGGAAAGTACAGAACTGTTTTCTTAAGATCTTTTGATTTTATTCACAATTTATTCCACAATAAAATGTGTCCTTCCAAAACTCCTTCATTAGGAAAAAAACCCAACTAAATCATATGACAGCCACACTTACCTGAAAAATAGAAAATTTATCCTTAAGTTTTTTATTTAGTATACTTTTACCCTGATAAATCCTGTGTATTTATCCCAGCAGTTATTTGTTCCCTTTGAGGTTCTGGTTCTGCTTTTAACTTAGAAATAAATCCTGAGAAATCCTTCAATTAAACATCCATGGATATTTTCAGTTTTTAATGTTTGTATTTTGTAACAGGAAAAAAATGCATAGATACGTTTCTGACAGGTTCTAATAGTATCCTTTCCAAAGACTTGGACTTTTGCAGTTAAACTGAGACTTTAGCCTTGTTTCTTTCTATCACAGAGTCATCACGAAGCAATGTAACTTTTTAGTAAAGAGAATGTTATAAGTCATAAGGACTTAAAAGGATCATAGGTAAACAAGAAATTAAAAGAGGATTTCAAGAGTGATTTTAAAGCATTCTGTTCTGGTCAGTACTGAAGAAGAACAGGGGTGAGAGAAAAATTTGGTTATGCACCCTGGGAGAGTTTTGTTGTTTCATATCCCTGCAGCCTTGTACATTTTTCAGATTCTTATTTCTGTGCATCACAAAGGAGGGCACAACTGTAGGACAACCGTTTCTGCCTTGGACTGTCTGAACAGGTTGGCCACTGACTAAGAGCTAATAAGGTTTTAAGCTTCCAGACCATAATCATGACCCTCTTACCAGCTGTCACAGGACAGAGCTGTTGCTCTAAATGGACGAGGGACTTCAGCAGAAATTTACAAAACATGGCACTTTCTTTTAGCCAGACTGGCTCTTAAGCCCCAAACTGCATCACATTCTGATTAGAAACACCATTTTACCACAGGTGGAGCTGGTCCTCACTAAATGAAACACCTGGATGCCCTAACAGCATCCTGCATTCCTGGTTTCATTTTTACCGAAGCATAACCAGGCACTGGTGAGGGGTTAGGTGTTTTCTTGGGATTCACATTTGAGATAATTTAATAAAAAATATATGAATGAGATAGATTTAAAAAAATTACTGGGACAACTAATTCCTGTACTGTCCTATTTCCTTGAGTACTCTGCTGCCATCCCATAGCACACAGTAAAAAAGTCATAAAGACAAAGTGCTAGACAGTAATCCAAGGAACATTGGCATCTACACACTGGATGCCAAATCCTTTGCCAGTACAACTTCTGATTGCTCTGTGAAATACTGACAAAAGCAATCACATATATGCCATAGTAATGTGCGTATGCATATGTCATCAGCTATGCTATCTCTGAAATTTTCTAGCACAGGCACAGCAGTAGGAAAATATTTTTAACCCAGCACTTGAAGTCCTGTGGGGGCTAACAAAAAAGGTTTAAGCAATTCTGTAACTAACTTGCTCAATTGACTAAAATGCAAAACAAATGCCAAAAGATCTGTTTCTCTAAATAACGTTATGTGAACTTGTCAGTATATGTGTACAAATATTAAAATAAAGTCTGCTAAATCAATAAGCATTCATTGCTTCTTAACCACTCTTTGAAAAATGAATGCATGTCCAGCTGGAGGAGAAACATAGAAGTGAAGTCTATAGTCACCTGAGCATCACTGATGATCCAGTCAGCTTAGTCATTCAAGTCACGGTAATAGCTGGTCTTCCTAGTATATTCCAGTCATCTAGGAAAGAAGAAAGAATTAACATTGCTGGTGATTGCACTAAGCAGCTACTGACTAATAAAGGTTTGTATCTGTGTGGTTTTGTGAAAGAGTCAGTGGGTGCTCTGAGACTGTCAAAGAATTGCTTGAGATGGTGAAGCACTAATAAATAAAAAAGCATACACATCCCACACATCCATCATACCTACACAATATAAGACATGCTATCCTTTGCTTTTGGTAAGAGCCTTGTCAGATTTTTGAGTAAGGTTCTCCCTATAAACTTAGGCATCAGAGAAGGTTAAATTACTACAAATTCCATTTTATGTATTTAAAATACATATAGTGAAATCAGTAAATAATGAATAGGAGAATTCTGAACACAAGTAGCTTTGAAGACATCCAGGACTATTATACTATCTTCTGCCCATACATACAAGAAAATTAATGTATACACTGATTGTTTTAGCTAAGGGAACACTGTGGACAAAACTTCTTTCTGATGTGCATTTGTTGTAATGTGTCTATGCAAGGTCCATAGATCCTTTGAATCATCAAAACTGCTTTCTGAAGTAACAGATAATTCCAACTACTGCATGCATAATCCTATCTGGATAATTTCTCTATTATATCTAAATAATAATATGCACATGATGTATATGTCCATACACTGTCATACATAGAAGCAAAACTTACCGGGGGAAGTTCCATGTTATTGTAATTCGTGGCAACTTCAGCTAATTTGTTCTACCATCTAGAAACACACAAGACAATATAATAGTATTTTGACTGGCCCTTTAGTCATTGAAGTATGCACAGACATTCAATTTCCGTTGCCTGTAAGGGATAGGCACATAAGATCTTTGCATATTTTACGTGTCAAAGTATCTCCTGGTCATTTAATGTGAAGAAGAGAATGGGTATGCTGTGGGTAGTACAGCATAACTGGCCAGCTGGTATGCACCTGCTAATGGCCAGCTTATCATGCAGGAAGGCATGTGCTCTCTGGTCTGTCTGTAGCAAAGCTGAAATCATCCATAAATCAAGACTCCATGCCTTAGTCCTAAACTGCTCCTCACAGATCCGAACAATGACACAGACTCTACTAAGTTGCTCAGGATTTCACTTCCCCAAACCAAAGCAAATTGAAAGGTTAATGTGGAACCTGAGCTTGTCTTCTTGACATTTTTTTAAGGGTAAGAAAAAAGTAATTATTCAACACCATATATTTATAGTGACTTTCAGGAAGTGTACGGGGTCTGCTCTTTGCAACTCTGGTGACAGAGCAATGCTGACTCAACAGGAACATTAAATGCAAACTATATTTCTGTGAAACCAATGAAATTTGTTGATTTTTTTCCCTGACAGGAGCCCAAATGTTAACCTATGTAACCCTTTGCTCAGAGAGTAAAGAGAAATCTTTCACTTTGTGAGAATTGTCTCTTTTTGTCTTGACAGAACAAAATGTTCAGCTGAAAATATTCTTAATAGCTTAGAAGAAATTTTGATGACAGAAGGTCCATGATAGCTAAACTAGCATAGAAAACACTTTACGTTGAGGAGAGTTGCAGCGTAAATCCTGCAGCAAATACAAAGGGCTTGTGGGAGTTTCACCTTGTTACAGTAAATCTGTGTTTAAAGTATTTAGAATAGAAGCTGTTTTAAAAATGTTTTTCACTTTCCAGAAAAAACAGTTAGATTTCATACTTCCCATCAAATCAATCACCTTGTGATGTGAATTGTAGGTACCTTTGGATTGCTTTAGTCATATCACATCAAGGCTCATTGTGATATGACAACACATGACAAATTCAGCTAACAACACTTGGCATGCCAGATCACCTCTATCCTGTTGCATTTTAGAGATTTTATTTTAGTTTTTACTCCTACACAGTACATAGGCTCATGATTCAATCCCAGGATTGCAGGTTGGAAGGGACCCCAGAACCTTTCTAGTCCAACCTTCTGCTCAGCGAGGGGGAACTACACAGTCAGACAAGCTTGCTTACGGCTTTACAAATTCAGGTCTTGAAAATTTCCAAGGGAAGAGTCTGCAAAACGTCTATGAGCAACCTATTCCAGTGCTTGACTTTCCACCATGACCGAAAAAAAGGTGAAAAAGGTTTCTAACTATTCCACCTGAATCTTGCATTTCAGCTTACACTCTTGTCTCCCATCCTCTCACCATGTACCACTGCGAAAAGCCTGGCTCCATCTTCGTGGTAACCTCCCTGTAGGTACCAGACAATTGCTATTAAGTGTTACTCCTCTCCCTTCTCTTCTCCAGACTGAACAAAACAGATTTCCCTCAGACTCTCCTCACTCCACAGAGCTTTGTGGTCACTCTTGGTAAGCTCTAGCTCTCCCCACGCACTATCACTGGCATCCACACAGACATGGAAGACAGTTAACAGTCTGAGGGCTCCACAAGCCTCTGCGGTCTCTTCTCAGAGTCCTGGATGCGAGCCCCTGGCCAGAAAAATACCTCTTAAGATGGCATGGTCGGGTCTGCAGAGAACCATACCTCCTGCAGGTATAAGTCACACTCCCACAACCACAACTGTGGCTTCCTTGTGTTGTGGGTGCATGGTTCAGACTTGGGCAGCCCAAGTCTGCACCCCTAGACTTGCCTTTCCCCCCTGCTCTCACAGGTCACCAAGCCCACCCTGCAGACACGGGTCTGTGGGCGGACAAGCAGCTGCCTCTCTGCCACCAGAAGTCACAGGCTTCCAGCCTCCCTCCATATGCCCCCAGCTTCTTACTGACCCTCCACCTGTGTGAGTCATCCTCTCCACAGGGCCTTCATAAAGATCCCCATCTCCTCTGACAGCTGCTTCTTGCCTGGGCAGCTCCATGGGCAGGCTGTCCACCTCACCTCTGCCACCCACCTCTTCCCCATAATGACAGTGGGAAGTTTAGCATGAACTGGTGCTGTGTTTCTTCCTGGAGGTTTAAAAACTGCTTTTTGCTACCTAGAAGGTTGTACAAATAAAGTGCAGAATCATTGATAAATGGTGGTCAGCAAGGAAGACTGTTGATCATTTGGAGGAGCAACAGAAATAATAAATAATACACTATGTGTACATGTGAAAAATTGAATATGTTGTAAATAATCACTGAAGCTTTTCCATTATAAATAATCACTGAAACTTTCCAAAGGTTTCTTGGTACACTTTTTCAACTGTTACTAGTAAACCTATGAAACCCATGACAGACGGAAAAGCACAACTCACAATCAAAGGAAAATTATTCTGAAGAATTAAAACTTTGATAGGTATAATACTAAGTTGCTTTGATCTTGCAGTCCATTTCTCAGTGGTTCTACAGAAGGTCAGTCAATAGTGTCATTGAATTTCCTTAAAATATTACATTTTAAAAATCCAGAAAGAAATCTGATCCCTGCAACAGGTCACAAATCTAGTCTGTGGAGAAGGTTTTTTTCTGTATCTCACAGCATGCACGCCACTGATGCAGACATAGGTAAATAAGGTGGATGAGACTGCAATGTAATCGTGATTTTACCCAGACCATGAAAGAATCTGTAGTGGTTTAAGTTCAGACAATATTATCTAGCTGCCAGTCCTTCACTTGGAAAGGAAAAAAATTTGGTAATTTAAAAAAGATCTTCTAAAAAAATTAAATCTTTTCACTCCTAGTCATGTTTTTACTCTTCATCTGTTTATTTGTACTTATCTCACACTTCAGTTAATACAAAACTACAAACATCTCTACTCAGGTTCAAACACCTCTCAGAGGGGGCAGTTCTAGTCTGCATCAATTTATCATGAGACTACTATGCATTAGTTGCCAGACAGTATAATTTGATTTGATTATTAAGAGTTTCATATATTCAATTTTTTCAAGTAATATGTTGCTACAGAGGTTATAGAGTGTAGGGATAGCTTTAAACACAACATATCGCTTGCATATTTTAGTTCCCTTCCTGCACTTCCTTTTTCTCCTCCCTCTTATGCTTTCATTGACCCAGAGAGTTTGAAAAAGCATTTTTACTTTAAAAACATAAAATTAAATGCCTATGTTGAAAATACTACAATGTGTTTCATTTATCAATCTTTTTGTTTAATTGAATAGGAAAAGTTCCAGTTTATTTCAATGAGACCAGAACTAAAGTAATGATTCTGAAAGTCCTGTAGTGCTCCTCAGAAAACAGCTTAGTGATCTGGAAGAACAGAAGTATGGTCATGGAGTTAGTATTGACTATTTTAGTCTCCTATAAAATGTTTCCTTTCTGAATTTTTCAGGATAAGTATTGTACTTGTAACCAATTGTTATAGATCAGAAGGATTTAATTTTTCCTGTGATGGTATCAAGTATTATGAATACATTGCTCATGGGAAAAAAAAAATCGAACAGTCACTAGAATAAAGATAAAATGCCTCTCCTTTTATTTTAATCCTTTTATTTTCATTACTATGAACCTGGAAAATGCACATTCTTAAGTCATCTGTTTTAAGGTCCTACTACACCTGAAAATATACAAACAAATCTATGGTTTCATGACTCTTACACTGACATCCGGTTTTGCCATTTTTTACGTCATGTAGGAGAAGAAAGATGAAATGCATGTTATCAAAAAATAGATAGTCAGAGAGTACTTTGCACTGTATTAGAAAGATATATGTGATTGTCAACACTAGTAAAGAGTAAAAGAAAAATATCTAACTAAGCATCTATATTTGCAAAGTACAAATTTGAAAAAAAACAAAAACTGGTTAAACGAAGATCGAAAATCTCAATAGACAGTGAAGTACATTTTATTGGAAAAAAAGACATTTAAAAAAAAAATCAAAAGGGGTGTGCCATGGTGGGAAATGAAAGTAATTATGCAACAAGCTTAACTAGACTGTATGAAAGAAAGTACTCAATTTACTAAAGAAAAGAATAAGAAAAAAAGAACTGGAGCATCTTTTCAGTAAAGACAGCCTAGAACCTGAAGGTAACTGAGGTTTATTATTTGAATTGAAATGAAAGCTTTACATCAGTTTTCCATAAGCATAATGGTGTCCAATGGGGTGTCAAAGGTGCAAGGACAAACAGTTTAATAATATTGAAAATTAAATTATAATAGCAGTAAGATCAAACTGAAGACGATTTTATATCTCTTGACTACACCACATAATCTTCATCTCAGGACAATGGATGAGTCAAGTATAATTTTAAATCATCTCTTAAGGCTAAGAAGCCTACCAAATCAGGAACTAGGCACAGAATGAATGAACTACAAGCATAGAAATAATAACTGAAAAAAGGAAACCTCATCCAGGCAGCTGCATGTCTTGCAATGTGACCTTTGTAATGGGCAAGTGTCAGATACATTGTGTGCAGAAACAATTTTAGAAATAAAAGTAAATAGAAAAAAGGAGGAAATATTATATCAGTTTTTCATTGCTAATTTCAGACTAATCAGGCATCTTTGTTAGATAAACTAATCTGCTAAACTAAGAAAGTGCATGTCTTTCTTAACTGTTCTTAAATACTTCTTGTGGTATCACGTGGGAATTACTAGCTGTGTACAAGAAGGCGGAATTGCAGAAGAGTAAGATGGCACAGAGGCAACTGCTTCTGTCACCAGTGGTGCCTAAAAGCCAGAACTAAGACTCTTTTTAAGTATTAGAAAGCAAAAAGCACTGATTTATTACAGTATGCCAGATGCACAGGAATATTTTCCTGAGTGTGCATACTGAACTACATAAGTGTTACAACTTTATCCTACCATCTAATTACAATATTCAGTTCCTAATTACAATATTTGGACATTACCTCATCGGTTACACCCAGCCCCAAAACTGTCCCTCCCATGGGACCTCCCTCATCCTACCTCAGACACACCTCCCGAATTTGAGTTGGTGGTCCCAAAATGACCACCCTTTCCTCCCTATTCTCGCCATTCACTTTGTCTCTGTCCCCCTTGGAATGGCTTCAAGGCTTCTGAGTAGTTTTGGCTTGGTTATATCAAATAGTATGACCCTGTTAGGTCTTATTCTAAGTACATTTTCTACAGATACAATGCTTTTCACCTTGCTAAATCTTTGTCCGCTGGAATTCTTGACAAGAAATGTTAAACAACATTTTAGGAATCTAATGTAAAGGTGTGAGCTAAAAGTGCCATTCTAGAAGGCTGCATTAAAATCTATATAAAGTAGATTTTAAGGCATCACCAGCAGCATGGCAGGTTACTAAAGGTGTTTCATGAAGACCGGTCTTGATGGCAGAGCCCTGACAGCATCCCACCTCCAGGAGCTCTGGCTGCTAGGGGTCAAGGACTGCTTAGAGGCCGCACACCTGAGGGCTGACCCTTTTCCTTTGGTGACATTGGGCAGCCTGGCAATCACTAGATCATGTCTGGTTGCCCTCACCAGACCTGCTTGTCTCTGATGGGTGCCATAGCACTGAGTCCCTATGAGGAAGCCACTGCCTCTGCTGAGTGTGTTACTGCCACTGATCCCAGGCTCCTGGTAACTGTCTCAATGTGCCCAGAGCCCTAAATTCCTACTTATCTCCTTGTTCTTCATCTGGATTAGGAGCTCTGTTATCCTGTGAGCACTGCAGCCAAACCTGACATCAGGATTAAATTCACCATCAATTATTTCCCAGCTGTGAACACCCACTAAAATAATACCTTATCCACGCTGGTCCTTCTGGCATTTGCAATAGAAAATCATAAAAAACACAGTTGATAGTAACTGTTTATGCAGTCTATTTGTCAAAGTAAAGGCACTAAGTATTCAAAAAGTATCTTTGAGTTGGTGTGTATTAAAACACTAAAAAAAAAAAAGAGGGAGGCAAACCGCAAACAGCTACATTACAAAAAATGTTAAGTTGCAGAATTCAGTGACCCAAAGACTAAGCATTGAATTTTAGAGTCTTTCCAGGGAATTTAAACAAGGACTTGCTATTAAAAATTGCATAAAATAAATAAAAAATCAATAAATCACATGCATAGATAGAGTTGTGCTTTAATCTCAGCATTCTGGTAACTGTAATTTCTTAGTGCCCCTATGTATGTGATGTGGATAAGATACATAATTTTGCTTTTTGTACCTATGTTGTTTAATGAATTGCCGTTGTCTGTTGGCTTCTAAATAATAGCAATATTCTATCAAACAGCACACTGTGACTGTAAGGATTAGATACATTAGACAAGTGAATTTTATTCACTACAAGTGCAGGTGAAATTCAAATTTATTACTTTTTCAGAAGAAGATCCCAAACCTAAGCAATTATTGCAAAGTGATTCATGCCAAAATTGCATGATTTATGAGACACTGGTCTAGAACAGAAACGTAGTTTTAACCGTGAATTATTGTACGTGTTCATTAAACTAATAGGAAATTGACCATTGATGATATAAAACCTAAAGTCTGTATAAAAGATAAAAAAACTTACATCTTCTGATAGTTTTATTATTTTCCTCCATTCTGTCAGTGCACTGAAATAGTGACTGGCTTAGAGTAACAAATCTCTGAAACAGAGGTTGGACTGACACTGAGCTTGTGAAAAAGGCAATAGAAGCATAGTAAGGGGAAAAGAGTGCATATGGAAGAAGGAAAGCATGAGAGTTCAAAAATAGATTAATTGCAAGTAATTAATTGTAAGAAAAGACACAGGACCATTACTTCTGGTTTGTGCCATAAAATTAAGACAAACATTAGTAGTACGTCAGGTTACTTTGAGCAAAACTGCATGAATTACCTCAGTCACCCAGAGCCTCTTTTGAGACACATTAAAATATGCCATTTGAAATGCAGTCTCAGTTTTACTAAAAGTATTACAATTTATTTATCTTTTGAATGTAAGATATTTAAAAGGTGAGGTATGAAATTTTTTTCCAGGGAATATTTCACATCAAACCATTTTTCAAGCAAGAACTTGCTTGTAAAGATCTATCTTTGACTTTATCTCACTATAACATATGTTGGAGAAATGCATGTGGAATATAGCTCAGTAAATATTAAGAAAAAAAAGGTAAAATTTAATCATCTAAATTTTTACATGCTTTTTCTTGGAATATGTCTGAAATTCAAATAGTTGCCTTTCTTATCAACCATATTTATAAAAATTAATTCTGGAAAATCTGTAGCCTACTAGCATTCTACTCCCAAAATCATTCAGCTGAAACCAAGCAGAGATTATTTCCTAGACTGCAGTATTTGGCGAGTAGCAACTACCTCAGAGAAATTGCATTTTGTTGGTATATTGTAGTAATACCTAATCAGGACAAAACTATTCAAGCATACTTCTCAAGACAGCCATTCCATATGGCTTTTTTCTTACTGCTGTTTATCATTCTCATTTTCCATAAGAGAGGGAGATGGAAAAATACAAAAGGTACACTTCTCCAGTTGAAAAACTTTCATCCCTTCAAGACCATTTTGTCATTTAGGTTTTTTAAGTATTTGCTGTAAAATTGTGCTTCATATGACAAAATATGTATTGTAGTAATGAGAGCAAGCAGGCACTGGGGAAGGCATAAAATTTAAAATGGTGCCTAACAACTAAGTGATATTAGGGGTTGTGTGCAGAGAAAAAACAAACAAGACTTTGTGCAATAAGTTGTACACGGCCATAGAATCATTCAGGTTGGAAAAGACCTTTCAGATCATTGAGTCCAAACATAAACAACACTGCCAAGTCCACCACTATAACATTGTCCTTAAGCACCAGGTCTACATGTCTTTTGAATTCCTCAAGGATGGTAACACGTGCATTAGTAGTTAACACAACTGTGGTAGAACTAAGAAATTTTAGTCTTTCTGGTCAATGACTTTTCTCTAATTTTCTTTAGTTTATGTTAAGTGACTGCTACACAAGACGATCGGCTCCTAGGCAAAAGAAGTATATTTTCTTTGAAAAAGCAACAGGAGAAGTTACAAAATGTGGGGAAATATTTCCCCTCACTTTTTCTAATAAGACAGTTTAATCAAAAAATTCAGAGTTCTTATTTGTCACTGAACTGTGTTAACCACCTCATCTTAACACCAGTACAAGCTATATGAGCTATATGTTGTACATTTTGTCAAAAATTAGTCCCAGTTATTTTTCCTTTCCACCATGTATTGTTTCAGTAGCCCTTATTAAGACAGGAAAAGGTCACGAATAAGTGTAGCTGTGAACATTAATTTTATTTGCTACATTTTGTAATGCACAAAAGGATTAATCAATATTTATCAGTTCTTTCCTAGAAATTAATCCTGTTGGTGCAGACTGTTATCATCAAAATTGTGACTACAGAAGGCACAGCCATGGTAATATCTTAAGACATTGTGGTCTGTTTTCAGGCCCTCTGGCAAAATATCACAATGCCAAAAGTTTAGGAAAAGAGTATGTAAGATTTTTTTATCTCTTCTTTTGGAGCATGGATTAACTTGCCATTAGCAGTCAGTCTCCAAAACCACTTTATACCTGCTAAAAAAGTGTACCCTTTATGGGATCCTGAAGCCACTGGCTAAAAAAATATTAGTGCCTTGTGGGGAAAATTCATTTTCTAGATCATTATTCCTGAAGACTTTCGAAAATTTATCACTCAAGTCAGGACAAAATACACTGTAGAAGCCTTCTGCACAAATAGAAACTGCTATAAATAGGAGATATATATAGTAAGTGCACTCTGCTATTCTTTCAGTAAGGATACAATGCTTTTCACCTCTATAAATCTTCTTGGGTAGCAACAAGATATAACAGATAGAGTTATTCTGTCAGACATAAAAATGGTGTGAGGGCTGAAAATCTATGCATTCCTCAATTTATGATTGCTGCCTAGCAGCAACCTGGATATTTCAAGAAGGTATTCTGTCTCAAAGTACTTTGTAACTTTAGAAAGTTTCCTTGAACTTCATAAAACCCCTCAGACAGGAGTATTTTCTTTAGGGTATTTGCATGTTCTCATCCTTGGGAATTTCATTCTCATGTTTAACAGCTATTTAGCATAAGATTTATAGAAAACTGCTCTTTTTTTTTTTTTTTTGCTGGGATTTCATAGCAAATGGAGGAGGAAAATAAGCCTTGGGTATGTTATTTAAATTGACTCTTTTTTTTCTTCTTGGTGACTTTTTCAAAGCTTGCGTGGGATCTTGTGAGATATGGGGAAAAAACTGCAAAGCAACATAATGATTCATCATGGAAAGCAGAAGAGAGTTCATCTTGCACAGAGGAAGAAAACAGTAGACAGCTTTTCAACAAATACCTCACACACATATTTTCTAATAAATGTTTCTTAAGCCAACTGCCCTAATTCTTCATCACTCTAAATATGAAATAACAAAAGTGGTGCTCCCAGGATATCTAGGTTTTGGTACTTCATATGTTCAAGGAGATTTTTACATTTACTGAGGTGCTTATAATTACTTCAACTTTCCTGAAATGATCAGCTGACAGTAAGTTAGAAAAACATAAGAACAGTTCTGTCTCCTATCTCAAGCAGAACAGAATTGTAGGAGAAAGTCATTGAGTTCAAAATGATCATCTTTAAAGCTGGGTATTATCTAGTGCATAGCAGCAGGCACTTGAAAAATACCAGGACAGTATTTCAAAAGGAAGTAAAAATATGAAGTGATGATATTTTGCTGACAAGAAACTGACTGAAGCCACAGCCTTGTTCCATAGGGAGCACGGGAACTCATCCAGGGAAGCACCTGTGTAAAACAACAAACTGTGCACAAGGCTGCCCTTCTGTGCAAAGCAGATGTTAGCCCAGAAAATCCCATACTAAGTTTTTTCTTCAGGTTCATTTCTCATAGGATGCACCTACATACATGCATACATATATTCATGCACATAAGAACTGCTTCTGAGCTCACAAGAAACTCCTTATGGTTTTAAATCATTATGCTGAACCTCAAGGCATTTTGCATCTTTGCAACAGATGAAAGGAGAAATAGATGTAGGTCTCCATTTCAGAGCACAAAATATCAGCAGAGAAAGCAGAGGAACATTTTGTGACAGTTTAATTTTGCTGCATGAGTGTGAAAATGGTGTGAGAAAGAATTGACTCATGTATTTTTTTGCAAAACCTATCATGTAAAAATTCAAACAATGACAAAAACTTATAGTAGTGATCTACAGAAATACTCTTGTTGGAGCTTTGTTGGACTGGAGGCAAAAAGACACAAGATACCTAAAGGAAAAAAAGAAAGACCCTGTATACTCTGCAAGTTGCTCACTGTCCTGGGCCATGTAGGATTGCATACCTATATGAAAAGGATTACATACCTACACAAGAGAAGATAGGCTAGGATCAAGACTAGAACTTGGAAAACAAAATGCTAATTCCAGAAAATAAATATTTTCACTACAGTTCCATCTAAATTTAATTTTACTTTTCTTGTTTTTTCATAAACTACCCTTACACTAAAAAAACCAAAGGTGTTTTAGTACATCCTATAAAAATGTTTATCTCTGCTTTACCTGGTTCTTCCATACACGGTGAGATAGTAGGAACCTGGCATGCCCAGTAATTTGATTCATCCAAAATGACATTCTTATCTCTGTGGAGAAAAAGTACAAAGGCAAATAAACAAGTTTTCAAAATCTCAAAAATATTTCATGTATCAGAAAATTCCATTTTAATCATAGAATCAGATGGGTTGGAAAGGACCTCTGAGATCATCAAGTCCAACCCTTGATCCACTACCACCACAGTT
>JAWWLV010000144.1:33662631-33679358 GCA_035041135.1 Platyrinchus mystaceus
GGCAGAGCTTCAGACCATGCCCTCTTGTCTTACTGATAGCTGCCTGGGAAAAGAGACCAACCCCCACCTGGCTACAATCTCCTTTAAATTTTAACAGAAATCTGTAGCCCTGACATTGTCTCATCACCTCTTCATATCCTAGTTGTTTTTTTGCTTATGGGTGCAGTTTTAAGAGAAAAGTAACTATACCAGGCTAGATAATGGGGAGCAGAAGAAATGCAGACCAGGCTTTGCAGCTCATGCCAGCAAGTGGATGTGGAACTCATCCAGGCACGTTCCTCCACAGCACAAACTGCTCTCCTGATTAGCTCATGTCATATGCAAGGACATAATGAGCCAAGATAGCCTGTACACTTTGCACAGGCAGGCATAAAGATCTGTTCCTGTGTATGCATTTGATAATAGTCACAGTTTGAAAGGGGATATTATCATTTTCCATGGCCTGTTTAACAGAGGTTTCCTGGTGTTTCATATGGATAGAGGACATTTGTAAGTAAATGGACATGGGAAAGAAGAAAACTAGGAGCAGATGATAAAACTGTTTGAGCATATGTTCCAAGAATGAAGCAACCTTTTAGTCTCTGCAAACATAAGATGAATCAGAATGTCTAGATTAGAGTGCGGTTTTTAAAGTAGAAGGAAAGAAAATGTAGTTACAACAAATATTTAGCAAACTGCTGCAATATACTTACAATTCTCTGAATATTCAGTTTTAATGCACACAAAGAATGCCCTCAACCAGCTGGATACAGGCCTAATCAATTACAAAACACTAAAGATATTTTTTTATTCTCATTGTCAGATACAAATTCCAGTGCATGTGCTTACAGACTCTCTGAAACAAGGCTGGGCAGCCTCTCTCCTGCACAACATACTTCAAACTTTGTGTTAATCACAAGACTTGCATCAGTTGTGAAGTTTTGTTCTCAGCACTTTCAGCTCCATTAATGTGAAAAACAACATCAATATGCACAGTTCCTGACACTGATAACGTTTTACAGTTATCACACATCAAAATACGTGCCAGGCACAATTGTGTATGTGAACTACTGAATTATTTTCTAGATAAGGTAGAGTGACAGGTAGTATAAATAACTCATTTACTTACGTATCCGACATTGTGATTTTGATTTAGCAAGTTAAAATTCCATTACAGGTAGTTTTTTTCCACACAATGCATTACTCCAGTGTTTTAGCAGAACAATGGATTTCACACTTCAAAGGAATTAGTACTAAAAAGCTGCATACGCTGAAATGGAAATTATTATTTAAACAGAGTGGATCAGGTCTGCAACATCACTGTGCTGATATAAAACTGCCCCATTTCAACAATGTTTTCTACTGAAGAATGGAGATACAGGGAAAAATGTCAGAACAAGCAGTATAGTCATTGGTAGAGAACAATAACGCACAGGGAATAAAACCATAAAGGGCTGATAAAAGAGGTAAATGGGAAATAACAGACAGATGCTTGATGAGGAATTTAGACAAGCAAAAAGAACCCAATACAAAAAACAGAGAATGAAAAATTAGAGTGAGGAGGAAAGTAAAAGTTACAGAAAAAAAGGAAATGAGAAAACTGAGAGGCAACAGAAAAGAGCAGAGGGAAAAATAGGGGGCAGTGCATATTGGTGGTGTCAGGAAGGCATGGAAAGATAAGAAACAGGAAGGAATGAGGAGAGTGAGCAGGTAAATGGGCTATGAGCAAGAATGAGAGAGGAGCAAGAACTGAGATGGGTACCAGAAGCAGGATGGGTAATAGATACCTAAGGGAGAAGTCAGGTCAAAAAAAGAGAAAGAGGAAGAGAAGGAGTGTGGAGGGGACTACTAAAAAAGGCAGTGGTAACTGATAAGTCAGGATGGTCCTCAGCTGGACTTCAGATTTTGCTTTAGGCTTCTGTAGCTTCTCTGTTGCTTTCCTTTTTTCCTTTTTGTTGTCGCCTTTTTCCAGTCTAGCAATCATAGATGCAGATAAACCAATGTGAATGGATATAAGGTACTTCACATGAGAGTTAACAGGAGGGCTACTTCTAGCAAATACAAAGTGAGTGATTCCTTTTTCTGTAAAAGTGTGACAAGATTTAGATATTTCAAGTTTTGTAAGAGCAGACTGTTCTCTAAATTCAAAAGGAGAGAAAAGAGACAAGGCAAATTCTATTCTGCTTACCAAATCAAACTTCTGTTAAATACTCTGGTAATGTCTCCTGAGGTTATTCAGGGAATGTGTCCAGCATTTAAACCAAACTCACCTTCTGTGAATTTTACATAAACAGAATTCACCACCACAAATCTGCACATTCGAAGTCTTTATGTGTCAAATTTGGAGGCTACTTGGGAAAATTACAATCAAAATGAAGGAACAATAAAACTCCAAATGGATGGTCACATTCATCTTCATCTATTAAATGTGATGTGCATGAAAATGCTATGTTCCCCATGGTGGAATTATGGGTTGGCAAAACAATTAGTTATAATTACACAGGTCAAGCCATAAGTTTGTTCCTTTCTCAGTATAGCAACTCTTTACTTTTAATTAAAATTTTGTCCTTGAAATTGACTTCAGTAGTGTTGTATTGTTGATAGGATTTGTAATAACTTATCTCTTTTCATTCGTATTCTAATATATGCCTGGTCAATTATAATTCTTCACTGCTCTGACATTATAGCTTACATTTTTGGATGTAAAACTATGGTGTTTTCAGCATTTAATACATTGTAATAGTTTGTAAGTGGCCTCTTACTATTCATTAACTAAGAAGTTTTATGTGAAAATGAGCTACACACTGACATAAGAGCAGTCCACTCAGGGTACCCTTCTGGATGATCTTGTCTTCCCTGTACTGCTTTACTTTACTAGCCATATTGAAGAACAACACTTACATTTTTGTCCTTAACTCCTCAGCTGAAATGCTTGGATTTATTTGACCTTTGTTGGTCCTCTTCTATCTGTCTATTTTCAAGCAAACTCCTGCTGAAGTGTGTGTTGAAGTTAACACACTTAAGTATTAGGTGTTTTGGCTATGTAAGCATGTAGAGAAAGAGCTTTGCTAAATACTGATTGATTCATGCATGCACAACATTAAGTGTCTCATAGAATCAAAGCTGCTGCTTTATTGCAAAAAGATTTTTATTATTTTGATGGCATTTTAATACAGGATAAAAATATAACAATATAATTAAACAATATACAATAATAACAATATAACATAACATAATTAAATATAACTGATAGGCTTGTCTTACATGTAACAAGAATATTCTATCCTGGTTTATACTTAATATGGTGAATATACGTTGCTGTTTTAACTTTAGACATGAAGATATAGTTAAACATAGTAATAGAGTAAAAAATAATGGACAGCCATGCTTCAACTTTGATTCAGAGTAGTACATACACACAGGAGTGTCCTGTCCCAGGTGCAGAATCCAGCACTTTCCTTCATTGAATTTCATATGGTTGGTGATTGCCCAGCCCTCTAATTTGTTGAGGTGTCTCAGGAGGGTCTTCCAGTCTTTGAGGGAGGCAACAGCATGTGCAAACTTCCAGTCCTGTGTCCAAGTCATTCATGAAGATGTTGAAGAGCACAGGGCCTAAGATGGAGCCCTGTGGAACCCCACTAGTGACAGGTCACCAGTCTGATGTTCCTCCATTCACTATTACCCACTGTGCTTGATCCGTGAGCCAATTGCTCACTCAACACATGATGTGTTTATCCAGCTGTGCTGGACAGTTTGTCCAGAAGGATCCTGTGAGAGACAGCGTCAAAAACTTTTCCAAAATCCCAAAATATTAGATCAATTGGCATCTGTTGATCAACTAGGTGGGTTACCTCGTAACAGAAGGAAATCAGGTTTGATAAGCAGGACTTCTCTCTCATGAAGCCATGCTGGCTGTGACCAATGACTCTGTTGTCTGTTTTTCAATACCTCCCAGAATAATCTTCTCCATAACTAACCAGGCACTGAAGTGAGAATGACAGGCTTGCAGTTTCTGGGATCCTCCTTGCTCTTCTTGAAAATCAGGAAAACATTTGCCAGCTTCCAGTCACTGGGACGTCTCTGGATTCCCAAGAGCACTCAAAAACCATCGAGAGAAGCTATGCGATTACACCAGCCAGCTCTTTGAGGTTTCTGGGATGAATTCCATCAGGCCCCATAGATTAGTAAGGATCCAGCTGGAGCAGCAGATCTCGCTCAGTTTCAGAGTTGACTGGGAGCTGACCATTCTCACAGTCATGGTCCTCCAGCTCAGGGCACTGAAACCCCCTTGGTCCGTCATCCCTGTTGAAGACAAAGGCAAAGAAAGCATTAAACACCTCTGCCTTGTCTCTGTCCCTGTTTGTGAGGTGGCCATCCTCATCCTGTGATAGGCTGATGAATATTTCTATACTGCCTATTGCCATTAATATATTTGAAAAAAACTCCTTTTATTGTTTCCCACATTTCTGTCCAGCTTCAACTCCCTTCAAATTTTCTCCCTACAGTGGCAAGCAGACTTTTAGATTAATATCTATACAACGGAGAATTAATAAACCCCACAAATGCATGATAAAATAATATTATCAAAAGAAACCTAGCACTCAGAAGTGAGGAAAAATCAAAAATAAATTTGCCAGTGTAGTCCTAATTTGTACTCTTTGATAGTCAAAATTTCTAGAAAGGCTTTAGTTCAATCAACACATTGGGGTATTTTTCCACACAATCTCTGGTCCAGTAAGTACCATTCTCAACTTCCATAGGCTACAATGTACCTAGAGACAAAACTATACACATGAATAGAACCTGTCTCATTTGTCAGAGCTGGTAAAGAGCTTCATTCCCCTAACCCTCGTATTCGTATAGCCTGAGTCAATAGAACAAAAGAAGACTAGAAAGTAAGTATTAAGGATGTTCAGGATCTTTGGATTGCAGCAGCAATCTGAAAAGCCTGAAAAGTCCCTCTAAAAGGCTGCTTTGCAGATTCCTACATGGTTATCTATCATTTAGAAGGGTGTCAGCTACACACATTTAGTGTACTTGTGTTGACTTCTATTCTGCATCTAGGTTTTAAATAAACCAAAATATTCAAGTAAAATAATAATTTTAATCAAGTACTGTCTTCATCTAGATATTCTTTTTTGTTTATAACCTTTCCCAAGATACACATCAATATAATACCAAACAAACTTTATATCAGCAATTACAATGTGAATCCGGTATACTTAACATGTATTAAAATGACAAAAAGGTCAATTGGCTTCTCCAAGAAATTAACAGACTGTACAAAAATGTGCTTTTTCTACTATGTGAATTCTTGGGAACATTTATTTTTCTAGTCTTCTATTTTAAAAATGGGAATTTCATCTCAAATGTTAGATATACTTGTATAAACATTCATTAGAGATTGAGGAGCAATTAACCCAATTCTTTCAGAATGCTAGTTATAGAGAAGTAATTACTCAAAATTCAACTGCTTGTCATGGTGCAGAGACCTGCAAAATTCCCAGCTGCATAAATCTGTGTATAAATCAATTTCAGAATAATTAAAAAGCTCTGCTATTTAGCCAAAACCCTTTGGGACAAGTTTGCACCAACAGCAATGTTTGTTTTTTTGGGTAAGTTTCTGGCAGCTTTTTCTATGGAAAATTTTAACTGATGCTTTACTACTCTGTTGTTTGTTGTGGATTTGCATGGTAGGGATTATCTTGCAAGAAACAATGCATATAAAAAATTATTTGCCTTGTCTAAGAGATTTCAAAGCAATTTAGGAACCAGGTCTCACTGTACAGTCATTAATAAGCTTTTGATACTTAAAATCAGTAAGATATGAGGCATAATTTATCCAAAATAACTCTTACTTTACAGCTGATGCACCTGTCTCTCTCCTTTTCAGGCTCAGAAACATGCTGCTACAGTGAAATATTGTCCCTAACTTGCTAAGGAAAGGAAGCAGGAGTCAAAGCCAGGCTGCAGTGCCATTAGTTAGACAGTCTGCTGCTATGCAGACAACAATTGATTCAGAAGGATCCGCCAAAGCAATAACATAAGCGTGTCTTCTTCAGATGTATCCTATGAAGGCTTATTTTCAGGGCTATGTCTCAGCCCAGTGAGGAACATGATTAGGACTTTGAGGGAATAACTGTTATTATTTTTTCTATAGTACAGTTCAAATTTAAACTAGTGCTATCAATGTCTCTTTTCAGCTAGCTTCATGCATCGGAAGGTCTAACTCCAGAATTTAATCTGAAGGTTAGATTATGCAGAAAACTAGCAATAACTGTTAAAATTGTTTGCTGTCCAAGCTGTCAAAAAGGAGATTCTCAGTGAGATTTTTATATTCCCTCTGGATCAGTTGTGTAAAACAGTCTGATCAGCTGTAAGATTCCTTATCAGAATCTTAATAGACCTTCTGACATAGACCTTGAGATTGTATAAATCCATCTCTTTTAACCATCAAAACAGGGAGTCAGTCTTGAAAAGAATGTTCATCAGCAGAGGAAAATATGTCTCTAAGTCCCACTATCCATTCACAAATAAATAGATTTAAGATTAGCCATTCTGCTACAATTTAAGACAACACATACATCAGCTTTTGTTACTTAACCTTCTTTCATATTTATTATACCCCTAAAGGTCAATAATTAATCCTTTGTTTTGAAAACCCTATCCAGAATCTCTGCTATTTCAAGGTCATTACAACTCCTTGAAAAAGAGCCTGTAGCAGTAAATGAAAAGGTTTTATCTGCAAAGTTAAGCCTGTACAAAATCACTGTGTCCTGTACACCTTGATCAGTCCAAGCGACCAGGATAGACAATCACCCACTTCTGTTTCGATACACTGGATATGGAAAGAATGCCACAGAATAGAGCAGAGAGAGGGTGAAGGAGGTGTTCTACTTTGACTACAGAAAATTTATCCCTGAATGTGGTTGCATGTGTGATATAAACATTTTGATCAGTTACTTTCTATTTTGTCTCTTATTGATGAATCCACACTATATCAAACTTTAACTTAATACTTGGCCTCTAAAACATTCTGAAGAGATATCAATGGGACTGGCTGTAGTAATAGTCATCAAGTAAACATTAATTAACCTTGTGTATGCAAATTATTCTTATAAAAGTGACTTTTATATATATCTATATCTATTTTATAGACATATCTATATTATAGATATATTTATATCTATATCTATATCTATTTTATAGATATATCTATATTATAGATATATTTATATCTATATCTATTTTATAGATATATACACCCTTATAAAATTACTGTATTTGCATGCTCTATTTCGTCTCTGCATGTGATTGATCTATTGAAAAAAACCTTGGAGTGTTACTATACTAGAAGGTTTAAGAAATCTGCACTTCCCTTCTGCAATCTTCCCAAAATTCTATTTATACTGAAAAACTACTAAACTCTGGGGACTTCTTCTCTGTGAGGTTTTTCCATTACCATTTTATTTTAGCTGAGATACTAAACCTCTCCAAGTGGAAGTCACCACATCTGTATTCCTTGTAGTTTTGCAGTGCATTAGGAATTTTCATCTTCTCTGAATATATTTCGCCACAAAATCATGACCCTTCAAATGTGCTACAGTTTCTAAGGAGCTGATGGAAGTTGCAGACCAGTGTAGATACACAATACTGGCTGAGAGGCAATGCCACTGCTCACAGCATGATTACTGAGGTACCTACGGCTCCTTGTTTAATTCAGTGGTAGTCTCCCCATATCTTGCAGAAGAACTGTGTGACAGCCTCCTGCTCTTCCCTGGTATTGTACTCTCTGAAGAGAAGACCATTATTTCTTTATTGGAGTAGCAGTATCTATGGCAAATTACAAGCTGTGAGCACTATTATACTGTCATGACCATGTAGAGTTTAATTCTTTTCAGCTCTGCAGGTCATGTATCATCATGTTGCTCTGTTCACAGTTGCATTTAAGAACAGTTTTGTTCAGAAAAGCTCTGTGGGATTTGAGGAATCTTTATTTCATATAACTGTAAGATAGTACTAATATAGTTTTTAAATCCACATGCAGGTCTTACTCTTGATCCCATTGAAGTCAATGGAATTAGGCTATGCTTTGATAGGGCTAGAATGGGAAAATCTGATCAAGGAAAATTTTTTTAAAATGTTTAAGGGTTATTTTAAATTTAAACTCTGATATTTCATGGTAAAGAACCATTTTAACTACAAGGAAGTCTGTGTACATCACATCCTGAAACACTGATATGCCTTTAGTTAGTCTTTCTTACAGAGGACATGGTAAATAAGGAAGGTCATTCATCTGGATAACAGGGGGGTCAGGAAGCTGAAGTTTCTGTATTAGCCTCAGAACATGAAGGCTTTGAATCTAGGCTAGGTCTTTGAATAATCATGTTAGTTGAAATCAAGAAATATATCAAGACAGTACTCTTTAAATATGTAACTTGTGCTCAATAACATGGCCATCTCAAAACACTGTAGTCTAGGTATTCCATTCAAGTGTTAAAAAATTAGATACTTAGGACAGTGTTGGAATACATTAGTAACTTAAACACTGCCCTGGTACCATTGGCTGTCCTGAATAAGGAAGAACATGGCTTGCTGAATCAGAAAAACCCTTTTTCTGCCTCCTCATTATTAGTAAAATTGACAGGTGTTAAAGGAGGGGGTTCTTTCCTACCTTTTCTGCAACACATGTGTGATTCAGTGCACATTTTCTTTTCACAGACACAATTATGAATTATAGTTAGACCCAGTCTTTCTATACAGTAAAGAAGGGAAGAAACCTGAGGAAGAGGTATGTAATTATAACTAAAGAGAGTGAGGAAAATAAATATTTATACTGAGTTCTGCATTTCATAGCTTTCCAATGTTTATCTTTGCAGTCTTGATTGTTCTTCAAATGAAGTGTCTTCAATCATATATGTTACAAAACACTGTACTTAAATTTTTTTCATGTACCATCTTGACACCTTATATGTTTCATGACTATAGTTGCAACTTCTAAAACCACTGCATAGATCTTTCCCACTTGATCCGATAAAACAACTTATAAAAGTAGTAAATTTTATTATTTTTACAGTACTGGATGGTTTATTGTAAACCAGTCATAAAAAGGAGATGGGACACTACTTCTCCATACAGTAAAAATACTCTTTTGGAGCAGAGACATGATGACTGGAAATTTGGGTTTACATACTTGTTTTGGATTTGAATATTGAATGCAGTAATGAGGCTTTCTGCTTCTTCTAGCCCAAACTCTGGCCTTTCTGAACATTTTTTCCTTTGGTGATTTCTTATTACAGTCTCAGAGTCTCTCCCATTTCTGTCCCTGGATCTGCAAATTTAGCCTCTCCTACTCCTGCTTTCAAACTAAATCCTCTCATGCTGTAGAAGAGCCCTTCCTAGCACTGGCTACTTACAGATATTGTTTTATACTAAACTATTAATATACTATGGAGTTTTTGTCAATATAAACCTCCCTTTCTCACCTGGTTTTGTCTTTTCTCTGGTTCTGTCTTTATCCTTTTGGCAGTATGACAAGAGTGCCTTTTCTCTAGTAAATCTTGAGAAGAGTAGTAAGAGCAGAGAAGACACTTCATTGTTTTTGAGTTCCAAATAACATGGTTTGTCTACATGGTCTACAGTAACCAGAAGAAACATCTTCAGTGGAAATGTAGCTCAGCACCTGTATTCTTGAACAAGAGCTTGTTTGTTGTAAGCAATTATTCACATAACATTGAACATATCTTTAAAGGATATGTTTAAAAAAGGTTATTTTTAGACTAAAAGATTATTCTTGAAAAACTTAACATTATAAGGAAGAAAGTAAATTGCAGAATAATCTCTTAAACATCAGGCTCATGAAATACAGCAGAACAGTAGTTTTACAGATTCACGCAAAGAAACAATCTTCCCCAAAAACATGCACAGCTGGAAGCTAGGTGGATCAAAATGAAAACAAGTGCTCAAATCCATTCTCCATTTAAATCTTTGAAAGAGAAGAGCAATAATCTAGTATAAATTAAGAGACTTCCTAAATGGTTTGTATTTGATTTCCAGTTCACTCTGACCTCTATTTTTCAGATGTACAGTTGACTATTTACTAGTAAAAGTATTCTCTTTTACCTACAGGGAGACTCTATTGGCACTCAAAAATAACAGAAACATTCCTCAACACCTCAGAAATTAGAACTTATATACTTCAGGAATGTTGTGCCTATTTTCAAGACAAGAAGTGTCTGTAATTATTTCTACAGAATACACATAATTGCCTGTACCGTAGTTCAAGTTTAGAAAATAACTTTAACAGCCTATATCTAAAGATCATGGTAAAACCTGGATAATGCAAAAAACCGAAGTCATATGATACTGTGCTATTAAGCATCTGGACTTTGTTCATTCTAACGTGAAGAAAACAAAATGGTCTTCTCACCTCTGGCTGTGACAATTCACATATCAGAGAAATTAGTTGACAGCACTGTTCATAAAAAAGAAACACACCAAAAAAGAGGAAAATTGAGTTAAAATATGGTTTCTGCTTGCTCTTGAAGCAATGTAGCCTTATGCCCTCACTGGTAACAGCTGTAAAGATATATCTTGTCTTCACCTGGGAAAATGTAGAGAAATATCTCTGCTATGTGAGTAAGGTGTTGAATGCTTTCTGTGAAGAAATGACCAATATCAGTCCTTTTCCCTTGTGTCACAAGGTCCAAAGGAATCATGCTTGCAAAAACAAAATGTTTCAAAATGCTCAAAAATGGATTTTGCCGGCTGTGCTCTGAACCTGAAAAATTGTGGGAATTTAAAAAAAAAAATGAAAATTGTACAACTGCAGAATGGTTTGGATTGAAAGGCACCTTAAAGATCATCTGTTTCAACAGCCCTGCCATGGGCAGAGACACCTTTCAGTAGACCAGTTTGCTCAGAAACTCACCCAGCCTGGTTTTGAACCTCTTCAGGCACGGTGAGTCCACAGCCTCTCTGGGCAACCTCTCTGGCAAAATAGTAGATGCAAATTCGAGAACTTGAATTTTTGTATGGTGAAAAACTAAGTTGTACTGATAATGAGTCCTTCAAAATTAACATATATATATATAGGTTGATTCAGCAGAGGGCAGGAAAAAAATCAGGGAAGCCACAGTGACAGTCAGAAAATTTACAATGTCAGATGCTAATTTGTAGTAAAAGCTATGAATCAGTTGGGAGAGTCAATGTGACAGGTGTGTTTTGAAGATTTTCCCCTTACATGAAAAAAAAAAGAAATTAGTTCCTTGGTTTAGGGAAATAAGTAGATGGATAAAAATTTTCGTAAATATATTTATGAACTTCCCCCTCCCTGAAAAAACCTCTACCACCCTCTGCATCAGAGTTGGTTGTTGGCTTGTATTGCTTTGTTTTGTTTTCTATTTTTCTCTTCTGTATCCACACAACTTCATATTCATATGAATTTAGCATGCATTATTTCCTCACTCTTCCAAACAAATATGAGTAAAACAAAGACCCTGTCAAATGCAGCTCTAACATGGAATTTTCCTTCTGACTACATCTTCCTTTCCTATATGCAGGCAGAAATAGCCATTTGTCACCGAAAAATAGGAGAATTTATCTTCATAGAACAAGAATGGAACACATCTGACCATGAATTCTCTTGAGAAATCAGAAATTTGCTTAACTTTCATGGACTTATTTCTTTTACGATGTTGGCTTGGATAACAATTTAAATATTGCAGAACTATTCTGTTCATTTTTGTGGTCACATTCTTTCACTTTCTCTTCCATACTACAGCCATCTTATGTATCTGCCTGAACCTATCTAGCAAAACAGAGCTGGTTCCTTAGATTGGTGTTCTACATAGTTTTACAATATAAATAAGAGAGTGAAAAAACATGTGGTGTTTGGTTTTACACAAAGACTTTCCTTTCGAGGCATTTTTTTCTTCATCTCTACTCTAATATCTAAAAAGATACTATTTTATATTCAATTAACCAATTTGATCTCTTTCCCACTCATACATCACTGTTTCCAGCATTGCCACATGCAAAAACAGTAAGAGAAATGTCAGCCAAACAACTTTTTTGGCCAACACAGCACAATTTATTCTAAGCATTTTATTAACCTATGAAGTATCTTACACAATATTTTAGAATCAGCAAAAGATTCTGGCAATGTAAAAATGTTCTAGTTTTCCCATTTTTCTGATAATTTTAAAACTATCTTTTTTTTTTTCCCCAACCGGAACAGCAAAAATGTTGAATTACTGAAATAACCCTGGAAACAAAATTTTCAGTGCATGGCAGGTTGATGCCACTTGCTGTCACTGAGAGGAGAAATCTGATAGTCATGTCTTACTACCTACGATATGAACACTACTCTATCTGATACACCTCCTAATGAAAACAGGCATTTTGGTTGCATGGTAGAAAATCAGCTATTCTCCAAAGGCAAACAGAACACAGTACACAACTTAGTGGTGAATGTCATACTTTTTGTGGCTTTCTTATTTTAGAAGATAAAATGACTGATACTGAATTGGAGGAACCTGTATAAAGCACAGTGAAAATAGGTAGCGTATGGTAAGTTCTGAAGCTTTACGTTCCAAATCAGAATAAACTACAAAATTTTCCAAAACAAGGTTCTGAAGAAAAAAAATCTTAGAGCAATGGTTTTAGCTTAATACCAAAAATGTTAAAATTATTTAAAAGGAATCCAACAATTCTATTGAAATGAAAATACATTACCAAAAAAAGTTTCACATTTTAAAAACTAGAAAATAACCATAATTTTGTTTAGTTCTCCCTTCAAAAGTTCATCCAGTCAATGTTTTCTTCAAATATTTTTTTCATTTAAAATGTCATTTTCCACTAGAAACTTACCACTATTAAATTTTTACCTTCTAGGATTAGAACCTGCTTATAGTGAGAAAGAAGAGCATCAAGGAGAAGATCCTTCCAATTGAACATTAAAATAACTAGTTTTTCATTAAATATGAAATATAAAGCCAGCTTTCTGCTGCCTTTAGTTAGCACTTATTAACACTGAGTTATTGGTTCAAATACTACAGCTTAGAGCCTGACTCCCTATAGTTTTACTATTCAGTTCTTTTCAGCAAGAAATAATTAATTCAAAATAATTTTGGGTTAAAATCTTGCTATGGAATAATGAAGAAAGTTTGGTAGAAATATAGCTGTCTTTTGTCTTTACAATAACCTCCATTGTCTGGTGAAGGAAACACAATTTTATTTATTAAAATAATACCACATTTTCAAATAGAACACTACTATACTCTGCATTGAAGTCTCTATGTTCTGTCACCTTAAGAAAATAAACAAAAAATTTTGCCATAGATATTGCCAAATAATATTTTAGCTCTAACATAGTTCATTTCTTCTACACACTCATGTAAAGCCCGTTTCTTTGCTGTTCGGCAATTCAGGTAAATTCTGTTCAAGTACTGAGAAAAAAAAATCCCACAGGATGACACAACACTGTATATGCGATGACTTATTCTTTGAATTGGTATCTCATAATTGAGATTAATCTTATTCATCCTTTACTATTTTTTAAATGATGCTGCAGTAACAGCTTGCTCAGCTACTATTTAAGCCAAAAAAACCAATTCTACCAAAATGTGCTTGAGCCAAATCATAAGAAAATAGAGGAAAATTGATGAGACTCATCCCTCATGGTGTACGAAACACAGCGTGTCTGTGTGCTGCCACAGGATGTCACTGATGTTCCACTTACACATCATACATGATTAAAAGTTAGAACAGAATACAGTCTTCCATATGTGTTGAGACACCATTAATAAAACCCAGGTTAATGAGAAACATAACAGTTGGCTAGTTTGGCACCAAAGCAGTTGTATGGGGTTTGTGTGGCAAGAGTTTGGAAGCAGAGAGCTGCAGGGGTGGCTTTCATGAGAAGCTGGCAGAAGCTTCTTCAATAGAGCCAAGGCCAGCTGGCTCCAAGACATGCCTCGCACTGGCCAAGGCGCAGCCTATCAACCATGGCAGTAGCACCTCTAGGATAACAGATTTAAGAAGGGGGGAAGCAAGCTGCACGAACAGCACTTATAACCAGTGAAGAGAGGAGAGAGAATATGTGAGAGCAACAGCCCTGCAGACACCAAGGTCAGCGGAGAAAGAGAGGGAGGAGGTGCTCCAGGTGCCAGAGCAGAGATTCCCCTGCAGTGCGTGGTGAAAATCATGGTGAGGCAGGCTGTGGTCCTGCAACCCGTAGAGGTCCACTGGGAAGTAGCTCATGGATGACCACACACCAGAGGAGGGGGATCCCAAAAGGAGGGTGACCCACACTGGAGCCGGCTCCCGCGGGAGCTGTGGTCCCATGGAGAGAGGTGCTCATGCTGGAGCAGGCTTGCTGGCAGGACTTTTGACCCCATGGGAGTCACATGCTGGAGCACTGAATGCTGTGGAAGGGACCCACGCTGGAGCAGTTCATGAACCGCAGCTTATGGGAAGAACTTGCCATGTCTGAGAAGTTTATGGGGAACTCTCTCCTGGGGAGGGAACCCATGCTGGAGCAGGGGAACAGTGTGAGGAGTCCTCCCCCTTAGAAAGAAGGAGCATGTGTGATGAGCTGACTGCAGCTCCCACCATTCCCTGTCACCCTGCACCTCTGGAGGGTAAGAGATAGAGGAAATCTGAGTGAAGTTAGGCCTCGGAGGAAGGGAGGGGTGAGGAAAGGTGTTTTTAAGATTTGGTTTTCTTTCTCATTACCCTACTCTGATTTGATTGGTAATAAATTAACCTTATTTCCCCAAGTAGAGTCTGTTTTGCACATGACGATAATTGGTGAGTGCACAACACATGAGCCTTTTGTTCTATTTTCTCTCCCCTGTCCATCTGAGGAGGGGAGTGACAGGGCAGCTTTGGTGGGCACCTGGCATCCAGCTAGGGTCAACTCAGCACAAGAGTCAACTCAGTTGGAGAATAATTTACAGTTTCATTCTGTAGCTGGGGCGAAATCTCATTTTACTCTGTGCATGTGGCAGCATGTTGTGATATGAGATTCTGACCTGCCCAGGCACTGAATTGCCATTTTCAAATGCTGCCTGTTGATAAAAGTTGCTGCTTTTCTGAACCTTACTATCTGACACTATTTGAGAAATCATTAAAAAATAGATATAGCATCACATGTGGAGTAAAAATTGGGCTGTTAGAGCCAAGATAAATATTTTAAATAAATAATTCTCTCCATAAATGTGTCAGAGAGGTTTATAGCACTCCTATTTTATGGGCTCTGAGCAGTTTCTGATTTTTCTTGATATTTTTATAACTTCTACAGGAAAGAAAGAACATGATGTCTTAAGGAAAAGTTTTGACATCTTCATTATCTTGCGAACAAGAAATGAGAAGCTGAGACAGCAAAGTACTATGAGGTTCTGGCTCTATTTCAAATTCAAACTTCTTTTCTTCTACTTTTTTCAATTTCCTTGTGCCATTATTACTTTTCTCAGAAATTTTTTACATTTTTTTACTGATATATTTTAAATTAACCATTCAAGACAGAAAAATGTTACTAGAACCTAAGCTATGGCACACCATAATGACTTTCTAGCACTAACCTCACTCAGGATTTAACCAAAAATTCCAGATATGCCTGCCTTGGATTCCTGCTGTGCTCTAAGCCTACGTGAGTTTGTATTTGAATTGAATCACCACAGAACCAAGTCAAAAGAACACCAAGCCCTGAAAACCATCACTAATCCTAATAAAAATTTTCACCTCTCAAGACTAGGTACTATATTAACCACAGTGTCTACATGGCATGGGTCATGTTTGCCTGTACATGTATACAACAAAATCTATAACCATTTTGTTATAATATATGTATTTAGCAATCCTCAGATATCTCAAACTCAACATCCCACACATCTGGGTTTTTTAGCGCTTCAGTCTTCACAAGAACCCAAGAGGCATACTGGTGCTATCTATATGCAACACCAGCAACATATTCACTGCTAGGAGTTGCTATGGAAGACAGAAGCCTATGTCCTCACAAGCAAAGGACAACTACTTACAACAGGTAACTTTGCAAAAGATAATTTTAATTTTGGAACAACTGCCTGAACTCTGTTACAGCAGCCAAGACAAAGGGGGCAAATCAGATACCATATATTTCATTATCTTCTAGCACTGCTGCTTGGTTTTACTGTCTGTCGTTGGGCTGGTAGGTGCACTGGTAACTGCTGATATTCTCAATCACTGGTTTTATCTGCTTCCATGGTAACAATGAGCATCCATGTGCATTAGCCTTAGAAATGTTTCCAAAGTTGACCTGTCACATGCTAGGGTCATCTCAGCCCTTTAGAAGCAGATGGCCAAAGTAAATCAAGGAAAACAAACAGCACAAGACAGGATTTAAAATATTTTTCCTTCTGAAATATTTTTCATATTTTTGTGTGTTTTAACATAAACAGCAAAGAAATCTCTGTTAGGAGGATGGTCATACATATCCACTCTCCCTTATGTTAGGTAGAAAGAGGATATAATACTGAAAGTTTCTTTCTTACAGAGACTCTTTTTTTTTCCCTTTTTAAACATTTGAAAGGAATTTGGACTATGTTCTATATTTGTCTCTCAGAAGCTCTTTGTCATCTTACTGAAAAGCATTATTTTTTTCTATGTTTTGGCTGTTGAGGAAGAGTTCAGCTCCCTTTTAATTGCCTAAAGCACTGTCATTCCTTCCTTGCACACTTAAGACAGTTGACTAAGAGATTATCTCAGTT
>JAWWLV010000144.1:33680548-33700873 GCA_035041135.1 Platyrinchus mystaceus
CTCCCTTTTAATTGCCTAAAGCACTGTCATTCCTTCCTTGCACACTTAAGACAGTTGACTAAGAGATTATCTCAGTTAAGGGATTTAATACTTTTATCATCCATTTGGCCATAACCTACCTAATGTGCTTATCTTCCTTTCTAGGTAAGCACAGCATATGGAATAATAGAAGTTACAGTTTTCTAAATCTTTTCCAAATCTCACTTATCTCCAGAATTCACCTCCATGTATAATAATGCAATGGGTTTCTGTGTTGTACCCAATGTATTAATAGGGTTACTCAATAAGACAGCCAAACAAAAAGTATAAGCAGCTTGGAGACACTTATGGTATGTGGAGCAAAGAAGAATGGATAACTGCAACAAGAGTTGGACCTAGGATACTCCTAAAAGGAAATAGGCTTAATTGTGACATGGAGAAGACTCACAAAACAGATCAGTGTAAAGGAGCCTTTTGTAGGACCTATAAAGCATTGTGGGAGGATTGCGCAGCTCATGAAGCCACTGAAAAGCTGCTGGACTGTAGTGCTTTTTTTTTTTCTTCTATTATTTATTTTTAAAACAATGCTTTAGAAACTGGAAGTATTTGAGCATTCTCACTAGAAGGAAACGTGAGTGTTCTGAATTGCTACCGGTCACAATTTTTGGAGAATCAAATGAAAGAAATCATATTCTTTTCTTTTGTGTGCATTTATTTTAATAACTAAATCTAATTATACAATGTATCTCTGGTCCACTAATAGGTGGTGACTACCACTAGTAGACGGTAAGTACAATCAGATGTTCACAATGTTTTGGGGGGGTTTTAGAGAGAAAGAGAATATGTAATTTAGAGACTCATATTTTAATGCCAGGGGTGAGTATTAAGATCATCTCTTGGAGTTCTATCTACCCTGGGGTATAAGAATCACCTGGCCATCATCACCCTGATATTTAAGACCTGACACTGTAGCATACTTGTATCATTGGAAATTAGTGTAGCAGCTTACATACCACTTCTTAAGAATCTTTTTTATGAATGTGTCTAAATATAATATTTAAGTAAATAAAAATTATACAGTAAAGCCCATTTTTACATTCCTTTTTTTTTCAAGAGACAACATAAAAGGATTTTTCTGTGGGCTTACCACATTGTGACTTGAAATGGCAGACCTTACATTTGGAACCTTCAGTGAAAATACAACTCAATATAGTGGTATGAAGAATTTTAAGTTTGGTTTGCTATTCACAAAGTCCAGAGATTCCTCCACAACTACTAAAATCTCCCATTTGTTTGTTGTAATTACTCAGACCAGTGAAGTTACAGTAATATGGGATGTGAATGGTATTGCAGTGGTACAGATCATAAAACCAAATAAACTGTTTGGATGACCAGCACTAAGAGATTGAAATCTTATATGCCCTGTCCCTAATGCAGTTACACTCCTTCAATTAAATTCATTGTTGTCAGAGAAGTTTTATGTCCTTGTGTAACAGGAAAAGGTAGATAACTTGAAGTACCTATATTAGTAAAACCAAGAACAAATTTAAGAAAAGCAAAAAATCAATTCAATCTGAGTTACTTTACTAGCTATGATTGAACTTGGAGACATAACCTTCTGATTTACATAGGAATACATTCAGGCTCTTTTATTGGAGTTGATGTGGTCATAAAACTGGAAAAAATTTTCCAAAATTAAACTAAAAAGTGTGGCTTACATGGTCCAACCACATGTATATATTTTTTGGAGTTTTAATCTGCAGCTTTTGGGACAAATCCAATTTAGTCCCTCGTTTAGAGTAAATATGCATCTTGGAATACCAAAACGAAATCGAATGGAAGATCTGGGCCACAATCTAGCTAATTTTTGCTGTTGCCTGACAAGTACTTTATAAGCTTGATCAAGCCACCTCATTTAAAATTTTAACTAAAAGTCTTTATAAAAAAAAAATAATTTTTCCAAGGGGATGTTTTTCACAGTATGACTTTGAACTAGCTTACAAAAAGATAACTTAATTGATCCTAAATTGTGAAAAGCAACTCCCACTTGATCTTCCCAGAAGTAATTCCTTTGGAAAATGATTTTCTACAGAGCACAAACAAGAAGCAAATTTACAAGAGATATACTGGCTGGATTTGAAGTTGATAAAAAGAACATTTTATCCAATGTGACAGTGGCTAGGGAATGAGTTACCATCCCTGTCTTCACAAAACAGAAACCTGGAAGAAAAATGTTTTATATTTAACTATAATAACAATAGTTAGACCTTTCCATCCTTCTGTTACCATTAATCTTTGTATTTTATTTCTGTGATGTTCCTTTTGTTTGGTCATGGCCCTTCAGCTGAACATCTATATTATATTTCTGTCATCTCCCACACATGCAAAATTCCTCCACAGAGGCACAGATACAGAGAAGAAATATAAAATATTTCAATTACAAATCTCACCACTTTTCCTTCTCTTTTTTTTTGTGCACATGTGATAGCATAGTATGGTTTCATTTTTCCTGCAATTGAAGCAAATGAAAAATCTGTATCCTTCATAAAAAATATTGATAACATTTAAGAGCACAGTTTAGACCTCAGTTCCTTTAACTACTATTATGCTATGTGGGAGGAAAGAGCTAACAACTCACATGATAATCAGATAGCTTAGGCAGCATAGAAGTTATCAACTCAACTTCTTTATTACCATTGCTCAAGTGTACATTTCTCCAGTGGAGCTTAGTCAGTGGCATAGACTGTGTGAGCTCCCCTGCTATTCTGCATGGTTCAGATCAACACTCAGTGTGCCAAAGCGAGCTCTCCTCTCTCACAACACAAGCTGGGACATAGCCCAGCCTCTGAGATCATGAGTTCAACTTGAGGATACAGACTCAGTTTCACTCATATTTACTCTTTAATCATAAGCTTCCAGAGAAGCAGTCTTGGTGGGAGAACTGAACTGGGGGATACCATTCCTAAAACACGACAGGGGGTCAGCTGTGCTGGCTGTGTCCCCTCCCAGTTTCTTGTGTCTCCCAGCCTCTTTGCTGGCATGGCAATATGCGAAGCTGAAAACTCCTTGACTAAGAGTAAGAACTGCTCAGTGCCAGCTAAAATATCAGTATGTTATCAACATTATTCTTATACTATATCCAAAACACAGCACTGTACCAGTTACTAGGAAGAAAATTAACTTTATCCCACCTGAAACCAGGATGCCTAGACACTTAGGAAATACTTGGATTCCAAAGCAAATCTTCAGTGTAAAAGTCATACTCATTATAAAGTCCCATGCCTGGGGAGGGTGGAGGAAATAAGCAAAAGATTTACCAGTAGCATGGCTGCCTATTCCATACCAGTCTCTGCTATAGATCTTTGTAAAAAATTTGCCACTGGGGAAATTCTCAAAAATTAGGTGAAAAAATTTTAATATTGCAATTCAACCTCAGACTGAGGATCAGATTCTACATCTGAACAGTCCTGCCTTATAAGAACTGGTAGGGAAATGTACAGAGTTTCTGGAAAAGAAATGTACATATTTTGTGGAAAAGAAGGAGAAAATATAAAATTGCACACAAGAAGCTTAGCTAAAATGGTTTATTATTAAATATTTACTTGGTCTCAGCATTTCCCTGAGAATGTGAAAACAATTTTTCTGCAAATTTTTTTTTATCTCCAGGTGAAGTAATTTGTAATACTTTTTCTTTTCAATTCAACAACTTGTAGTCTTTAACCCTTCTAGACTAAAAATGATACTGTCAGAAATACAAAAGTAAATTAATCATGACACATGAACAGGAATTAACCACATAATACGTAATAAATAATAAAATAAATTGTTTCACTACATCTCCTTGCCTCAGAATGAATATTTAACAGTGAAGTCAATGCTCTAAATTTGCTTATATCGTGTGAAAGTGTGAAAAGAAAAATTAAGTAGCTGTGTTATAAATGTTTTACAACTAAATTTTCTACTGCAAATACAGAGTAACTGTTCATCATTTATTTAAATTTATATTGTAGGCTATAACCATATTAGCATGATAACATTTTCCTCATAAAGAGAAGAAATCACCATAACATCTCAGAAGTTGCTGCAATGGACCAGTTTCAGACTGTGCCACTATGCTCCTTTATTGATGATTTTTGCACCAACATTCTCAGTCCATTCAGAAGAAGCAGGGTAATTTTTTAGCATGTCTAGGTGAGCAAATAATTTCCTCAGATGTCTTAAATGAGACAAAAAGCAAACACCCCAACCAACCAAAAACAAAAACAAAACCAAACAAAACCAAACAAAACCACAAAAAAAAAAAAAAAAAAAAAAAAAAAAACAACACCAACCTTCTGAAGGATAGCATTTTCTTTTTTTGTTTTCTTTGTGTTCATTTTTACCCTGACAGTACGTTAAAATCTTCAAAAAGAAAAAGCACCATTTTCTTTTCTGGTCTGGGTGAAGAGGAACCTTGCCTTAATTTCCTGGAGCACTCAGTGTTGAAGAAGCAATAATTATGTAACTGACAGAAAGGAGACACAGAATCATTACTAATTCAGCCTGGAATTGTTCTGACTTCTGACAAGGTAAAATACTTGGAAGCTACCTTTAGTAGAAAGAAATCTTTAGTATAAGACCTCATTTATTAAAGTGGATAGATACACGTGGTTGAGAAACCTGCAAATTGAAGCTATCCTTTTCTATTTTAAGATTATTCTCCAGTCAACATCATGACAGCGCCATAACATTATAAAACATTTAATTTTCTCACACAAAGCAAAACACTCAGTGTTATACCAGACTGAATACTTTCCCCTGCAAAGCAATGCCTAAAAATAGTGGGGGAAAGTAATTAAAGAAAGGAACTTTTTTTAGGTGACATAATTCAGAATGTATTAATCCCTTAAACTGACAGATATAAGATTCTCATTGGTAGCTTGCAACTGACAAGAGGATAATATTGAATTTTCATAAGAATAAAAGTAAAAATCTCTGAAAAAAAATCGGTGACAATGCTTTAGTCTCATATCTCTTGCTATCCACAGATATTTGCAATGTTTTCTGTCAGATAGTTGCAACAGATTATTTATCACATATACACATATAAAAGTTCAAAACATTCCTCACATATGGAGATTTGAGAAAATTTAAGGTCACAGCTTTCTCAGCTATGTAGTTCTAAGGATACCTATCTCGACGAGAATACTTAGTAGAATCTTTCTTCTAAAATGTTTCACATTACATATGTTTCATTAAGTAGTTCAGTGGAAGTCAAGTTCAACTGTTTCCAAAATCAAAATGAGTAGAAAAAGAAATAATTTAAAAATCACAAATTCAAACCTGAAATAATTTTAAAATCACAAATTCAAGCCTATTCAAATGCTTGATCACAGTTTCTAGGCTTTTTCTCCTATGTAAAAAATCAGTTTGCATATAATCTGTCTCAGAAGGTGCTCTTCAAGTGTGAAACTACTTTTATTGCCTGTACACAGAACCTACATTTTTCTTGCAAAGTGATTCGTGTAGCTCTGCAAAACCACGTACTGAATTTTTGGTGTTGACAAGGGCTCCCTCTTGTGATATTGTACTGAATTCAGATCTGTTCTAAAGCAGTTTGTAATAGCTCAAACCTTAGACTGGATGGTTAGTTAATGAGTGCAAATGGTTCACTAAACAGTCAGGGAATGTCGAGGATTGTTCTCTGGAAGTTGAGGATGTGTACACTTGTAACAGGTTTGGAAGTTAGGATGAAAAATAAGTGCAATGACATATGACCCTTCACATAAACATAGATTTTTATGAGAATTATGAGAACAGTCCTAAACCTCTATAAAATAATAATCCAGTATAAATAAAAATCCAATAATTAAGAAGCCAGAACGCTTTAAAGTACAGCAGCCTGTTATCAATAACATGAATGTTCTAATAAATATATAAAATTGAACTTATGAAAGTTTATAAATTACATCTTTTTTTAGAATTTTTCTGGAGTGTTTATGTATGGAGAGAGTTCTTAAACAACTGCTTCTATTTCAATTCACTTTTCCTTTCATGCACTTACCAGAATTATTTCTACTAAGTTTTTGATGAATACGTCTTTTGATCAATACTTTCCTTTTAAAAGTAATTAAAATGCCATTTCATTCAAATAGAAAAAACTTCCATGTTGGTTTAAATTCATTTAGTTCCCTAAGTAAAGATTAGGGAAAACAAAATCACTAAGGTCTGTGAGCATTAGGAAACTTGAGACTCCTGAATAAATATTTCTCCCAGTATTCCTCACTTTCTCCTCTCAGAGGTCAAAATCAAGGAACAAAACTAGATGTCTAGTAGACAGCTACAAACTCAAACTTCATCCATTCCTTGAAATGTAAGCTGATTGAAAAATGGAAATTACATACCGAAGGCAGAAGGTTACTTGAATACACGCCACCCTTTCAGCTGATTAGAGCATGTCAGTACTGTGGGAATACAAAGTTTATTATCCCTTTCTACTTTTGTCTGATCATTTGCAATTGCAGGTACTGTATGTGACCTAAACTCTAAACTATTAGCATAAATGCCAACTGAAGAGATGGATATCTATAATTCAGAGGAATTTGAATCAATGTTGAGAAGCTTTGCATTCCCAGAATAACACTAAAATCCAATGGCTGGCTGCATGAAATATTAATATTCTTACATCTTGTCATTATTGATTTGACACCCTCAAATGAGTTAGCATTTAGACTATGCTGTCTTCAAGGAAAAGAACACTTTTTATTAGTTCTAGATAGTTATTCTCACAATAGAATTATGAAGGGGCTTATTCCTGCAACATGTGTATCCTACTACCACTTCTTCTTTAGCTTATTTGGTATTATTTTTTATAGTAATAGCTCAAAAATTTTGACTGCGCACAGAATTATCTATAAATTGGGTCAAAATGAAGCAGATATTTCTAAAAAATACCTTGGAAGTGTACTTGGCTGTAGTAATTTTTCTATAAACACTTCACCAGCTATGTATTTTTGTATAAGCTGTGTAGGATCTGCTCAGTGGGATATAAAAGCAGGCAGCCAACTCCAAATAAATTTGCCATCTGAGATTCAGCAGCAAAGTAAAAACTGGAGCCAATCTGAAGCCTCAGCTATCTCAGTCAAGTTTCTTATGGCTGCAAAGTTTCACTCCAGGAAGGCCTAAGCATTTTTGTCACAACAGATTACATGCAATATAAAGAGGCAAGAGAGGGAAACTGGAATACGAAAATAATTAAGTGCTGCTTCTGTTTTTACTTCACTGATTTCAATGTGCATAACTGGCCTGAGAGGCTGAGTGGAGAGCAAGGAAGCCCAAGTTGATAGGCTGCCCCAAACTCCTTAAAAACAAATACAATATATTTGTATTAAAACACCACAGACTAATTGTTGGATATGTAGGACAGAACTTTTAAAACATTCAGTTGGAGGAAATGGCAGACGTACTTTCTTTTGAGATACCAAAATATATATAGAAGCACAAGACTGAGTTATACCAATCATTACAGATTCTTTAGTATTCTGAGAAAATTATAAAGTGTATGTTTACGTCAACTATTACTTTACCTGCTGTTCCTAGGATAACAGCAGTAAATGAAGAAGAGTAGATAATCCTGCATATGAATTCATAACTTTGTATATTTTAAGCACCCAGAGAAGCAGAAAAATCATAATGCCTCCTTCATATTCATTTACCAGAAAAATGGTACCATTAAAATAGTCAAAAGGGTGACATCTACAGAATCCAAATGGTACAGGGCACAAAATTAGTTTCCAAAATATCACCTTTATGTTTTTACAGAACTGGAGTTGGTTGTAAGATACCAAAGTATTGACAGATGTAACAAAGTTTTATAAAAAGAGGGATTCAACTGAAAAAGTATATGTGAGACTGTAAGATCAAATCAGCAAGCACATCCCAATAATTGTTATCCAAGTCCTAATTATTTCCAGAAATTCTCCTTAGGTGCATTAAAATAATTTAAGTCATGGAAATTGAGCTTTGTTCGCACTTGTCATACTTAAATGAATAGAAAACTAAATTTTTGTTCTTTTCATCTCATCAGTAGAAGCATACAAGGATATTTGAAAGGCCAGTTTAGTGCTTTAGCCTGATACCCAGTCAGCTGTAATAGAGGAATTGGGAGTTAGGGGTTGGCAGACCCCAGACTGCCCAGGCACTGTATACAGACATTACTGGACTGTGAGTCTATCAGAAAAATGTTGCTGGGGTTGCAATCTGAGGCTGCAGGAAGCAGATATGTTATCTCCACTCTCTTTTGACAACATATGAGAATTCATTGCTGGCCAATTCCAGCTACTTTATGTCCTCTCCATGCCCCTGAGATAAGCAGATGCATCAAACTGAACCACAGTCATTTGCCACTAATTCTAAAGAAAATCCACTTTTCAGGCTCTTCTTCTACCTCATCATTTTAGTGATACAATAATCTTGAAAGCTGACATAAATCTACTTGCTAACTCCAATATTGTTTTTATGCACTATGAGCAAAACATTTGCATTGCATATGGATATGCTTGTGAATATGAAAATGTATCTGTAAATGTGTATTCCAAGTGGTTAAATACTTGCAGAGTTCTTTTTGCTGTGAAGTGTTCTTAATTCCAAATCTTAGTGAGAAAAAGTCAAATTCTAGACAACCATGAGAAAACAGAGAAAGCTAAAAAAGAACTCAAGAGCAACTTGCTGTTACCAAGTCTTAACTTTATTCTAATTGTGGCTTTAAACAGGAAACCACAGGAAACCAAAATGTGCCCCCACAAATAAACAGTCTGGCCATGGAAAATGAAATATAACCTTCGTAGTCATGTCAGTAGGTAGGAAGTCACCTGATTTGGGAAAGTAAAGATGTTATCTGTTGATAGTACAGCCCATACAACTGCATATCTAGATGAATTAGTCTGAAAAAAAATGTTTATTGGAAAGGGAATCATGCTTCTTGTATGTTTCTTATTCATAGATTCATAGAACCATTAAGTTTGGAAAAGACCTTCAAGATCATCAAGTCCAGCCTTTGACAAAATACCACCATGGCCACTAAACCATATCACGAAGTGCCACATCTACTCGTTTTTTTGAACACTCCAGAGATGGTGACTCCACCACTTCTCTGGGCAGCCTGTTCCAATGCTTAACCCCTCTTGCAGTGACAAAATTTTTACTAATAATCTAGTAGAACCTCCCCTGGTGCAACTTGAGGCCGCTTCCCCTTGGCCTCTTGCTAGATGCCTGGGAGACAAGGCCAACTCCCTATCTCACCACAACCTTCTTTCTTACAACTTAAGCTAGAAGTGTCTTACACTGCAAAATGAGGTCATAATTTTATATTCTTTAACTTTTATATTGAAAGGATTGAGTAATTAGCAGAGACTTGGAATGGAAATTATGTAGTTCATCTTTATGTCTTCTAATATCTCACAGATAAGATCTGTATTTTTCTGATGTGGCCTCAGTTCTCTATATATAAAAAAAAAAAAAATCAAAATCAAAAAATCCCAACACATAGGCTCTTGAAGGAAATTCAAAAAGCTGTCTTTATGCAATTGCAAAGTTTTTATTTTAGTCTTTCTACTGAATGTAGTCAAAGAGATCATACATACTACCATAAAGCTTATCAACTTTTTCCCAAGAAGCAATTTAGGATCACTTATCTAATATCAGTTTTCTGAAGAAAAAGGTGTAACAGTGTGTCTACAGAGAAAAGGAACAAACCAAAGCCCTACCCAAACTCTGCTGCACATGCAATTCACCTGTAATCAAGGGAGGGGCAGAGGATAAACTACAGTCCTGATGTTTAATGGAAAACACATGACTAACATAGTGTGATAAGGGTGATACATACACTCTAAAAATGCTGGACCAAAGAAATGGACACCGGAAAGAGGATACTTCAACAATATCATAATTAGAAAATTGCTGGGTTTCGGTTTTTGGTGTATCCTGCATCCCACAATTTATATATAGCTAATTAAAAATCACTAAGCTTCTCTTAGAAAGATTGACTGAACCACTAGGAACCTCTCCTGAAGTATAGCCATCCATATGGTTCAACACAGAGGCAGAGATGATTTCTAATTGTTGGTAAAAGGGAAAGAGAAACAAGATCAAAAAAAGAATTTTTAAAAACATTTTTAAATACTTTCTTTTTCTTCTTTAAGTTTAGATTCTGAATGAAAACAAAATATCACATTTTGACTAGCATTTTGATGAAGATTTTGAATTCTTTCTTCCCTGATAGGTCACTTACTATAAAGTTGTTTTTGTTGTTTTGGTTTTTTTTTGATTAAATAAAATACTTATATACCCCTATTACTAGTGGGGGAAAAAACAAAAACAAACAAAAAAAAAAACACAAAACAAAAAACATTTGGGGAAATTCTGGCCAATTAAGCTTAGTTAAGTTTGAAAGGTAGTTTCTCTGAAAGAGATCTCTTCTGCCTGCTATTTAGTTCATATTATTTTAAAGGAAAGAATATTTGGTATACATATTTTTGCAACTATCACTCCATACAGATTCAATATAACTCCAAAATACACTAGTGGAAACAGCACACAAAGTAACAATCAAACTGGTCACTTATGTTAAAACATATACTATTACAATATTGCAGTTTCATTTGTTACAGAGGACAATGCAACCCCTCTCTTCCCTCTGCACAGATATTTGTTGCAGAGCTTGGCAGGTTGATTCTTCCTGGGGTAAAACCAGCTGAACATCCCAGGCTACAGTGACAGTCTCCACTTGGCAGCTGGTTTACCTCAGGGTGCTATGGCACAACTGGCACAGGGATGGGCTGCATTCTCCCGGCCTTGGGAGCTGAGGTGCACTGAGCTGGTCCATCCTCTGCATATGCAAATGCTTCTTGCATGTGCCAGTACAAAAAAGGTCCCTGGTGACTTCCAGGAGCAAGTTTCCTTCCCATCTAAAGGGCTGAGCTTGAAATGGGGTGAGAGGATACTCTTAGGGAATGACTTTGGGGTTTGTATGCTGGTTCTTGTTCTTGCCTTGCAAAAAGGGAGGAATTTCACTGCTGTGATTTATTTGAAGGTCTTGGATGCATTTGCTGAATATTGGGGGTGTTTTAGGGTTGTTGACTAGAAAAAAGTGTGTAGATTAAATAAATAAATACATACATACATAAATTAAAATTTTCAGATTATGGATTTGATTCTGTCCAGCTCTGCTGAGTTCTTATTCTAAATCTCCATTCTGTCTTTTTCTAACATCTTAAGTTAAAAGTCTGCTTGAAGAAATGCTGGATTTTTCATTTGTTTTCAGTCTCACATTTTTCTCTCATCTTTTCTAGGGTCGTGATACATATATTTCAGTCTGTCAATCAGTTCCTTTTTCTGTCATCCCACACAAGTCAACATATTCGTGGAGCAACTTTCTACAGAGTTAGTGAAATCCAAGCCACACCAGTGTAATGGATCATTATTATATATATCCCAGTGGGACCAGTATTTCAGCTAGAAAACAAAAATCCATAGAAACTGGTCACTGAACTATTTTCATACACATTTCTTTGAAAGACAAAGAAAAATTACAAAACCATTGAACATCAGCTCTGGTGCTGACTCTAGTAAACCACCTAGCAAACTGATAAATCATGAGACATATAATTTGTTTGTGGCTAAACTGAAATATTCTGTGAGTCCCATCCAGGTTTAGTGTTTCTATGGTTATATTTACAGCAAAACTTTTAACAGCCCTTCAAAAATATTCTTGACCTTCCCTATCTTTTTCCAAGTTGTTCTGATTCCAAAGCTATCAGAATTCATTATAAAGATCTGGGGTTTCATCAGTTTCCAGCAAAATTTCAGCAGCTGTATCTCAGTTGGGGAGATTTTACAGTATTTTAACCATATTCCTACAAATAGATAGTAATGGTGAAGGCTAGTCTGATTTCTGTACATGGGTATCAACCTTTGCTTTTATTTTGGACCACCACATCCCTTTCCAAAACTGCACATTCTGCTTTTTCTTCTTTCTAGGCACCCCACTACAATCTGCTTTCATTGATTGGGAATAGTATTAAAAACTTAGTGAATAACCCATGTTTTGAAAGGTTATGCATATTCAAAAAGCATGTTCTGTTTCCAGCTATTTTTGACATACTGGTATTTTTCAAAAGGCATTTTCCCAAAACAAAGGTCTGCCTCACCTGAAAAAAATACAGTAGACTTGCCAGCCTCCAAGGCAGTTTGAAGCTTTCACGTAACCTTTATACTAAGTAGTGCCTGTAACAATTGCAGAAGAAAATGCATCTTATGGGGGTGAGAAGAGAGTTTCTACAGTTTTCCAGGTAAACTGGTGGCATATTAGATGCCCATGGGAAAGACACAGGTTACTTATTAACACCTTTCCAGCCATTTTTGAACTAGAAGGTGTGACTCTCTTCTTCACCTCCAGTGTTACTGTGAAGATACCCTGCCACATGATGATGCTGAATAAGGAGTTTGCTTTTGTGTCCATTCTTAATAGTTCTGTTTAACTGTCAGATTTTCCTGAGACTTTTGACAGCATTCCTGTTTTCCATGGCAAAACAAGGTTAAAAGCATGGGTAGGAAACCCTAATGAACTTGTTTCCTGGCTCTCATTAGATTGGTTTAGGCACTTAAAGATTTGTATCAAACAACTTCACCTCTTACTTGCCACAAAAATAAAGGTTAGTAAGCAATTCTTTTTATGTTAGCCTTGCATAATGTTAATGGGATCAAATGAAACATAAACATATGGAACTGATTGTCTCATGAATTTTAGCATTCAATTCAAGTTTGCTTGGTAGTTTCAAGCACTCAAAAAGGAAGATGTGAATTTCTCATCCACAACACAGACAAATTTGAGGGGATAAACCTCTATGTTCTTTAACGTCATTGTAGATACCTAAACAGAATTTGTGTCTGCTTGTGAAGCCTTCCCAAAGTACTAATAAGATCTGCACATGGGACACAAATCTTTTATTTTTAATAAATATTTCATACTTTCTCTGTGTGCTACAAGGGCAGGACACAGACATTTGCATTGAACATGTCTCCATCGAACCAGGAAGGAGGATGTGGTGTTTCCTCAGTGTACAATGGACAATGTACAAATAGATGAACATGGAAATCTAATAATTGTAAAGGTCTGTGATTTTTAATATCAAATCCAGTTACAATTTTATTCTGGTCACTGCGTATTTTTCCTCATAAAAGTATTGTCTTAATTTATACAAGTCTTTATATATAAGCATATATTCAGAATTAACAATTTTAAAATATTTTTTACTCTTTATGATCCGTCTTTCTCTTTAATGGTAGTGATACTTCAGCAGCACTAGATGGCTCTTCTTGTATCCACTCTTGAAAGGATGGCAGCCAGGAACTGGCCAATACTGACAACAGTGAAGAAAAAAAATTTGATGGGCTAGATGGCAAAGCAGGTTATATTCCAACACTTTCAATAGGACTTAGCAGCTTTCAAAAGCATGATCAACCATCAGTTCTTTTACTGCTGGCTGTTCAGATTAATTTTTTCTTGTTATACTTAATGTTTAAGGTTTAATGACTGATATTTAACTATTTAATAAAGTATAGGTAAAATAATCACTTACATAAATGAAAATACTACACACATATACCCAGAAATACAAAATAACAAAAATTCTCATCAACTGTAAGCTGCTTTCAGGAAACAGGCCCCTTCTTTAACTGCACGCAACTTCGTTTGTATCAGTTAAGCAGAGCGTGAAAGATTGTAACTCTGTCTATAGGAAAAGATGTAAGTTTTGAATTCACATTTGCCTTCAGGCAGATATATAAATATTATCTGTTGCAAAGACCAAGCATGCATAAATACAGTCAATAAAAGATTTTTCAATGGTTACACAGGTGTAGGTTTTCCTCTGACTGGAATAGGTGATTCTTTGGTTTATTGAGGTCACTAATCCATCATATAGAGGAAGAAGTTGTGATATGTGTAACTGTGTTTTTACTCTTAGAAAACATAAAGAGCAATTCATAATAGCTACTAATGAAATGTTTGTTGCAAAAATGATCCAGCAGAAGACACACTGGATGTAACAAAGCTCAAATCATCTCCACACTCTCCTAATTTAGGAGCCATTCTATTTTATGTATTCTGTTGACATATGGTCTCATAAGCATCCCTCCTTTGCCTGGTGTGGAAATATTCCTGTTTAGATCACTATACAAAAGACCAGAAATAGCAATATTAAAATATTTTATATTTTTAAATAACCGAATAATCAGAATATTAAAAAATAAGATTTAGAAATCCCTTTTAATTAACATGTAGCTAATGCAATCAGAAGTGGCTGATGCTTTAGTTTATATAAAGGGTACTTGTATTTTTCAAACCAAGACTCTACAGCAAACAAAATCCTCACAGCGTGGTCTGAAAGGTCCTTCAAAAGGATCTTTTTTCATATAAGTTGCATTTATACAGGTTTGGTTCTCAGTGACTCAGCTGTATCATTCTAATAATTATTGCTTACATCAGTATGGATCTGAATTTCAAAATTCTTGCTAATACATTTCCTTCTTATACTTGTTAGTCTTGTTTACAACCATGTTAATATTTCACTAGGGCTTAAAATTCAACACGATTTACAATGTGCAAACTTCAGTCTTGACTGGCCCAATGGCATTGCTACAATCTCTGTTGCCTCAGATTGCGTACACATCACCAGCATCCTGTAGGCAGGTATAAGAAAAAACCATGTTGAGCTGTTGAGCTGTGCCTTTTCCTGCCACTTTCCCACTCTCTGGTCTGATGTGGACTTACCTGCTGTGAGCAAGGCAGCAACTGAACAGCGTCAGGGAATCACATTACATTAGACCCTTCCAGCTTTGAGCAATTAACCCAGTCCATTTTATAGAACTGGGATGATTTTGAAGAAACACCAATGGAATATATAGACAATTCCCTGGCAATCAGTAAGTGCTGGCTTCCCTTTATTTACTACAAGTTGGTGTTTATATACATATAAGCTTCTGGTTTTTCACAAAACTCTGTATAAATGTATTGGACTCCTTGGTTTTAAGATTTCAGGGAGGTTGCTTATTAGAGCTAAATCCTGTGGGCAACTGAACACTTTAAATTTTTGTTGACTTCAGAATTTCTGGACTATTTATTGGGATTTGATTAGTAATTTGGTGGTAATGTTCAGGCTTTCTGTCATATGTTTTAAACTTTCCACTACACAGCATGTAGATTTTTTATATTCTAGGAGTTTTTCTATTAAGAAAATCTATGCTTTCCTACAGATCATTACAGATACTTTTTGTTTCAATAAGTGTTGGGTTTTTTTTTTACTCTCTCAGAGTCAAAATATATTCTTGTTATTAAATGCATTGTACACAAATACATATAAAATAAATATAGCATATAGATGTATATAGACATACAGTTAAGTGCAGCTTTACTTTGATAACTGCTGTAAATGTCCCCCAGAGCAACAGCACCTACTGTGCCCTCAGTAAAAAGGGCTTGAGCTTACATTCTTGTATGAGCCAGCAGTATTGTTTCCTTCTTAACCGCTGAAGTTACTTAACCAGTTTGACCAGGATCTAGTATCCTCCTGAGTAAAGATTTAACTACTCTATTGAGAGCAGTCCCTTTCCACATCCAGTCAGCCAAGTAAACATTTACACTTTTTCCTAGGCGAAGCAGTAGCAGTTCATGGATCTGCCCTTCACAAACCTTGAATTAGCTTTCATTTTGCTGGCTTTTGTCATTTTCACCTTGTTTACCCTGGCATCTATCTACAGTGACTCCCATGACAACAAAGAAGGTAATAATCTAAAATAAATTTAGTACTTTACAGGTTTTACTAACTAATATTCTAATCATAGGTTTTGTGATTTATCTTTCTGGTAGACTTACAGTACCTGACACTGGTTTAGGCATAACATACAAAAGGCAGAGAGTAATCAGTTAAGGCATCAATAAAAGTCACAATCATAAAAATTGAGATAAGGTATGGGAACAAGACCTTTTAGAGATGGATCTGCTCACCCAGACCGGGCTATGCCACACAACTGAGATCAGCACCGTAAGTAACCTTTGAGTAAGTTGCTGTTCTCTGTAGGGGAGGATTTTCTCCTGGCAGCCGTTCTGCTTCATGGTCTGAGAAGTTATAAGATGCTTAGGCTGGCAAAACTGAGGACGTTCTTGTAATCAAGGTAAATGTTTGTTTTCATTACGCTGAAGCCAAGTATTTGCTCCCTTTTAAAAGCGTGAAAATGCCATTAAAAGCATAGGGGGTGTCTTTCTCCCATTCAAAAGGTTTTAAAATCTGGACCAAAAAATCCCAAGCTATTTCTACAAAGGAGATTTAACAGAACCTTACACCATCAGCAGAGAATTCCCGTGTTACAGGCATAGCACTGTCACAGCCACCGTCATGCCACCTAATCCCCTGCTGGCATCATTGGGGCTGCTGGAGTGGAGCAGGAGCAGGGAGCGCTGGCTTTCCCCACCAAAAAAGGAGTTCCTCTCTTCTTCCCAGCCTCCCATGGGATCATCCTACCCCTGCCAAGCTTCCTCAAACTGGAGAAGGTGGGAGCAAAAGGAGGTAGGGAGAAAGTGACTGAAACTCCTGAAGCACACAGCAATATAGGCTGTTGGTTTCTGCCATATCTGACAGTAAATAATCCTGTGTTAACTTGATTTCTGAATAAAAAAAAAAAAATTATTTTATGGGCATGTCACTGAGCAACCCTAATGGAGTGCTCTTAACAGATGTGTCATATTGTAAAACTTTAGGCTGCCTAATAATTTGTGAAAAAGTAGCTAACAGCTATTTTGAGGAAGTGTTGCAGTGCTTGCTTCTTGCATGTCAATTAGCTTTCTTTCTTGCTCTTCTGCTCCCTTGAATTTTACGTCATTTCTACACAGAAGGGGAAAGTGTTCAAAAACAATGCTCATTTCTGCAGATAAAGTGTGGTTGCCATGAGAACTGACCTCATTCAGACAGCGTGGAAACAAGCAGTTTTCTCTGGGAGAAGTCTGTTCTATTGACATGGCAAGAACAGCAACTCCTCAGCTCAAAGGAGGATGGGGGAAGCATGTGCTATAAGGAATGCAATCCTCATGGCAACTGTGCAATTTTGCACAGGCATGAACTTGAAAATGAGACCTTGTTTCACTGCTCTCTAACTGACACGTGTCTTTTACGAGATGAAAAAGGGAAGTTAATGGAATTATATTGATTTTAAACTTATGCCTGCCATTGTGCAAAGACAAGGTTCTCCTTCCTTGCCCTCAGCTTCCACAGCAACTTACAACAGAGATGTAGTGTGAGTAGCTCTGACAGCATCTCCTTAGTGTCAAAACTGCATGAGAGCTTCTCACTCTCACTGTCCTGTTTTTATCACCACAGCCACACTTTCAATCTGCAAAGACAAAGCTAAATCTTCTGCTGAGCACTATAGGAAAGTAAACTCTTGATGTGAGAGCTCATAGGCAACAAATCTGTCAAAAACCTTGGTGAGCCCTCATCAGGCCTGGTTCTCATGTTCCCAATATTCAAAGCACCTTGTATACAATGATCTTGGACAGAATTGCTGTGAGAACAAATCCAACTTTCTATGCTAGTGAAACAACCCGTGAATTTAGGCAATGTTCTTCTGCAATAACAGAGCCTCAACCATGTTATTGTCTTTTTCCACAATGTTTTTTAAAATCTACTTTAGAGGAAAACCTGGAAAGGAGGGAATCTATATGAAAGCCTGCTGCCTAAGATGTAGTGGTAACAGGGGAACGAAAACCACATATCCTCTTCGTGCTAACAATGATGGGTATCTCGTTAGAAACGTGTCTTAATACAAAGCTGACTGAAACAGATATTTCTGTGAGATGTTCTTCTTAGCTCTTTTAGCATGCTCATACAGCCCTAGGCCAGTACATTCTACTCATAGCTGAAAGGAATTTCCTTTGATTTTCATCTTACGTGTTATCTGCACAGAAAAGGAGGGCTACAAAAGAATTCTAATTTATAATCCTGTTATTTCAGTTCAGTTGTTTAAGTGGAGATAGTTGTACAATTGTGGGAGGATGTCTGTGTTTGTTTTATCTTCTCTTGTGGCCAGTAAGCTTGCATGTCATTTGCTTTTTCCATAACACAGAACACAGCGTGTATCCCTCAATTATTTGTTTAGATTAGGGAAAATGAGAAACAGAAATATTTTGCTGTATTTCTCAAGCTTCTAAAGCAATTTTTGAGGGAAATTGTCCCACTCTCACCTCATATTACAATATTTTATCATGACATTGTATAGCAAAACATATAGTGTGAAGCAGCAGTTCCAGTGCCAGCTGAAAAGCCAGTGCTCAGATGTGCCACTTCAGTGGTGGAAAGGGACTGGGAGAAAGGACTGCTCATGTTAAAGTGTGGCAAACTAGAAATATTAAATAATGTAGTTAGGAAGTGAGGGGAAGTATGCTTACCTAATATTAAAAGCTAAGAATTTTTCTCCCTCAGTAAAATGAGTGCATGTTCTGTAAGATTTTTCTATCTTGGGGAAAATGTAATAATCCATGAAAATGTAAACATAATGTCTTCCTTCAAAAGTCTGTTTCTACCTGAGAAAAGAAAAAAAAGGAAATCTGAGAGCATTAATGCAGTAATTGAGGCAACTGAGATACTTGAGGGAGGGCACAGAACAAGTAGAAGGACACTACAGAAAAATACAGAAGTGCTTCACCAGATTTGTCATAAGGAAATTTAATTCAGAAAACCAAATTTAAAATAAGGATTTATCATTATGCTACACTAATAGCAGCTACTGGAAGCAGTACAGAAGCCTACAGAAAACCTAGATGTAAGATCAAGAATATACTCATTGCATGTGCTACAAAACCTGTTTTTGTTGGCATTACACATTGTTCTTTACAGCTAGGGGTCTATAGGCCAGCATCTGGCACAAACTGTGGTACAAGACACAGATTATAAAAGCTGACAAGAATGGAAACTGAGAATCTGTAGCAGTGTGCCATTCTGAAGGAGTCAGCAGCATGTATTTCCTGCTACCCTTTTAGAAGGGCTAACCCCACCATCACAATTTATATGGAACATAATTTTCATGGTCTAGTGCCATTGTTGCTCTTATATAAGGAATAATGGTCAGGAAGCAGTCTTGATTCTTTCTTGGGTGTAGCACGTAAGCCTTAACTTTAATTTCTTGCACTATTTGATCTGTATCCCACTCAGGAACCAAACCACAGCTTCTTGAAGCAAAGTGCAATGTGCTTTACAGAGTTTTGTTCTAAGAAATATAAAAGATGACAGATTTATTGTTAAAAGGTAAAAAAGAGCAAGACATTAATGGCTTGTGATGCATTTGCTGCCAAGGAGAGACAGTCATTAGAACAGTTCCAAGTAGAGTTTATGCAATAAATCTCCCACTGGAGGGAGTTGTCTAGTCACCGTGAGCCACTAGCTCTGCTACTTGGAGAAGAATTATCTTGCAAAGATCAGAAACAACACATGACTCCCTGGAAGCTTTGCTCTCAACAGTGTCTGTTAGAATTGAAATCTCAAGTCTGAAGATTAAATGCCTGTCTTGCCATTCATATCTCCATAGTGTGACACGCTATTCCAAACACAGGTGCATGCAAGGGAGTTCTTCTATTTACTTAGCATAGTTTTGCCTCAGGGAAATTTGATTTCATATGCACTAATTGAATTTCAGTGGAAGAAATTTACTGGTTTGTTCTTCTTACACAGCATAATCCAACTGGTAGGACAGCAAGGAAGATACCAACAAGAAATTCTTCTTGCCCCAGAAAATTTATTTCTCCTTATATTGTTTTTTAAAAAACCAAAACCAACCAACCAAACAAACACAACCAACTACACATATAGTGGAAATAAAGGAAGGATTGCCTATACTAAACAACTATTTAAAAAAATTTCTTATATTAAAACTACTTAAATTCTTTGAGATGCCTTCTTTCATACAGGTGCCTTCTCCCTGGTACAAAGCCCTTAACTCCGCCATTAACACAGAAATTGGGAGAATTTTGTCTGTATTCATGAAGAGTGAGTTGTGAGATTCATGTAATAAAAATGGTATTTCAAAAAGCTCTAGCTACCATAAGGCAAACACCAGCCTTCTATGAAACTAGAGGTGGCAAACTGACTGTATTTGAGTTTTTCGATTACATGTTCCAGTGTGAGGACTTGGGATATCCTTAACTCCGTGCCTCACTACCTATACAGACAAGAAGGCATCTGGGTGGTTAGTCAGTAAGAGATGTGAGCTACAAGCACAGCTCTGAATTTCATTGTCTTAGCATTTACTGTCTGCTTGGGTACA
>JAWWLV010000144.1:33700973-33711184 GCA_035041135.1 Platyrinchus mystaceus
AGAAGTGAGTTATCATCTAACTTTCCCTTCTGGGATGTGAAATGATAAAGATTAAAGCCCTTGCACAGACCCAGGCACCACCAACTGCTGTGTCACAAGTGCCAGCAAACAGCATAAATTTCTGGAGCCTTTTGCTCCCAGAGGGGTAGGTGACTCCTTTTTGTGAAATATTTAACAAATGCAGCTTTGAGGCAGGAAGAGGTTTGCTCTTGAGTGAACATCTCAATCGAACACTTCTTAACAACTCTGTGTTTGGAACACTTTCCAGGAGGTAGCATGAGCTGTTGGCATACACTTCTCAGGAAAGGCAGAGAGGGAATGCTATATACCCTCAATATGCACTAAACAAAGCAGTGTTTCAGGCAGAGCCGTCCTACAGACATTCAATCTACATCTTAGAAGTCTCCTATAGAGCCAGAACTTAAATAAAATGCATTGGAAGCCATGATGGCCACATTATCTTTGAACACAGCTGGCTACCTGAACTATGCAGGAAGTCACAGAGATACTGCCTAGCTCCCATGGGAGTGACAATTTGAATTTGCTTTATCCTATATATTATAAGCAATACCATAGGGATGCCAGCAGTACATGCAGTTTAGTCATATGTGCCTGGATGACTGCATTTCAGTTTGCTCACATGGGGTGCAGAGACTTACAATGGGATTTATAATGACAAAAAAACCCAACTGACAACAACAAGAAAACCAACCCACAAATAAAGTCCCAAAGAGGAACATGAGAATGAAACTACATATTTGTAAGATCTTTTTGATCCTTGATGTTTAAGAATAGTGACCACAAAAACTAAGGTTTCTGAGCTGATTGCTTTGAAGACTCCATTATAAACCCCTGTAATGATCTGAGTACTGACATACTGGGCAGCGATAAGTACAAAGAGCACTCAAGAACTTGCATCCTCTGAAGCGTTTGAGATACTTCTAATATTTTCAATATGTTATATATTAGGAAAGTTTAATATTTCCATGATTTGTCTAAAGACAATTTCTTTTGATTATGAACTGCTGGTAAGCCTTGTGAGGCCATGGAGTAACATGGAATACTGCAAGTACATGAGTCTGCAGACAAAATCCCTTCTATTTCTCTTATAAAAATAAAGGCTCAAGTAAGCTTAATGATCACACATTTACAAAGAACAGATTACACCTAGAAAAATGACATCAACTAAAACTTCCAAAACGCAGCCAAAGGGAACAATGAGTGTTGTACATCAGCTACTACTTTACATAAAAAGGGTATAGGCCAAGTCCTGAGCACTGCAAGAAAGAAAGAGAGTAAAATTATTTCATGATAGTCAATACATCTGATTACACTGGAGAACAAAATACTGAGAAAAAGGAAAATGTAATCATGAAATACAATTTTTCTTAACTGATTACTAGGAATTCCTGAATCATTTTTAAATAAAAAGCTTTGCATGACCTGATAAAGTTTTTCACACATTTTCACACATTTTTCACACCTTTTCATATGTGCTAGATCAATCCTCACCTGCATATTAACTACAAAGTATAATTTCAGGAATAAAGAGACTTGGCTACATACTCGCTTTTAGAAGGGAAAATTAAAGCATATAACAACAGCGTTAGATCTGCAGAAGGCAACCTGGGGAACTAATGTTTAACCTTCCCTTGGTCACAAAGGGACACATTTCACCACCTTGGGGACAACCTCTAGTGACCTGCATTCGATAGTTCAGTATTTGTTTCATTCCATGAGAAAGGGCAATAGCATAATTCATATGCTTGATGTGTTCTACTCTAGAGGTCAATATTTTCAAATGCCAGACCAGCAAAATAGTCAACTTTAGGTTTTCCAATTTGGGGTTTGTAATTAATATTATCAGAGACTGTGAGATCATATAGACACGTAATTATTTTTTTTTCTCTGCTGCTTAACTGTTCTCAGGCTTGTTTCAGATCTTATTAAAGATTGTGTCACTGCTTAAAACAATGTAATTAGTATTTTTTTAGGCTTTGCTACAATCAGCACTCTTCTGTAACAACTACCTTCCTTCTGTCATTAGGGTTTGACCTTGCCCTGTGTGCAAACTCTGTAAAATACTTAGAGTATCTCTCTAATAAGAGGCCAAAACTATACATGTAGTATAAAATATTCGTAAATATCTTACCTACTTAAGTGAGATTGTAGTAAAATTTCAGTTAATTTTATGAAAGAGAATTTGGAATTTGTATTCTTTGTAACCATAAGATGTAAGCTTTTTACCACTCTTGTTCAATAATGTAGAAAAAAAAAGGTATTTTTCAATAACTGCTTTAAATGCAGCTTTTTACACTACATTATGGATTTCAGAGGTATTACTTGGGTTTCACAACAGAGATTTCAATACTGGTTTTTAAATTTAATAAAATTGCCTGAAGATTTAAGGCCCCTCAGTATGTGGCATATGCCCCTTTTACTGCTTACGGTACTTAGAAATGAGGTTTACTGAAATTAGTCAGAAAGACTTGCTTGGGCTTCAGATTCAGAATCCATTCAGAACCATGTTTATGACCAACCACAATCACAGCATGTCTCATCTAAGAATATTATCAGAGCACCAAGGAGGTGACTATGATATCGGTGGGTATATGAGAGGACGGAGGTACATTCCAACTTTTCCTCATTTCTTGCTTTATAATTGAAAGTTCCCTTATGAATTTCCTTCTGAAGGAGTTTTAAAAACATCTGGGATGCATTTTACAATTTCTTAAGTTTAGAGAAAGCTTTTGTTGACCTGACTGTCCCTTTCACAAATCAGTAATAAAACTGTATGTGATTCATGCTCAAAAGAAGAACTTCTAGTTTTAAAGCCAAAATAGAAAACATGTATTTAAGATCAGTATTACACCTAATAGAGATAACGCAAGAATAAGACATCCTCAAAATTTAAGTAATCCAAACACTCAACCGCTTGAAGACACTGAAAGTGGGACACTATATTATAATTATGTTCTAAATGTCATTATTTAAAATGAAGCATTTTAAAATGATAGAGAATTAAAGCTGCTATTGTGGGAGTATTTTTATATTTTGTGTTCATCTCTGTACAATATATATTTTCACATACATATATTTCTCTTAAGAGTTATGGAGGTTTTGGGGAATGAGTATATCTTCTAGCAGAATTTGCAGATATACTACTAAAACCAGACTATCACTGCTTAATGGAAATATAGGGCCTTTTACTCTGTTTGGAAAAAAAATCTGTATGTGACCACCTATGATGCAGAGACTTAGTAACAATAGAGCCTCAGCTGGATTTAACTATAGGAAGTGCTGAAACACAATCATCTGTATGGCAACACAGACATGGTCTTAGAGGTAAAAATTTGCAGATAATTGCTGAATAAATAAAATAACGTATTTAATTTGAAGTAATTATAGTGATTCCTTTGTTTGAATGCAATTTATATGCAATTTAGTTGCCAGGAGTGTGAAGATGTATAGGCCAGAAGAGGAACAGGTGGGTGAAGGTGAAAATTACGTAATTTACCTGGCAAGAGGAAAACCCCGTAGCAACAAGTACTTTTCCTCCCTGCCTCCCATCACTCATTGCAAGCACCAAGGAGTTGCTTCCATTCAGAAGCATCATCTGCCACTGATTCCTCGAGTGCAGATTGAATTCATGATTTCAACTCAAAAATGGCACAATGAGCAGATCATGCAATGTTGGGTGGTGATCAGAATGAAACAGAGGTATTCCAAGACAGTTACATCAACATCAAAAAAAAAATCAGAGGAGTCTGGGTCGTTAGAAGCAAGATAGTTTTCTTCTCTTGCCTTTTTTTTTTTTTTTTTTTTTTTTGAGAAAACTTCTGGAGAAACCTAATAGGCCTACAGCAAGTCTTCCCACACACAAAAATAATACCAGGGTGCTTTTTGGTCACTCCTTTGCCTCCCAACAAATAGGTTTTAAAGTTTAATAACTCCTTTTCATAGCAAAACTCAGGGAAAATAAGTTACCTTTGAAAAGCTCTAGAGGGGAGGATAAAAAAGAAAGAAAAAAAACAACCCTATGTTTTCAAACTGATGTCGTGGGAGTTAGAGTGGACATTAAGACTTTCCCAGGAATCCCTAAAGAATTGGCATATATTATTTTAAGACTAAACTCAATCCTTACTGCTGTCATAGGATTGCTTTTGAATTGTGAGGTAACACTCGTGAATTGGATGACTTTCTTACAAAACTCAGAAGTATTCGATAATTTTCCTCTCCCTGTGAGGTATATGTTGCTGAGAGAGAGAGATATATATATATATTTATATATCAGAGTAAGTGCCAGCGAGGTTAAGGAGTCCTTCCCAGAATAAAAAAATAACAGTTTGGGATGGAAGAAGGCAATAAATAAGATTACTCCACCAGCTCCTGTTCTGTGTCTACTAATTCTGTTTACCCTCTTAGTAATATGACACTCTTGCACCCCCTCTGTGTGAGTGGTGTCTAGAAAAGACTTTTTGAGGACGATGTTTTACGAGTAGGGTGGAGGCTTCATAGTTTTCTATGTAGGGGAGAATTCATATCTGAAAGAATACAGAAAGGAAAGAGCTTACCAATCTCAGGGATCTTTCCTGGCTTTGTATCCTAGAAAATGCTAAAGATATGGCAAAGCTACATATATGACCATGCACTCAGACTCATTTTGTTCCTAGAAACATTTGAAATGTGACTGATATTTGAAATTAGTTCATGCTTCTGCTTGGCCCTCATGTTCCTTTCTGTTCCCCTGAGCTTTCATTCTACCTCTGTCTCCACAGACTGCAGCCCACTGCTGAAGTGCACTTGTGAAGTAGAGAGGCAACTGCAGAAATATAGACAAGTGACCTTAGGTGGGCTGGAATCTTGGAAACATACCTTAAAATAATTTTTTTTCTTTAGTTTCCTGTATTCTTCACTATATAGCCTTAAATTCCAGATGTATATATTGGGTTTTGGATGACAGAGTGGGAAGAAAGGGTAGAGGTAGATTTCTGTGAAAAATGCCATAAATCTGTCCTCTGGTTTTGGTGCATTGATTAAAAATAAATCACCCTTTCTCTAGATAATTTCACTGCTATATAAGAATGATACCCAAGGCTAAGTAGAAAAATTCTTTTAAAAACATATTTTAAAATGTCAATAAATCAATATATTTCCTCATTATGATTGAAGTACATGCAACTTTCACTGAAGTACAGCCTATTAACCTCTAAACTGAAGATGTCTTTACTCCCTGTTCCATATCAAAGAATGCTTGTGACTTCCAGAAACCTTCTCAAAAACACTTTTCAACCTGAGGGAAGATAACAGAGTTCTAAAAAACCCCCAAAACCAACAATATTAAGAGGTTTTTATTGTGATTTCAGTATAAAATAATCTGCTGTGTTAGGAGGGGCAGGAGAAAGATAAAATACTAGCCCTCAGTGAGGCAGAATTAAAAGTAAAACAGCAAAATTGGGCAAAGTTAAGGCAAAAACATACATTTTTTTCAGTGATCTCTTCACATCAAAAATATTTATAAAAAATTGAAACACTGTGAGGTAATTGATAACAAAGGCATTAGAAATTAGAATTAGGTAATCCCAAGCACCCTCTTCCGTTCTACATTTCTATAACTCTGTGTTACCTCCTCCCTCTAGAAACAGTCTACATTCCTCTTCCTGCTATGTGTGAACTTACACTCATGTATCTTAAACACAGGGATCTTGAAAACTTCTTTCACTGTGATGCAATCTAGCAGCACTTTCCTTGCATGTGGGACAAGTTAAGAACACCCATATGAACAGGTAGGACGGCTCATCTGGAACTTGTTATGCTAACATAAATCAGCCGTGTTTGATACAGGCCTTAGCCGAAATAAGACAAATGAGAGAGAACAACGCTATGTTATCAGGGAGAGAGCAAAGACCTCAGTCTAGTAACAGTTCAAATACAGGAGAGGATAATGAAAGAACAAGTTAGACAAATATTTAAATTATTGGATGACAGCACTTTGGCAGGATGCAAAAACACAAGTGCATATTTTAAGGGTAAGAACACAGACATGTAAGGACTTCAGGACCAGTCAGTTATGGAGAAAGTACAGAGCAGTACATGGGGATGAGGGAATAACATAAAAAGAAAAGAAAGAAAATCAAACCAGACTTCACAACATCTAAAGGCACCAGCAGTCTTCTGAGGGAATACAATATTTTTCCTAGCTGCAAATTTATGCAGTAGGTCAAATATATGTTGGCCTCATTTTCTTTGATGGCAGATTGTATAGATCAGATATCAGAGTCAAAGTATGTTAAACTTATGCAAAGACTGCAATTTTAAAACCACTAGTGGTGGTCCAAAAGAAAAGAGCTGGAAATGGAGTAACTCCCTAATGATGAATTTCAGGATTTGAATGATATCAAAGCAGAAACTATATTCTATTTTATACAGCTAAGAAAGGTCAAATATCTGAAAAGATGGACTGGGATGCATATGGAACTGTAAAATGAAGGGAAGTGGTACAGCTTCCCAAAGGAAAAGTGGAAACTAAAGAAGTAAGTTAACATTAGAAATTGAAGAAGTGAGAGTTTTGCATAAAAATGGTTTATACATACATTTAAGCACTTCTCACTTCCTTCTGTTGTTAAAGAAAATTAGAAAGGCCCACAACAGACTAAAGTTATGTGAAAATAAAGCCAGTGAGCTCCTTATCTACAGATAAAATGCAAGGGAAAAGTCAATTTTCAGGCAATAAAAATACAAAAGTAGGGTGAGAATAAGGACTAGAGATGCTGTTGAATAATCCACCAGTTCTCATGTCTAAATAATGCTCTCAGGCACATGGACACTATAGAGAAAACTGCAGACTTAATGATTAATGAGCTTACCATACCATGGCTAAACCAGGATCAGTTTGATCCCAACCTAGAATAAATAATAAAGAAGTGGAGGCTGTAAAAGAATCAAATAAATATGTAGAGCTCAGAATAAAGTAGTAAGTTTATACTATAGAGTGGCACCAAACTTTTTTCAGAAAATAGGAAGACTTTTAATAAAAGTCACAAGGCACACTGAAACAGGGGTAAGATACTCTGGTTTAATTTTGTTATGTATATTGTATTTTTTTAGGTTTATAACTAAAAGCATTAAAACACTACTCAGATAATAAACTCAAACAGAATAATACTCTGCTAACAGTTGTAGATGATATATGCAAGTGCATTTATGAATAAGTGAACTTTATAACAAGTTAACAAGAGTGGGAAGTAGGATACTCAGTTTATTTGTGACATTTCTTCCTGTTTTACAATACTGGCAATACTTTTAAGGAAACAGAAATGCCAACAGGATTTTCAGAAATCACTATCAGACAATCTGATATGCATGCCCCCTGATGGTGGCATTCTGAAGGAAAAAAAATCATAAACAAAAATTGAATATACTGGGAAAAAAATGTGAAAAAATAAATACACTTACAGATATTTAATGTTGGCAAGTTCTGGAAAGTTATCTGTGCACTTAATGGCAAAATGTACTGATGAGAATTTTTTTCAAAGCTTTAGAGTCTACAATTCAATAAATTTAAAACTAGTTACATACAAACTGTTACAACTGTTTCACATGCTTGGAGTTTATTGATTTTTTATTTTGGCACAGTATATCAGGGGTATAAAACTAAAGATGGTTTGAATACAGACTTATGGAACGTTAGACTTTGATTTTATAAACTCAGAAAATGCGTTCAGATTTGCAGATCTTATTTTTCTAGATTTCAGAAAATTCCCTACTACCAATCATGCTAATGAAATAAATGTTTGAAATAATTTAATTATTTTTTTTTACTTATTTTAAACAATGGTACTTAAACCACACTGAAAACCAACCAAATTGTAATCTCTCATGGTAATGAAAGATTATTCCTTCTATTACCATGATGTGAGGTTTTAGTTATGCTTTGGAATTAGATTTGCTAAAAAAATTCCAAGCTCTGAAATTTTTTCAAGTATTTTTAGTGGGGAAAACAGGTAGTTCTATGCACATATGAAATATATTTACTGCTAAAAAGAGAAATGCTATTTGACATTGGTCTGAAAACACTGTTTTAATTAATTCCATTAATTCAATTATTTAATTTTCCTTCTTGTTCCAAACAATCATGACAAAACTTTCAGTCACAAGCAGCTTGAAATAAAGGGAGGAACATTCTTTACCTATTCCACATCTTTTCCACTGCCTGTAGAGTTAATGTTCTGGTTTAGGTTCACAGTTAATTCTAATAAAAAAAACCAAGAGCTTGGGAAACACACAGATGGCCACATACTATAAATTATATGGTTGTCTTACGTGGGCGGTATGTAAAACATTGCTTCTTCACTCCCTTATATCAAGCCTGAAATCAGAAGGCACTTGGTGCTTGATAAGCCTTTTAAATTTTCTATTTCTAATGTGTGTAAAAATTTTATTACCTTCAAAAATAAATCTTGTCAATTAGGAAAACTTTTATGTAACATAATCTCTCAAAATCTAAAATGTTTTCATTAATGATGGCTTTGTTCTTTCCAGAGGAAAACTACACACAGGAAGGATACAAGAAAAGGAGAAAATCCAAGAAGAAAAAGCAATGTTCAAGTATGACTGAAGTGGTTTAGAATATTACCCAGGTCCACTGTTGGAAACCCTTCTGAAAGAGGCAGCTCTGGAAGCTGGCCACCTGAAGACAGTGAGAAAACGGATGTGAGAAAGGAAGGACCTGATCATCCATCAGACGGAATCCAGACATGACAATTAGAGTTAATGAACCACGACCCATGAAGCTGCCTCAGCACCTTTTTACAACCCTACTTCATGGCCTTAATAAAAGTAGCAGGGCTTATTTTACAGAGCACATCTGCTCTAAATTCTCAAAGGAGAAACTTTGCATTCAGAAGTTATGTTTGGTTTCTTCACCACTTTTCAGTCATGTATAAAGGATATTTAACAGCTGTGTATTTACTTTTCTATCTGTTCAGTCAACAGAACATCAGAAGATAATTTTTTTTATAATAAGACTGCATTATTATAATATTTATTTAGCTTACATTAACATAATAAGCTGCTGGGGATGACTGAAAAGTACCAGGCAAATTTTTTTTTTTATTTCTCCAATGTAATGTCATCTATATCCAGGTATTGCCTTTGATTTCAGATATTTAGATATAGTGTGCTTTACAAAAATCAGGTTGATTTGCTGGTTTTCAAATATGCCTCACTCAGCCTTGGTACTGAAGTCTTCAATTTCTTCCCAGAGCAGGTATGGCTAAGCAATACCTCTTCCTCCCCTAAGTCCAAAAGATCTTCTGAACTTCTAAACCTGAGGTTGAAAGTGATCTTTCTTGCCTTATAGACAAAGGATTTCAGCAGTTGTACCAGTTTTTGGATCCTACATATTTCCTTAGGTCTCAACTACCAATTCCATACCCACACTGCTGTTTCTGTCCACAAGCAAAAAGAAGGAAAGGAGAAGGACAAAGTAGCTCATAGATTTTTTGTTAGAAGACTCCCTTTTGCATTGTAGGAGATGACTGGAAGAGCTCTGGGCTTGGCTATAAGATGTAATATATACAGGGAAGAAGTAATTTTGTTCCTTACCACAGTAACATGAGTAAAAATGTGATAACATTGACCCTGTTGTATCACAAAGCTTCAGATGGCAGTTGCTGAGAAGCCTAATTATGATGCACTGCTTTCAGATTGTCAGTGTTTTTCAGGAAAGTAAAGAAAATACCTTCTTTTGATATTAACCACTAATTTAAAAATGCTAGAGCCATTTCCTGGAAGGATAGTATATTTTGTCATGACATTATTTGTCAGCCAAGGTCTGATATGTATACAGTGCCAGCACAAAAATTATTTTACGAAAACAAATTAATTCCCTATGAAAACTGATATCTAAATTACCATTGCTTTTTGGTAACGGTAGACAATTCCAAGAACACTTGTCCAATTTGGCCCTTGACAAAGCCTCCTACAGTAAAATATATAATTCTCCTCTTTTTATAATAAGCAGAAATTATCAACACGTTCAGGAGACATTCTGCTTTGTTCTCAGGAACTCAGTGGGAGCCTGTGCCTCACACAGACCTTGCCTCACAGACCTTGCAGCTCGGGTTCAGAAACCTGCAAAGGCAGGATAATAAGTGCAGAGCAAGAGCTCAGTAGTGGTGTCTCATGGCCAGCTGCATTCCAATATCCTC
>JAWWLV010000144.1:33719760-33740784 GCA_035041135.1 Platyrinchus mystaceus
AACTTGCCTATGTGTGGTTTAGCTACCTCCTTTCATCAAGGTGTCAATTTCTTTATCTTTTGCATTATATCATCTCTTATTACATTTCTCTTCCTTCTTTCAAGATTTGTTCTACAGACTTTGTGACTGGGAAAGGACATAAAAAGTGCAGTGGGAATATGAATGGCAATTCTCAATTACTTTTCTTACATCATGTTTTTATCAACACCCTGTCGAATTGAAAGAAGTTGTCCATGCCTGCTGTTGTGATTAATTTATATTTGTGTGTTGTTTGCTCTTAAAGTATTTGGCTTTGTTCAGGTGCATATCTAAAAAGCAGTACTATTTCCAACAGGTAGCTTTGGTGTTTTGGTGACAGGTGACCTAAAGTTGCTCTGTGTTTGCTTAGCTGAATTGGCTGCAGATAAGAGTTACACAGAACAGTCTCCTCTTTCCTTAAAAAGGGGTTAAAGCTCATGCAATCTGTGATACATCTTTTCAAATTTAGGCTCCTCTCTCACTGTTTCTCTTCGCAGAACTCTATTCCGTTACTTTGAAGCATTACTAACTAGGAGAGTGACCACCTGAAATGTGCACGGACCTTAACAGGTCTTCCCCAAGAGCCTGTATCACATATTTGACAAGTTCATGCAATACCTCAACTTTGCCACTGAAGGGAATTGGCACTGGACAAAACCTTGCAAAGGAAGCCAGATCAGTAGATGCAGATTCAGACTAAAGTCCTCATAAAGAAAAGCTGTTAAGCAAGTGCTTAAATTGATCTCTCTTCAGCAACCAGCCCTTGAACACATTGCCATAAACATCTTATTGAGCAAGGACAGCTCACTGAAAGGAGACCCGAGAGTATCCATAGCTCCACTCGAACTGGACACTTCCCTAGTGACAATGACAACATTGTACCTCCATAACTGAAACTGTGGTGGTTTCCAGGAGTCTTAGATTTTCAGTACTTACTTTTTGTTGGTTGAAATTGTTTTCCCATCTTTAGACCCTTTTTGAAGCATCCTTGTCTTTCATCTGCTACTGTCCTTTTGTCTGAATTGTTTCTCTCCGTTGAACATTAAAAAAACCAAAAAAATCTGAAACCAACAAACATAATCAACCAAAAAAGTTCAGAAGGTTGCAAAAGAGAGAAAATTAAGTATATTTTTAAAAAAATTAATACAACAGCAGTTACCAGAAACCGATGTTATATAGATTTCCTACAGTGACAAAATTAAGTTCAGTGCCAGAGTGATTCAACAGTCACTGAGGTACCTTTGAGAATGTATATATTTTACCTTTAGCCAAGTTCTACTTTTCTTGGCTAAGAACAGAAGGTTATTTTAAATGTCTTCCATTTCCAAACATTCAGTTCAAACAGTAATTGATTTGGTAACATAATGATTCTTTAAGGCAGGGGTCGTCAAACTACGGCCCGCAGGCCGGATGCGGCCCACGAGCCCCCCCAATCCAGCCCGCGAGCCCCCTCCCGGCGCCGCCGAATTTGCCGCCGCTGCCGAATCCGCCGGCGTTTGCGGCCCCAGGGCTGGGAGCGGCAGCCCCGGGGCCGGGAGCGGCGGCGGCGGGGCCGGGAGCAGCGGCGGCGGCAGTAGATATTCGGCGGCGGGGCGGCATTCGCGGCCCTGGCGAGCTCGCGGCCCCGCCGCCGCTCGGCCTAATGCGCTAATCCGGCTCCGCCACCGGTTTTCACCCGACCTTACTTTAAAAATAGTTTTGGAGAAAGAATTTCACATTTGGGCATGGGTGATGATTGCAGGGCTGCTTTACATAGTAGTTTTTCACATAATTTTATCTCAAGTACTTAGAAACCACCTTACACGAGCTGTTTAGAAAGCTGTTCAGCAGACCCTGCTAAAATTTACTGATGCCTACATTTCACTGCTATCTTTTATTTTGGTTGACACTGTAACTTGTTATCAAAATATCTTCACTGCAGAATAAAGAAACAGCAATGTCAATAGAAAATACTTCTCTACTGATAAAGCTGCAGCTACATTAGAAGACTAGCACTGGTCTTTGGTGTGATGTTCTGGAGTAGAAAAGTCCATGTGACAACAACCAAGAAAAGGTTAAAGGATAGAATATGATCTCTTCAATTGAGAGCATGTTTGCTCTGAGCTGTGGTACACAGGCAGAAGTATCCAACACAGGTCTGGTCAAACAAGCTCTTGAACTACAGGTAAGTGAGGTCACATTAGAATGGTTGAGTGGCAAGGATTAGTAGCCCAAAAGCAGAGCTTACATAACCTAAGCTATAGTGCTTTCAGGACACAAGCCACAGAGTGCTGCCTGATATTAAGGGGAGGAAACAGCAGAGCCTGCATTAGCTGTAACAGTACTGCTAGGGAGCAGTTTAGAAAGAGCAAGCAGAAAAAGACAAATCCTGAGGAAAATGAAGAAGGCAGCAGAGAGAACCTTGTGAAAAATCTGTAACACAAGAGAGATGAATTAGAGATGGTGAGGACAGATTAGGAAGATGCCTTATATATTCAAGCAGAGGATTCAATGGTCTGGAAGCCAGAGAAATCTGAACTCCATTACCTCTTTTTCTGAGAGCACTTCTAGCCCAGTAGCTCAAAGTGTAAGTAGACCTTGATGAAGTGGATGAAGGACTGACCTAGGCAGCCAGTCATGTGTGCCTTGACTGCATCCAGCCACACTAGTTCTTACAGCTGCCTCCCTGTAATCTCATTTATTTATGGATGCACACTTCATCTAATTAGAAAAGTTAGGAGCCACATTTCAATACTCAGTAATAAAATATTAAGTGAAGAGGTATTAGGCTGCTAATACCATCCAAAATTTTGACTTTGCTGTGAGCTTTTGCTCTGAATGAGGTTTTATCACAGTATAAAAACCTCCTCAGCTGTCTTTGCTAAGGCTTGCATAATTGCAACATCAGAGCAAATATGCTCCTGAGGCTCATTGAATACATTCAGGTACTGTATTTCTTAAATACACAAAAAACTAATTATAACCATTTTCCATCTTTTTGCTTTAGAAAATGAAAAACAGTTTGAGCTCTGGCAGCTACAACTCATGTTGTTAAAAACAAACTGTCATTTGCAAAACACAAAAAAATCTAGTTTTGCTGCAATTTTTTCATCCAAAACTGACTGAGGAGGTAGAAAATCAGCATAATAAACAGACTGCTGGTCACTGTCTTTTAAACTTACTAACACTGTTTCATTGTTTGTCTCTTTCCTCTATTTAAATTATAAAAATATCTGAATTTCAGGATGATACCTGTTTATAAAGCTGACAGTTGTGAGTGGAAGAAAGAGACAAGCTTTAGGAAAGGTTTTAAATAAAAGCTACAGGTTGAGAAAATTTCCTTTAAGCTTATATTAACTCTGTTAATAAACTAGACAATCCAAACGAATAAAGAAGTTGGAATAGGAATAACAAAAGGGGGTATTAATAAGAGGAGAGAGTTTAAGATTTTTAGTTCTTGTGGGACATGGACTAAAATGCAAAACTCTTAGGTGATGGTGAAACACGTAAGGTAAACGCAACATGCTATAATACTATACCCCTACTCCATTTCTGATATGCAACATATTACTTTCTATCTCAAACCTGAATTAGGGCTTGTGAGCCTGAAAGACACCTGTTTTTCTCAGAAAATGGACTGATCTAATGAGAGATCCTTTTCACAGTAAAACTTGCCTTAGATCATCTGGAGCCACAATAACACTATGATTCTACAGTGGGGTTTTAGTGGGCTTAGGTTTTGTTTGGTACCTGGAGCAAGAGGCAGTGACACACATCCAGGCTGCCTGGGACTGTGGTGCCAACACAACTAATACTGATTGATCACTTATTGGTCTTCCAGATCTAAAATAGACTTCTCATGAACATGAACTAGATGGACCAATGCTGTCAGGAGGAAGAGTTCTTACAAAATCTGTTACATCTTCTGAAAATGAAAATTTCTGAGTTTGTATAGCCAGGGACCAAAAATTATGACAAAAAAATCAATGCCTAATCTAATGTAAAATACATGGAATTTAATTAGTAGCTAATTAGTAGCTAATTGGCATTAAGAGGTTATGAGAAAACATTAAATCATCTGTTATTGTCGTAAAAAGGAGCACTGTCACTTTACAACAGAATCTAAACAGATTAAATCAGGACAACTGCTGTGCATAAGGCAGGATCACACCAAATGAACATATTCTCCAGCTGTGTGTGAGCATTTAAAACAAACTGAAGCAGTACTGTAACAAAGTGATTTTTAAAAAGTGATAGAGAAAAAGGAATACAAGTTCTCTTTTTTCAATAAATCTTAATGATAATTAGATTTTGACAAATTGTCTACTTAATTAGGTTTGGGATTTTTTTTCTTAATATAAGACTTGTGTTTAATGATTTTGTTTCTTTTTAATTTTCTGCTTACACAGAGTATCAAATATTTGCTTATGTTTACTTTTTGGAGATAGCTCCTGTCTAGCAGTTTTTTGATGATTTATTAAAGAGCATTTGAAAGGTCTTTTACTATGCTTGTTAATGGGTAGGTGTTTGGAGGCAAATTGAACATACTAATTTTAAATCTCTTTTGACAAAAAATAATAGTATACATTTTGAATTGAAAATAGCTGTGTCTGATTAACTAGGGTACTCTCCTTGGTATGCAATGCTAGGATCCCCCACTTTTGTTAAAGACAATTCTGGACAAAAAAGTCTGTGTAATGTTAAAACAAGGGGACACCCCAGTTCTTTTAGGGGTTTTTTTTGTTTTGTTTTGGTTTGGTTTTTTTTTTTAAAAAAAAAAGAAAAAAATGCATTTTTATTTGGATATATTTTGTCTCCATACAGAATGATTGTTAAATTGATCTAAATAGATCTGAGTAAAATTAAAATTCAAATAAAATAGCTAGTTTAGGGAAGAATAGTTCCAAAACACTATGTCTTACACAAAGCTACCATTTGCACAAACCTAAAAAAATACTAAGAAATGGAAATGTTTCTAAAAAGTTCTTTAATATTTTTAGAAGGGATATAGTTGTCTAATATATACTATACCCATAATCATCTATAACTACTATAATGGATATAAACACAACAAGGCCTTTCAAAGTTTATTCTGTTAAACACAATATGCTTTTCCTTATAAGTTATCCTACAAACCTTTTTGTCCCTATTTTTTTTTCTCTGAAATACCTTATTTTTAATACAGGACAATAAAGGTGTCAGCTTGCACTGTCTTTGAAAATGAAGATGCTCACTATACATGCAATTAATCCCTTAACTCTAAACCATGTTATTTTACCAAGGGGTGGTCAAGAGGTTAGAGGGAGAAAATATCACTGTCAGCATTAACAAATCCATTCTGAAAGGGACACCCTTCTTCTCATTTATAAGACACATAAAGACAATATAAGCCATATAAGTCCCATAAAGCCAAGATTTATAAGGCTTTATAAATTACTCATACAAGTCAACGAGACAAAAGCAGTCTCTGTCAGCATTGGGGTGTGCTTTTCATCACTTAACAGAAAAGAAAGGAGCAGGCAATTTTCAAATGGTCTCCTTTTATCACCTGGAAACATCTACAAGATAAACTGAAAGCAAATGCAAATTTTTATGCCATCTGAAAATACTCATTGAGTTTATGGCTAGACACGAGAACACCGAGGGGAGTGGAGGGAAATCAAGAAAAGAATTAGAGCTTTGCTGTGAGTATTTGAAACCTGTAACAAGATCATTCTTAAATGCCAAGTTAATGGGCAAACAACTATGCCATCTTACAGAATTAAGATATTTTTTTAATTTACAAGTGTAAAGTAAAATACATTTATTGGTGAAAATCACAATTCTATAATCCCTTTAAGTAAAGGGATAATATTTATGCAGTCAATGAGTTTATGTTCTATCACACATTTGATTAATTTTCTGTTTCTGATGGCCTTTCTATATGAATAAAGGAGCTACAAACAACTACAAAATATAAGCATTACCTATTAAAAATCCCAACCAAATTATTAACAGGATTTAGCTTCATCTTCATCCTCAAAGTTTTCATTGCATCATGGTTGATATTTAGTTTGGGATTATATTTACATATTGATCCTAGGAGAATTAGTCAGAAATAAAGTTCACTGGGATTTTTAATTTCAATTATTTTGTTGGAAAAAACCACTTTTAAGTCAATGACAATTTTCTTAAGTTTGGTTAAAAAAACAAACCAATACAAAAACCCCCTAAAACATATTCTGGACCTTCAGTGAAAGACAAAATCTCAGTTTTAACAAAATCTATTAAAAAGGGGACCCAAAAAAGGACTCAACATTGAAGATATTTTTTAATTTTTCCTTCACCAAAAAGACCCCACTCTCAAAAAAACTACAAAAATAACACCGAAAACAAAACAAAACAAAAACCCAAGCAAACAAACAAAACCCAAAAAAAAACAAAAACAAAACAACCAAAAAACAAACAGAACCCAATAGAAACCAAAACACATTCTCTAAATCATTCCAGTTCAAGATGTTTAACTTCAGGTAAGTATGTTTTGTATATCTAATAATACCATTAGTATATCACTACGATAAAGCTGATAGTGTTGTTAAACACAGTTCTGACATCACTGCAGGCAAGGTCCCTTCTGAGTAGTGATTATGTTTTCAGTTAGCAGAACCCTGAACAAACTGAAAACCAGGCCACTTTTTTTTATCAGCCTCATTGAGTCAAGACTAATCTTTTCTGTCTTCACACAAATAAAATATCCAGTGGTGTGTACAAGTGCTAAACACAGGTTGGCTCTACATGCCTCTTTCAGAGCTAATCACTCTGTGAGATACTAGAAGTGGAAGAAACTTTGGGGAGCCAAATGTGAAGAATGGTTGGTTGATAAGACTACCTTTCAGGGGCATTAAAAGCAAGGAGAGGACTTCCTGTTTGATAACAGAAGAGATAACAAAACTTTGAATAAACTGATAGTATTTCAACCAAAAAAGTCAAGAAAATACTTTGCCTTTTCTGTTTTATAACAGTATTTCTTAGTAGTCTCTACCACACACTAGGAGAGGTACCTCACACAAATGTTCAAATAACTCACATTTTCATTTCTCTTAGTTTTACTCCGTATTAAGAATTGCTCCCCAGCTTTCCCATGCAAACTGCAAAGACTGAGATATTCTCTACTTGCAACAAAATACTTCAGGTGACATTTTCCTTATAGAATACATAGGTATTTTATAGGAAAAATAGAAGAAGGTACTTCTTTTTTTATGCATCTCTACTTATTGTGCCAGGCCATTTCGTGGCCACTGCAATGCAGTCAATACATCAATCCAAATTATATGAAAACAATGAGAGATGATGTGAAGGGAATATAAACTAATCCCCCTGAAATACTGGGCTGAATAACTTTCAATTAGGCCTGACATCGTAAGAGACATGCCTATTAGCCTAAAATCATTACTTTTCTAATTCTACATTCATCATGCCAGCTACAATGGTAACTTCTAGGCAAGGATAAATCAAGAATAAATTAAATGTATTTATGCTTAAATGAGCTTCAATCAGATAGAAGACTTTTCATAAAGGCAATCTGTTGCTGCTAATATAGATCAATGAACTGCAACTTATCATTCAGGATAAAGATGTTTTTCAAATCTTTCACCTTGTTGTACTGAACCTTTCCCAACAAATACTTATTTATTCCAAGACACCTTGTCCCAGCAAATTATTCGTTCCTGGACATCTTTCTAAGCAGATGAGCAGCCTTAGTGAAGATGGTGGATCTACTTATTGGCTTAAATTACACTTACACTCCAGTTCACTGTTGGATCAGAGCCTGTGAGCTGCAAAGAATGCTTACTAGCTACAATATTAATTGAGATGCACAGGAATTGTAACCTCTCAGCACCTCTCCATAAGTTATGACCTCATTTAGGGCTTCTGATCAGTTGCCAAACATTTACTTAGCTGTTAGCAAACTGTAAGTTAATGTGTAACAACCACAACAAACCCTGAAAACAAGGTATCTCAACAAGATAGATGTAAATCTCTAAGATCTATTTAAAATCGCTACAGAAATTCTATATAAAAAGTGTAGTCAAAGTGCTACAAATATGACATGATAAGTCATTTAAGCTTAATTTAGAGTTTAATAAACCTCAAGTTTTTATTTGGGTTCTTCTCAGGTCTTCTTATACAAACCAAGAGCAATCAAATATCTTTGCAGTATGAACATCACCTTAACCTAATGTTACCTCAGATTATTACTGATACACTCTGAGAAAATGATACAGTATTTTCTTTACCTATAAAACTGTAAGCTGAGTCTGTTGCTGTGAAGATTCAAATAAAAGGATGGGCTGTTTTAGGCTGGGGTAGAGATAATTTTCTTCATAGTAGCTGGTATGGGGCTGTGTTTTGGATTTGTTCTGAAAACAGTTTTCATTATTGCTGAGAAGCACTTTCTTCTTCTCATTCCACCCCACTGGCCAGGAGGCTGAGGCGCACAAGTTGCTCGGAGGGGACACAGCCAGGACAGCTGACCTCTACTGACCTAAGGGATATTCCATACGGTATGGCATCATGATTAGCATATACAGCTCAGGGAAGAAAAAAGAAGGGGGGGACATTTGGAGTGACAGCATTTTGTATCTCCAAGTAACCATTAAGTGTGATGGTGCCCTGCTTTTCTGGCAACAACTGAATACCTCTCTGTTCACAGGAAGTGGTGAATAAATTCCTTGTTTTGCTTTGCTTCCATGCCCAGCTACATGCCAGTGATGGACAGCAGATGTAGCTGCTGATCTTCAAGTGACTGTGCTTATATTAATGTATTAATATAGATACCCTTCATATAATTTATTTATTTCTCTAAATACATGGCATTTAATGTTGGTTAATCAGGACGAAATTAGTACTAATTCAGTGATGGCCTCAAATCAGTTAGCTCAGGAAGGCTAACCCTGTCACCATGGCAGCATGGACCTAAGAACAGGCTGTAAACTCATCAGAGGACATGAGCAAACACTCAGGAGCATGGCTATTTCACTGTTGCACTGCTATGGTTACCTGAACTAGCACATCTAAATCTGGTATGGGTAAATCACTGCAATAACAAGAGTTTTGTGAAGAAACTCATTCTATATATCCATTCTTCATTGGAATTTCCAGTTGAAATGCCATCTGCAAGTTATCCAAGCTTCAATCTACACAACACGTCTGCCAGAAAAAACTATGGAGCTTGTAACTTGTTCTCAGTTGTTCTCAGTCTTCAGGCCACAGTACTCTTTCCACACCTTGCGAAAACTCTACAACCACCATACAACAGATGCAAAACCAAAGGCCCTCTCAGGAAAGATGGCAGAACCAAGATGCTGCTGGCACAAAACAAATTGATCCAGCTGGTATTCTCCATCCTGACCCTTCCCAGGAGTGAGGACAGCTAGGAACAGGCTGCAAGAAATGCTGGGACAGTGGTGGCCCACATCTGTAGCCACTTTTGCTCAAGGCAGCTGGGGAGCCAGAGGCACTTGCGTATGTCATGGACAGTGCGGCACATGCAAAGTCCAGTGCCTCCAAGACGCCACCCGTGAAGGTGTGGACTGGCAAACCTGAGCCTCTGCAGGAGGCTCAAACACAGGAGAGTGGAGTGCTGAGACCTCCACAAGCTTTCATCATTGGGCAGCCCCAAAATCTACAGTGGGTATGGAATGAGTCTATGAGTGCCATTTGTACCCAAAACAAGAGATAGATGTATAAACACTTCAGGTTTCTTTCTTTCATTGCAAAAGCTATGAAAGGGGGAAAAAATACTGCAAATAATTGTAGCCACATTGAAGTCAAGCCCACATTCTATAAAGCAGCTTTGCAAAGACAACGCTGTGTGATTTCATATTCAGTGGCCCTTTGCTGCAGTGCCCGGGCAGCAGTGGGACAACAGATGGGGAACAAGGGTGAGAGGGAAAGGTTACTAATCCCCTGTGAGTTATCTGGAGACTCACGCAACACTGGAATGGCAAAACTTCTGATAGCTGCCTCTGCCACTTTACTCCCCACTCAAATTTCTTGACAGAAACAAGCCTGGACTCCAGCAACCCATCAATCCCTGTTGTCATGACAGCTCCCTGGAGGCTTTTAAAGACAGTTAAACCTAAAAGTAAGCATAACAGGGGCTAAAGCAGCCCCAGGCAGCTCTGGCAGCCAGGACTCTCCACACTGAAAGTGAGAGGACTGTACCTCACACCTACTATGCATGGAGGGACTATGGACTGGCCAAAGGAAGCTTTGTGATCACCATATTTAGTTTATGAAAATGAAAAACTGTGATTTACTACCTAACAGAACCACAATATATTCTTGAGCTGTGACATTCATGCTGTGATTTCTCCATCCTTCAGGTATGATGCTGGAAAATCATTAAGCAAATTTATTCCACTACAAAGGTACAAATCACTTAGTCTCCAAGTATATCCTGTAAGTCCATTACTAGTAATGCACTACTCCCCTTAGTGGCTCATTAAAAACAAATGGGGGGGAAAAAAAAAAAAAGAAAAAGAAAAAAGAAAAAAAGAAAAATGAAAAATGAAAAAAAGAAAAAAGAAGAAAAAAAGAAGAAGGAGTGAAAAAGTAGCTGTAGTATGCATACATATGCACAATAACATCCAAATGTGAAGGCCAGTTTTCAAAGGCACACCAGAAGTCAACCTTCAACGGGATGTACTTCTACAATTACCTTCAATTTCAACTTCTTTTAAACACAAAGCTCTTCTTGAAAACATTTAAACAATACATAACTGTTTTCATGAGCATTAGAAACAGCATTTCAGGCAAGTTTGGTTGGTTTTTTTTTTTGAGAAAATATTATGTGTATAAAAATGGAAAACAAATTAGACAATCATTATACACAAGCTATCACAACTGAGCAACACAACTTGAATTTAAACCATGCCATACCAGTCTACCCAGGTAAAATAAATTAAACATTCTTTAAAGTTACATAGTTAAGAAATTCAAGGAAATTTTTAGTTACTCCTTGACCCTCTACACCTATTTATTGTAGCAGCTTGAAGGGCAAAACCCTAAACTGGTCGACCAACATATTTTCCAGGATATATTCATCCCTCTACATTCTTACATCTCATTATATCCAACTGGAAATCTAATGCAAGTGATACTAGCGATCTATGGCATGTTAGTAACACTGGTCCAAAATATGCCAGGACTCTCATCTCCATTTTGAAAAGGTTTATTTTTGATATAATTTGATTCATGAAAGTTCACTGACTGTGTAAATTTTTGTAGGATCAGGTTATAATTTTGGAATCATTTCTATTACACTATTACTGAGAGTGAGTAAATGCACACCATTTTTTCACGTTAATAATACAAGTTGTTGTTACTGACCATAAAATAGAATTTCTCACCCTGTGTAAGCATGCTTCCAGTATTGTATTCCAGTTTACAACTGGGATACACAACCACACAGAAGCAATTATTACCTAAATGAAAAACTCCTCGAAATTAATCACATCAGCATTTTCACCTCTGCATCTAGAATAACATTGTATTTGTGTTTTTAATAGATTCAAATGCTGCAATGAGGAATAAGTTGAATGGAGCAAGGACCACATCTCTTATAAAATAGCACACTTCAAAAGGAAAGTTCATCAGATATTTATGACTATTTTGTGGAAATGTGCAAGCCAAAATTATTTACTGGCCTCAAAAGCAAATAAACACACTGCCAAATTCAACTGAGAATTTCTAAAGCAGTGATGCAATACAGCTCATGTACCACACTGTCTGACAACATTTAAGTTATGCACATAACCTAAAATAACCTCTCTTTCATGAAGCATGTATTTTGTCTGAGGGTTGGTGGTTTGGGCTGCTGTTTTTTTTACTGGATTCATCTATTTCTGAGGGAGTAGAGTATCCGCTACAAAATTTTGATGAGCCTAGAATCTCAAGATCTTTGAGGGCTTAACACAAGGATCCTTGTAGTGAACATTGAAATCAACACAATTTATTTTGAGCCTTGCTTTGTGCCTTTTGTTCACATTAGAGATTATTATTATTTAATATATATATTGAAGAAGTAGACCAGTATAAATCATGTACTAATGCTTAGCTGCTTTAGCTTCTACGGGATATTCTTTCACTGTATTCTGTACCTAATGTCAGGCTTTGCAAATATTTCCACTACATCATTCCTGCTAATTTAGTCTCTGGTCTTTCCATTGACAGAGATAGCACTTTTCAAAAAACCAAACCAAACCAAACCAAAACAGGACCTTATTTGGTATAGTTATTGGTGTTGTACAGCCACTAATCAGCTTATTGTATTGGAAGTGGGTGACAGATTACAGTACCCTGTTTTATAGTAGGCTTTTTTCCTCAAAATTTTTCACCTTTCTTATCAGTGCAGCTTCAACAATGGATGAAATGGTAAGATCATTAGTGTAAGAGATCCACAGCAAGCATTGATCAGAGCAGTCACCCAGCAGTTGCTGCAGTTAAAGCACTGAGAGGTTCTTCAACGCAATCTCTTCAGTGGGGTGGACTTTGTTATCACAACACAGTAATTCAATCACCCAGTGTACGTAATTAAAAAAAAGATGCTGGCATAGACAGGTCTCACAAGTCTAAAATGTCAGTCTTACACCTTGAAAAATCTGTTATTAGTTAAAAGCATATAAGATCTAAAACAGTTAGCAAGAAGGCTAGTTATCATGTAGATGCTGCTGTCCTAACTAAGAGTAAACACCACAAAACTTTTCTATAAACAAAACTGTATGATATGCAACTGGAAAACTTTCTTATACAGCAGTCAAGGGACAAACAACATAGGAATTCAGTGAGAAATCCACTATTTTCCTAAATAAAAGCTTGACTTACTTGCCTTAATTCTTTTTTCATGTGTTGATATATTTTATTTGACTGTAAGCTTGCAATTCCTGCTTTTCAGCTTGCCTGATGGTCAGAAAAGTGAAGAACTAATACCTTCTCTGCTTTTCCACCTCTCACCAGTTGTGTTGGCAATTGGAAGCTGACAGAACATAAAGAAGTAATTCAAAGAGGAAACACTGAGAAGGCAGTATCACAGCCTGAACGTTGATGAAAAGCAAGGCAGCACTGCAATCTTTTCACCAGGAGGCAAAGTTCAAAGGACTGTACTAGACAGGTCTAAACCTTCATAATAAAACCCATACATAAAGCATATGTTTCACCTTTTTGCAAGATGGTGACCAGGCTTGCAGAGGGTTAATAACAGTGACAACTCTTTGGAATACTAAAATATTACATCACACTGGACTCCCTTATGGGAACTTGTGCTCACTCTTACTGCAGAGCTGCTTCATGGGACACCATATCCCTAATGATAAACTGCAAGCAACAGAGAAAACAGATCTACTGAAGCTGAAAAGGAAATTTACTACCTGAAGTCAAAAGTATAAATATGCAAAGAGCTGGAGAGTCATTTGAAATTCTCTCTCAAGTAATCACTCAGCCAATCTCTACAGAAATTTGCCTGTCCTAACACCTCCTACCTTAAAATTTTACTGTGGCTGGTGGCTGCCCAAATCCAAAACATGAGATCAGTTATAGAAAATTACCTCCAGGAAGTTAACTAATTCTGTCTGAAAAGCTTATTGAAATTTTTACAGCTAAATGGACAGATTTATGTAAAACCAATAATTTTCCATGAAAATTATGTGAAGCTCTAAAACTTAGAGTTTAGGACAAAAATATAGGTGTTTCTTTCCTGAAATTTCCTGAGCAAACATAAACAGTAACTTGTACGTTAAATACTGCAGTAAGCACTTCTCTTTCCTAAATGAGTATGTTAAAGCTGTAGCAGAAAGGTGCAAACTTTTTTATTTACATGATCACTTATGAGAGTTTTCTTTATAACATGGAAAATATATTTTTAAAAGATTTTCTCTGCTGACACCCAGGGCACAAAAGGTCTAGCTGTGTAAGGGGGTTACATATTTGAAAGTTAACCAGCAAATAAAAATTAATTATAGAATCTTGTGCTTTTCAAGCATTGAGGTTTTTTCCTTGAACATCATTAATTCAAGACAACATAAATTAGTCTTTAAATTAAAAAAGCTCTGAAATTATGACCAGTGCCAGAGAGGAATCTGACCCCAAATGGGTTCCCTGAAATAGAACATGTGGTCACACTGGTGGGGATCACAGGCATTGTTGCTCCAGAGTTGACCTCTTTGTTTTCCTATTAAAAAGAAATATGTATATGTATTTCCTAGATGAATCTTAGAATCAAATTTTCTTGTTAGAGATGGAAGGGAACTGAAAAATAAGTGCACCTTCAAGCCCATGTAAACATATTTTCCTTAAGTAAAAAGGAAAATTCATCAATACAGTCTGTAGGTAACTGATGAAATTGTCTTTTGTCTAGGAAGGACTTTATAATTTATGATTATTCAGGTTCATGGCTGGTACTTCATTGTATTAAATAAAATCAACTCTACAGATTGTAGGGTTACAGAAGTGAAACGGACTAAGTCTACAGAGAATGTTTTTTCTTTTCTATTATTATTCTAATAATTATAATTATTACTTGTACTGCAGTAAGAACTTGGAGACGATGCCATGAACACAGCCTATTTTCTTCCCAGTTTAAAATTTTAAAAAATGTACTTTCTAGATTATGCATCTCTGCCACACACAAGGAAAACCTCTCAAACTGAAAATAAATTAAAAAAAAAAATTATACGAGGTTTAGCCTAGTCTAAGGTGTCCCCCATTTCCTTTTCTTGAGCACATGTGTCTCCAGTGTCAGGTTACTAGTGTGCATTCTTTCTTCTTGCTGACCACCACCATTTTCTTCCTGAAAAATCCTATCTCCCTCCAGGCAGGAAAGGCAGCTGAGAACTAATAGGCAGAAAAGTGATTTTTTTTTTTTTCCCCCGAAAAAACATAAAATGCCAAACAGGAGGAATAGGGTTTAGGTTTTGAGTAGGCTTCCATTTCCAAGCACAGATTAAAATAATGACAGAAAGAGAGATTTCTCCTGAAATCATAATTTTTGAACTAATGAGTTTTGTCTAGAAAAAGTAGTCTTCATGATTACAGTCAATGAAGAAGGCAAACATTATATTTGGCATCTGGTGCTGTACCCTGGGCTGAAGAAAAAACATCCTTTATATTCATGGCAGGCACACAGACCCTATAAAACCATGAGACAATAATCCCAGTGAAACTTGTGGTTTAAAAAAAAAAAAATCACATACGCCTAGACACCATTTCAAAATTTATCCCCTTGAGCAATTCTTCACCAACTTTTACCCCTCAAACAGCAACTCACATAATCTTTTTGCATTTTTCTATTTTGTCTGTTGCACAGACCACGTATCATCTTGCAATATAATAGAACAAGGAAAAGCCTAGAATTTTACCTAATGATATTTGCGATTGGACTTGGTGTTCTTTACCAAATTCTTTTGAAGTAAAGGTTTTTATCCCAGATCTTGTCTGGTTAGTGAAATAATTCTTCTGGATCAGCAGGATGGATTAATTTGGGGAACACAAAGTTAGAAATCTGGTTAGAAACTCTGATGTAATATCTCATCTGACACTTCCAAGTCAAAATTAACAATTTTCACTTACTATCAGTTACTAGCACTGCTGAGCATTCAGCATGTCTTCTTATAAAACAGTAGAGATCCACAATTGATCAATATATTTTTACAGGCCACTAGCAGGAGAAGAACTATTATCCAAGGGGATATCTGAGATACAGGGATTGAAACTAGTATTGCCATATATAACAAATAATTCCCGTACTCGAGAGGCTTCACTTAACATTTTATACTCATAACATTTGAAAGCTGTTCTCATATATTAACAATAAACACTACATAGTTTACATAATGTGTTTATATAGTGTTATATAGTTTATATATGTGTTTATATAGTTTATGCTGTCCTTGAAAGAAAAGGTAGGATTCAATTTTGCTAACTAGCAGCCCAATAGGGAATGCTAATTAATCTCTTACTCCATACTAGGAAGTGCCCACTTATCTTTCTTGCCTATTGTCATCATCCAACTCTGCTTGTTCTACTTCTTAGTGCTATGAATTTTACTGTTTCTTCACATGATTTCATCTTTTGTTCTTGCAGTGACTTGCTCTCTCATTTATCAAAATACTTTTTACTTTTCTATATGTGAAAAAATAATTTGATATTCCCTCAGTGACTTTTCCCTTATTCCAGTTTTATTATTAGAAATGGCACAATGATTTCAAATTATTTTTTTCCCAAATAAAAGGACTGTAACAGTCACTCTGTACTGAAAATGTAACACGGAAAAATTTCTTTCCAGTGGAGTGATACAGTACTTACTGAAATGTGTTAGGCAGAAGAGAATGCCATGTGTGTTACTTACAGTTAATGTTTGATATTCAGGAAAGGCATTTCTAAATATTCCTTTTCACAACTTTCAAAATTATTTCTGCAATACGCTATTTTTTTTTTTTTGCTTTCTGTATGTAAACTGATAATTTGACTATTTTGATCCTATCAAAGAGGAAGTTGGGAACAGAGCATCTGTTGGAAAAGTAGCAATGATATAGGTGATAAATGCTAAAGTCATCATTCCTTTATTGTGTTCCTTTCAGATTGCAAGAGAAGGGAAGCTTTTGATTCAAAGAACCAATTCTTCTAGCTCATAAAGCATTATCTACAGACTTCCAGCTTCCCTACATACTTTACATTCCCTTTCCTCTTAAGCCAACACAAAACTCACCAGCAAATACTGTGAAAAAGGAAGAACTACTACATCACTACATTCTGACTAGTTGTTATTTGCCTTATTTCAAGCAGCAGTATGCCACTTGAAAGTAAGTACCTGAAGGAAAGCTGCTTGCAAAAGAACTACAAATTCTAGAGCAGCGCTGTAATACATTTTAGAAATTTTTTCAGTAGGTAGTCATGAATTACTACTGTAGCTTACACAAAAATTGCAATAAATATATGATTTAGAGTGACTTGGTTATAGTGACTATAGTTATAGTGGCTTGGATTTTATCAGTCAAATAAACCTTTGTAAACTTGCACAGGGTAAGAATGGAACTAGTAAACAAACTACAAAAAAAAAAAAGAAGACACAAATATTGCACTTAAATGTTGTATCTTAGTCAATTTCCTTTAAAATTTAATGTCTCCTCAGAATATCAGTAAACTTGACCACATTCAGGTGCAGAAGAGGCCTAGATAGCCCGAGGGACTGACAACAGCCTATGCATTCTTTCTGCCTTTTAGCTATTTACAGAGTCTCTATCACTTTGAAGTCTGTATTACTTTCCACCTAAGGGTTATGAGTCTGAACCTTACATAGCTCACTGCTGAATGAAAGTGATCATCCTTTGCAGGGATGTATGAACAAGTTTGCCAGTGTGTTCTCATTCACGGTGAGCAACAGAACACATCCCTAAACATGTCCTGGTGGAGCCAGAATGAAATTTAGAATATTGAGGATGTAACCCCGATTCTGTCACAAACTTGTTATGTAATCTGGCCACAGCCCTCCTCTTCTTCTCCACCACCTTTGTATTTGAAATTATGCTCTCTTTATGACAGTTCTGTCATTTGCACTATGGGACCCTGATTTCAGCTCAGCTAGTGGCATCAATATTAAAGAGAAGTCTAGTTTAAAGATAAGAGATACTAAAGAGAGAACTTAAAGACCACCAAGCTGTAGAGAAGATCACTGGGAAGCATCTGCTGCTCATGACAGGCAAATGTGATCAACCAGCAGAGGATTTCCTTTGCTAGAAATTTTTTCTTTGTCTGAGACACCTTCCTCAGAAGTCTTGACATCATTTCATAAAAAACATTTAATAACTATTTTCACCACGTATTCATGCTGCAAGTTGTCTTTTAATTCATATGGACATACTCTCCTTAGACAAATTAAGTAACCCAGTAATGATGTATAACTCTATGAGGAGGAACTAGCATGCACTGTTAAGTTAAATAGACTTTTAAAGAAAATGGAAAAGTCCACAAGGGAAAAAATACAGGGGAAATTGAATTAAAAAAAAAGCCAATAAACCAACAACAATTATATATTCCATTCTTTTATGAATTAGGCAAATAACAACTTTATAAAACTTTCAATAATACTTATCTATTGATGATGGTAGTATTTAATCTATATAAAATGTACTTTTTCCTGCATATTTTGAAGCAGAAACTTTTCCCAAAAATATTTTTAATATTTTTTTCCAAATCGCTAGGTGTTATTCCATCACAAGAAATCAGGAGGTTGAAAATAAGAAAAGGACCAGTCGAATATCAGCTGATGCCAGTAATTCACTGGATTTCAACGTCATCACTGCTGCTCCCACATTCCTCAGGTTTTGCCGTTCTTCTCTTCTGGCTTGGGTATCTGCACCAGCTGTTTTCAGCGTGCTTTGTTGAAGCGATCTCTCACCATAATCTAGAACAAATACACTGCAATGTACAGGCAGGTTATGCAAGCCACTGTCCCATCCAAAACTGCTCCCCTCAAACTGGCACTGCTGGAACAGATACATCTGTTTTACCCCACGCGGTAAAAAAATCTCATATATTAATTCCTGAATATTCTGATCCTTTAAAAATAATGGACGGTACAAAAGACACCCATTAGCCTTAACTACAGCCAGTTGCACTTTGAATAGCCACAACTTCGCAGATAGTTTAGAGAAGACAGAAAGGATTTGAGCTGCGAGGAGGGCCATGCTTGAGGGGCTTCCCTGCCCCCGCTTTCGGGGGGAGGGGGGAAACAAAGGTCGGTGGGGGACACTTCCTGCCCCTGCCATTGCTGTCTGCATGTGGGACCAATATGGGCAATGCAAAGTTTAAACAGTTGCAAATGGGGGAGGGAACATTGGGGGTTGTTTTACATATGTTTTTTTCCTGCCCGGCTTGAATTTAAAGTGAAGTGGCCGCATTGTTCGAGAGGCTCCTTGCCCCCACGCATCGACAGGAGCTGCTGTTTACACGGGCTTTTCATTCCTGCGCTGTTTGCTTATGGAAAATAAGGGGGAGTGACGGAAAAAAAAAAAAAAGAGAGAGAGAAGCAAGAAGAGAAGAGAGGAGAGGGAGGCCCAGACAGCAGTGCAGTCCAGGAACCTTGCCCCTGCCTGATTATTAACCCTGCTGGTGAAGGCGGCTGGCTCTGGCTCCCCGGCTTGTCACTGGCATGTGAGCGGGCAAGGGCTCCTGCGGCGCTGCCGGCCCCTTACAACCGCACGGGCGGCTGTTCCTACGTTTCCTCGCCTGTATGCACACACTCTCAGAGCTCACCTCTTCGCTGACTACAGACATGAGACTCCAACTGCTCCTTTGGATCGTGTTTTTGCTCCTGGCGAGCCTCCTCCCAGCCTACGGACAGCGTCCAGGTAGGCGATGCCTCAGCGCGATGCACGTGGCGGGACGGGAGCGTGGGGTTCGTGCCTGCCGTGGGCACCTCCGGCGTGTTTCTCTCATCGCGCCCAACACGAGTTTCTATTGGCGAGACGAGTTTCTATTTAATGCATCGAACTGTGCGCTTCATCCCTACGTGTAGCGGCAGCGTGAGAGGGTGTCTCAGGTATCTCAGGAGTTTGGCAACTTCGGGGGTGAGGGATGCTGGGATAAATAGGGACCCAAGGTAAGCAGCTGTTGTAGACCTGCTACTGGGAAGCACTGGCGGCACGGCGTGGGCAGGGGGTGGCACCGGTAGGTCTCAGGCAGCGGAGCGGCGGGGCCGGGGCTGCCCCGTCCCGAGGAAGGGAACACCGACCGCCTCCGGCCGCTCCTCTCACGCCCTGCTTCCCTCTCTCCGTCTCTCTCTCCGCAGTCAACCTGGCCCTGCGCAGGAAGCTCCACCGGCACGGCTGCTCCCACCGGCGCTGCATGCCGCTCCACTCCAGGGTGCCCTTCCCCTGAGCCCCCTCCCGAGCCTGCCCAGGTAAATCCGCGTGTGCCGGGAGCGCTCCTCGCAGTGAGCACGTTTCTGAACTCACACCTGCCATTCGGAACAGTGCACGAGGCACTGGAGAAAGCACGCCAAGTCACAGGTGTGATTGCATCCGGGCTCCCCTCGTTTGGTTTGAAAACGGGGCTTTGGAGCGGCCCCGGCGGGGCGGTCTGTGCCCTGGGGCCGGTGCGTGGGTCCCGCCAGCCGCCGCATTGTCCCCCTTCCAGGCCACCGCCCCCCCGCCCAAATGCCTTCGTGAGGCAGGGTGAACAACAACGGAGTCCGCTAAACTGGCCGAACGCTGCCCTCCAAGGCTGTTGGCAAAGCTGCGGGGCAAAGAGTGTAATTAGCGTAAGGGCTGGACAAAGCGGCAGCTGTAGAGGATGCTCCCGGGCTTCAAGCACCGACACTTCCCTCGTGTTGGATGCAGGGTGAAGTCACCTCACTCTGCCCATCAGTAACATGAAGGTAGTAGCATTCACCCACTTCAAAGGGGACTGTAATTCTTTATCATTGTCAGCAAAAGACTTTGAGCTCCTTGGATGAAAGGCTATACAAGTGCAAAACATTAATGCTTTATAGCTGATGAGGGCATATACATTCAAATACTAAGTGACTGCAGAAGCACACAGGTAGCATATGCAAATAGGGTGGCATCAAAAGGAAACCAGGGCTCTTGCAATTTAAGAATGAATAAAATATGCAGTCAGTAGTTTTGCATCTTCTAAACTCATTATATATTAAAATAATGTTGTAGCCGCAGGCATGACAGCATGTTAAGTAAATGATGGCAGAACCTGTGCTCTGTAGAACCAAGATGTTTTGATTTACTAAGTGGTTAACAGTGAAAAGGAGACTGAAGTCAAACTTTTAACAACCCTATACCAAGAATCTTGTCAATGCATAAACTGCCTTGGTGAAAAGAGCCTACACCACTCCCAAAACAGCCATGCAAAAGGTACCATTCCACTCTGTAGAGCTGGCCTATAATCACGTGGAATGTGCATATGGGATGGTAAACTGGCAAATTTGTGAAGCTGAAAAAAAGATGAACATATTTTAATCTCAGATGGGCTTGCACA
>JAWWLV010000144.1:33740884-33766844 GCA_035041135.1 Platyrinchus mystaceus
ATATGGGATGGTAAACTGGCAAATTTGTGAAGCTGAAAAAAAGATGAACATATTTTAATCTCAGATGGGCTTGCACAGTAAGTGGCAGAAATAAGCTGTGAGTATAAAGGAGGACATGCCAGAAGGAGACTTTACTACTGAATGCCATGTCTTCTCACTGCTACATTTAGACAAGAGACAGATTAAATGAGATTCTATCATCAGTTTAAGCACAAACCTAAAAAGATAAGCAATCGGATCAATTATCTCAGCAGGCAGAGACTGAATAGACAAAGGGACAGTGGAATTTAAGCCCATAGACTTCTTGAATTGATTCTGAATTATTTGCTTCAGCTCCTAAGAAAAGTAAATTTACCCCCCTTTTCCTCCTATTCAGCATTAATATCTGGAAATTGTTTGTGTAGAAAGCATCTTCATTTTCTCTTATGTGCTCTGAAACAGCATATAATGAATGCATTTTGCTTGAGACTGCAGTAGCTGCATTATACATGTGTACTTATGCTGGAATTACTTTCCCTACAGAACATCAAGATAAAAGGTATTTGCAGTGTTATCTCCTTTTCTGTGGTCAGTTGATTTCTTGTAACAAAAGTCAATAACAAAGCAAAACAGTGTACTTACTAATTCATAACACATTTTGTAGACATTTAGCTAAAGATGCTTCTGCTTTATAAAGCTGTTTAGAACTCGGTAAAGCTTGACTAGGGAGTAAGGGGTAACAGACACCTGAACTAACTCTCGAGTCATCATTGTGGGTGCTCAGTTCCTTTATCTTAAGTAGGATTTATCACCTACATTCCCTTCCACTTTTAGTCCTAATTCAGCAAATATTTACATGCTTGGGTAACTTGACTCACATGAGTAATCTTATTGATCTCAGTGGAGTTGTACATATGGATAAAGCTATTTGCAGATGCAAACAGGACTGGACCCTTAAGCGTGAATTTCAACTAGTGGTTGGAAACTTAGGATGAGCATAGCAGCCTCTCACAACATTTAAAATGAGGAGAGGATTGGACGTGATTTTTTATCGGTTACGTAGGCAAAACACAGGAGAAAAAAAATGAAAGAAAATTTTATATTAGGAGCCTTCTTGGTTTCGGTTTGGTTTTGGGGTTTTTTTTTCCCCTTTAAACTTTGTAGCTGAAATTTCCAAATTAAGAAACATTACTCCAAATTTCATCCATGTATTTCATAAATAACATATTTCATTTCATATAAGACTAATTTAGACTACTGAATCTCTCAATAATTACTGTTTCTCTCCTTTTTTTTTCTTCCCTCAGCAATTTCATAATGGTCTTTTCAGTGTTTTAAAGGAGCAACAGTTAAACAGACAGAGAATTTAAATTAGTCAAAAGTCCAGATCGACAACAGCTGACCTGACAGCCCCGTCTTCAGCAGTCCTGTCTGTCACATTCTGCCGGACCTGGAAGAGATGGTTGGAAGGGTAGTGATGGAGGATGTACATGAAACTTACCTGGTTGAATCATTCAATGCATTCTTTGACTCTCCTTATGACTAGTGAAAGGTAAAGACCAAATCAAACTCAAACCTGAGCTGGGGACTCTTAATGGTATGTAATGTTCAGACTGAATGAAACTGGATGTACTGTTAACTACTCAATTCAGGCTGTACATAGGGCAGTATTTAGGGTGAAACAATGTCAGACTCCAGCACAGAACTGTGCCCACTGTTTGTTTATACTTTTATATATTAATAATATATACATGTGTTTTAACACCTAACTTTACATCTTTATGGAATTACCTTAATAATAACATAGAATGCATTACTGTAATAGTACCAAAGTCAACACCATACTAGTGGTCCTACTGGCTTCACGTAGAGTAAGCATAGTGAGAGTTTACAATATAAGAAACCAAAGAGAGTATTATCCCTCATTCTGTAGATAGAGAATAGAAGCATACAGAGATAAGAGATTAGCCAAGGGTCATGCAAAACTGATAACTCAGATCTCTTAAGTCAGGCCTTAAGGTCAAGCCCATCCTCCTGTCTAATGAGCTGTTACTGCAAAGCCTATCATTTGTTCTCTTAAACTGGGCTGCCAAACCAGACAGTTAAAACATACTTGAAATTTCAGTACTACAGAGCTGCTTGCTTAATAGTAGTTTTCCTAAAATACCCACTGCAGTATTATAAATAGAGCATAAAAATAGACCATTGAAAAGAAACCTTTGTTTGATCAACCAAAGTGGTGTGTCGTACTCTATTCCTGTAATTTAAATGAATGGGATATTTGAACATGGCACTACAATGAATAAGAATTTCAGACAGAAAACAGGCTGTTCTTTTCAGCACTGTAGGTCAACAAGACATTTAACTTTTGAGTTTTGTTCTTAAAACTACATGTTTCACATCTCCTTTTTATATCAGCAGAAATTACATACCTACATAGAAAAGAAAATTTGGTAGCCCTTTCATTAGCACAACTAAAACAAACCTTAAAATAAAACATACCCAGATTTTTAAGTCATTGCACTAGACTTGAAATGTCATTATTTTTTATAAAATATATAAAGATGAGCAATGATCAGCAGTGTCATGGTTTAAATCCAGTATTAAAATTTTCTTCTTGCAACACATAATTTCTAATAAATTAAAGAACAGCAATCAAGAACACTGGATAGTTGAAACTTCCTTATCAGTGTCTATATGTAATCCCTTATCTTTCAAGAACTTGAAAACTTAAACAAATTCATACTCCCAGAGCTTAAGAGAAGTTTCAAATTTCTCTGCATACCAAAAATAAAAAAAAAAAATTAACATCACACCCTATTCCGGAGTTGTGGAAAACCATCAAAAAAAAAGGTCAAACTTGTCTATACCAACAACAGCTCTGCAGGTAAACTTTTGGAGTCTTGAAAAAAAAGCAGCTTTCCAAAGAGGCTTAATATATTGTTTAAATTATTTATTTAACTTGACTTTCATCCATATCAATGGCTATCTCTGTTTAGAAGTACAGGTAAAGAGTGTGGGAAAGCAAGAAAAGAGCGGCTGTTTAACAGTTATGTCATATATGAGTATATGGATCTAATGTGGCACTGGATATTTTATATAACAATAATTATTCAATTAACTTTGATAAAATCATAATAAAAACATAATGTATCTATTAAGCTATATATGCATGTTCCTTCACAGAGGAAGCCTGTTGTCAGTCTACAAAATTATTCTAAATGTCTGTTCTTTAAAGACATGCTGATACCATAAAATCTTCTTTGATTTTTGATAGATATGTTTATCAACTTGTTGGTTGATTGTATATTTTGTACAAACACAGTATGCATTTCAAATAATATCTCATTTTAAATAAACTCCGTACACTTCTCAAAATCTATTTTCTTCAGCTGTCAGTCAATGCATTTAAAGAAAATGGAGAATTTTCCTAGTTTCCCTGTGAATGCATATGGAATCAGCGTGTAAAAATTTTTCTTACTAAATTTTTGACACAAATAAATGATAGGTATTCATGGAAAAATTTTCCTGACATTTTTCAAAATGCAAAATGCTGATAAAAGTCATGTAGAAAGAACTCTAATTTAAAACTACTGGTTGGTAGAATCACAGCATGCTGTAACATGACATCATGTTACACGCTGGGATTACATTAAAACCAGACTATGTGTTGTCTCCGAGCCTAGAACAAGCAACATTTTTAATTACCTCTCAGAATGAAATGTGAATGTTCTCACAAATTAAAAAAAATTGCCTTTTTCAGGACAAAAATGAGCTTAGCAGCAGTCTGGAGCACAGAAGCTAAAATGTGCAGTAACTTCCCTCATTAAAGGTTGAGTACTGTAAATACATTTTTAAGTGCTAGATGTCTTGCACAGTAGAATTAAGAGAGCTGAGTAGTAGCATCCTACTACAGCACAACACTTCATTGACTTTTAACTTCAGTGGGAGCTTCAAAGGACTTTGTTTTCAGATGAGCTGGATTTGCCTTTGGCTTCACTGAAACTACCTATTTTCATCTAACGTGTGCCATGTAAGGCTCGTGGTAAAAACAGTTTTGCATGGTAAGAGTTTTTACATATATAAACATGAAGCATTTGAACACAGTGCTACAACAGGCTGACTGACTGAGCCCTCTGTGCATGTACCAGTGTACTCTTAAAGGAAGTTTGTACAAATACAAATTGCCACGTATTGAAAATCAGAATTGATGATGTTTGTATGGATGCAATCTAACAATCAAGACCTGATCATAAGGTAGATTCAGACCTCAAAATTCTGAAGGGCAAAACGTGAGTTTCTGAAACTTAGAATTAACTCTTAGTCTTATAGTTGTTACGTTGGCAAAATGAAAATTTTACTTTAAAGTATGTTTCATTAAGTCCTGTAACAGCAGGTCAACAGGATACAGGTAAATGCAAGGCTTTGGTGAGAAACAGCAGTTTAGCATGTTCCCAAAGGATAATAAACAATTCACCTCTTCCCTTTCCAGTATGGAAAAAAGGAAATTATAGAAGAATAAAGACTGGAAATATTTCCCTTACGCCACATACATGTGCTATAAATATCTCAGTGTCTGTACACAAAGCCAAGGGTCACATAAGATTTATATTGACATCAATCAGGAGAAACATTAGTATGGTAAATAAATTTCAAATATTCAACTATCATCAGACAAGTACAATTAGCATATTAACCTCTCACTACTCCGATGGCCTTTCTCTTTTTTACTAGTGATCAGCTGCAAAATATTTGTGCAAAGTGGGAAACACTCCAACAGCACAAACGAGGCAACATGTGTCTTGAGTTAAAAGAATGCCTAAGAGCCTAACTCGTTCCAAGGCTGAAGATGCTTTTCCACTTCTCGAGTTACCTGTTAAACTGTTGTCTGCCCAAGTCCTTTTGGTCCTTGCTGCAATATTGTTTTTTTAAATTGACTCAGTGGAGGAAGCCTGCTTAACTGCATGTTACTGTAGAACCTTAAAGCAGGAAAATCCTGTTCAAATCTCTTACAATCAGTGATTTCCCTCATGAGGTGAAATATTAAAGTGTTTATATAGAATATCCACTATGAGCTATTCAGAAAGACAAAACAGAAATACCGAGAGTTTTTCCCTTACATATGATGTGTATTCACAAGAAATCATCACATCTTTTCTTTCATATGTACAAAATATGGAGCACAGTTCAGCATTCCATCCAGAAATTATTAAAACCCCACAAAGTTAACATTTTTGGGGCAACCCTTTATGTTTCTTAGGTGGTCTGAAGTACTTTTCCCAAACCTGAAACACATATGTTGTTTTTCTACAGAAACAAAAAGCTATTGGGGTGATACCTGAATCATAAAAACCAAAATACATAATTTTAATTTTTATTTTAATGTACAGTTGTAACATATATAAGGAAACATTCCTTCATTTTATTATGTTCTTGCTGCCCCAGTTGCAATCCCGTAGATCTTACCAAGACCATGAACCTGCAAATACCAATGCAGTTCAGCAGCTGTAGTTACATAAAGAGCATCACTTCAGCTGTTCACAGTCACATGTATTCACCTATGTGCAGGTTTGCCACACATCTCCCACGAAGGGCGGCAAAGTGCTGCTTCGCAATGGAGCACATGCAAACCCCTGTGCTCACAAGGCAGTACTTTTTTCTCCCCCTGAAACTTGGACCTTATGCTTCACTGCTTACTGCATGAGCAGCACACAGTGGATTTTACTTCAGGCAGTACAATTCAGCCCAGGAACGGGTGCTGACACTGCAGCAACCCAGACTGCAACACTAGTGATATGGACCAAGGGTTGCCCTGAAGCTGGTCAGACAGCATTGGCCACCACCAAACGTCACACCAGCAGGGCTTTCCAATAAGCAAGACACAGCATAACCAGAACAATTAGGACTCATTGTTCAATTTCAGCACTGTGGCATGACAACTCAGCAAGGTCACAGCTGAGCTTCATCTCTCTTGCACAGCAGCAGCCCTTTCATGTTGCATATCAAGCACCTGAATGCACAGTCTTCCTGAGCAGCTCTGCAGTCCCGGGGCAGGGTGGCCAGCAGGAGGAGGTAGGTGCCCATGGCAGCACCCAGCAATGCCATACACCTGGGCAGCCAGCACCAGTGGAACCCAGGGGGCTGAGGAGTATTTCTGCCTCTGAGCAGGGCAAAGGCTGGCTGCACAGGTGTAGACAAGGGCCTTGGGGCCGACACACACAACTGTGCATGTTATCCTTGTCCTGCTCCAGTAGCTGCTACTTGACAACTCACTGTAGCTCTATCAGGGACACAGTATAGAAGTGTTCAGGGTGAATAGTAAAGAGGGCCAGCTCTCAGATGGAGCCTATACAAATGTGAAAAGCCTTCCCCCCCAACTCAAAGGAAAAGCTTAAAGATACTAAGCAAACAAGACAGAGTTAGGGTTCTGATGAAGATATAAAACTGGAGCAAGGGGGTAAGTGGTTGTTAGCATTTGTGTACTCATGAAAAGCCACAATTAAAGGGCAGAAGATGTGCATATTCTCACACACCAACCCACACTTTTTTTTCCAGCTACCATGTTCCCCAGAAAGCAATATGACTGGTTGATTGAGGTTTTACCTGAAGCAGTCAAGGCAGGGAGGTGGAAATGTCAAAGCAGTCAAGGAGGGAGAAATTACGTCAAAATACAGTAAAGTTGTTATCCTACACTATGTAGCCTACTTCTCTAAGTTGAAGAGAAACATTAAGTAGCAGGGAAAATCTGAAGCATGATGGAAAAAAACATTACCCAGGAAAGAGAATAAAACTAAATGCAAAGCTTTGAAACAAGTGCACAGCTATCCTTGTTTGGCTAGTTTTGCTAGTTTTAAGTGCCAACACTGCTGTGAGAACTTCAGTGTAGTAGAAAAATCTGCACAGACTGCCTGTTGGAACCAGATGTACATGAGCTTAGAAATGACAGAATTCACACTCTTCCTTGGTTGCATTTATTGTGCATGAACTTCACAGTCACATTTTACTGCTTTTCATAGAAATTATATAAATTGATAAACACAATCACATCAAAACCTGAGTTCTAAAACCAAACATTTTTATTCCTTACATATATACTATAAAAACTTGGCTGCATTTTCAAGAAACAACAGTTAAGGAGAACAGTTGGATAGCAGCAAAACCTCCACTATTTATTGTTTTCCTTTGAATGAGACAACACCCATAAATAGTTGCACACTACACAGTTTAATTATTTCTGAAGTTGTACCCCAAGACTAAAGTAGGATGAATTAATTTTCTTTTCCTATATTCAACTATGATACCACTCCTCATGACAGTCTTCTTCCCAGTTTTGATTAGTGATTACCTTATTCCCACAGAGGTATTGGCTTCTAAAATAATTTTTGGTCTACATTGGTAGACAAAGTAGTACCCAAAACAAAATGTTTCTTTCACCAGCCTTTATTCACCATAAATTAAAACCAAAAATTCTTGTTTCTTCAAGTTCTAAAAGACCTGTCTTCTGCTGCTTTTCACCTCCATACACCATTTTAGCTACGGTATCAAGATGCTGGTTTTTTGAAGAGACAAAGAGCAAGTATGTGTAAACTTGGGTATCTTTGACAGAATTGTTAAACCCATTCACCACAAATCAGTTGCTAGGTCAATGAAAAAGCCACTCACAAGTATTTTTCTATTAAGTTAGTTTAGTCAGCAGAGAAGGAATCTTGTTATTAGCTGACACAAACTCCTAGTAATGGGAAAGCCATCAGCCCTGAAGATCTCTTAGAGTTTTAAAGCCAGAATTCTGAACAACCACTCAAATTGATTATCATGACATTGTTTCATACCACACACTCACGTGTGAGATTTGCAATTTTAGGGCACCCACTACTTTTTTTAAATCCTAAATTGGATACCAATTTTCCCCACTTTCTTGACATAGGAGAAAAGGAGACTGACCTAAAAAAGAAGTAACTGTATCAGATTAGTGAAGTACACCACCTCTATCACTGGAAGTAATGGGAATCAGTGACATAATACATCTAGTCCCAGCTTCAGCAATAGAAATTGAAAAGGCTTCCCTTGCAAAGTCAGATTTTTCTAGAGAACAGATTTGTGTTCTAGAAATGTAAAATACTTTGGTAGCTTGAAGCTTAAAGATTACAGCAGTACAAAATAATAGAAACAACTGAGCAAAGTTAAACCGTTAACTCAGGTCCAACTTTAACATATGAGGAATTAAAAACTGTTGAAGCTGCAGAACTTTTTTCCCAGAACTGATGATTTGAAGAGTGTCCAGTTGTAACATGTTTATAGTGTATGCAGAGCTTATCTTTCCAGCTGAACTTCTATTTCAAAATGTGAAAGACGACTGAAGAAGAGTCATCTGTACAAATCAGTCTGGATATTACATTACCTCACGTTCCCTCCAGAGCTCCAGCAGCAGTTTTCCAAATGCTGTTAAGTTTTGATTTGCTGAGATGTCAGTGCCAAGAGTCTCTTGCTGAGCAGTGCATTGTGTCGCTGAAGATACTCTATTACATCTCCTTGCTTTTCAACTATCTCTTCCAAACTTGAATTTTCCCTTGAAGTTACAAAAGCGAATATGGGTTTCAATAAGTGACAGCAGCTTTCTAACATGTGAAATGTCAGAGCTAATAAACACTACTTAAGTTGTTTCCTTCAGTTTTACTTATGCCAAGCTCAACTAACTTTTGCGGGAAGAGGCAATCTACAACACCTTTATGAGAAGGCAGCAAGAGGAAAAGTTTGGCTAAACTTCATGCCACATATACATAATCAAGTTCCATATTTCCTGCTAGACAGTTACAGAGTGAGGATTCTTACTGTTTAAGAAACTGAGACAGTCAACATGCTGGAATTGTCCTAAAAACCATGGAACCTTTTAAACACACATTAGGATGCTTATTTTGTGCAGGCATAGTATTTTGTTCAGTTGTGGGGGATCATAAGCTAAGACAGAAATCTCTTGATTAACTCGGAGTAGCATATGATATGCTACTATTTACAGTGATATCCGTCCCCTACCTTAAGAGCATCAGTACCAAAAGTTGTGCTACCCTCCTCTTTAAAATATTTCCAGTTTTCAGATATCCCTCATTTTAACTTGGATAGTAACATTGCAATATTTAAATAAAGCCAAATTAAATGAGAAAAAAGGTCTATAAAAATACAGAATTTTTTATCATATCAGACCTACTTAGGAATTTTTAAGAATACAGCAAGATGAAGTACCAATGCCTGAGTGTATTCTACTGTTCCCTAACACATAATTTCTTCCCAGCTGACTTGGGAATCTGCCTTCTTAGTACACTTAAGCATCTGAGCATCTTAGAGCTTAAAAAGTTGCTCCTCAGCCCTGCAGCATTTTGTGGAGGAACACTGCCCTTTTCATAGTCCTTAGAAAGTCCTGAAGAAGATACCTAAAGTGGAAAAAAGCTTATGTCCAATTAAAAACCTACTTTAGTTAAACTGGAAAAAATAAAGAACAGAAGTTTTGTAAACAGAAAGCTTGCAACTTTAACCAGTAATATGCACTACCAACTTAAAGCTCCAGAAGATGTCTAGTAACCCAGATTGCAGAGGTCATGATATTCAAAAAACATTCTTCTAACAAGGTCAACTGAAGGGCTGACAGGATTCACTTTTCAATAGACCTTAACTCTCAAGGGAAAGAGAGCCAGAGTTGTATAGAGCTAAATTAAAATAACATTTTTTCAATCAGTTCTCACAGGAAGTTTGCACTCCTTAATCAAAAATAATCGGAGTCTTTTCCTCAGCTAGTCATTGTTGCAGACTCATTCCCTGGGCATTTGAGAATTTCTCAGGGGAGAAGCTGAATGAGAAAGGAATGATGTCCACCATGCAATCACCATGGTTTTTATATCAAAATGGAAGTCAGATATGGTATCAAAATTCAAGACAACCCTAAATCCTTCCTGTATCCTGGACATCTACTTCCAAGTTCCATAAAAGCACGTGCATGCTGCATTTGTGACACCAAGGGAAATGCCAAAGTATTAGTCATCTCTGCTCTTCCAACTGTTCACCAAGGCACAACATATAGAAGCAAGTCATAGTGTATTAGAAAATTCCTAATTAAATTCTTATACGGAATTGCATGTTAGTTTCAATTACTAGTTTTTGTAAAGTCATACCAGACTGATTTCAGCAATTGGAAGATGTTCAAGCAGTTGGAAGGTACATAAAGGACAAACAAAAAATAAGTCTAGGTGCTCTGGATAGCTTCAGTTACTGTTGCACAGCTTCTCTGTCTCTCTGAGACCTTCCTTACCCTTCAAGTGCCCCCTGTACCTTTGAAGTTCTTTCCCAAACTCAAAATATATTCCAAATCCATTGCTAGAATCTCATGTCCAACTGCTGACACAGAACAGAGCTGCAAAGTTTTCTTCTTCATCTATTACCTGACTACAATATATTTCCTTCTAGGAAATAGAAAAAACTGGTTGAAGCAGCTAGGCTTCTGCAAGCATACTTTTTAATTTAAACAGTATAAGACCAGTATTTTTTCACAAACTCCCTTATGAAATTAACTAAACCACATTAAGCACAGTTATTTATATTAAAGATTCATGCAGCCAGCCATAAACAGTCAAATCACCTCCATCCATATGTTTCAGGATTTCTGTATCACAGTAAGTTGACATTACTGTATAGAAAATACAAGACTGTGCTGGCTGTATCTCACCTGTGCATCTAAAATGGCAGCCTTAAGCATACCGTTTCCCTCAGAACTGTTATTCCCACCTCTGGCTTACTTGAGAGATTTAAGATTCTATATAAGTCTACATGAAGTAATGCAATTACATTAGTGTTACCTACATACCATGGCTGAACACAGCACAAAGTTAACACAGAAAATCTTACCTGAATCCAATTTCTGAGGTAACATGACTAGGGTAGGCATACATCTTTTCTTCTTCAATTATGTCAGGTCTTGGCTTGGCACGATTGAAGTTGCTTATTTTCACTGCAACAAAGCTGTATAAATTAGTTGGAAAGCAACCAAAAAAAAAAAATCTTTATCACCAGGTTCTAAGCTAGAAAAGTCTGTTACAGATGATTCTAAGATTACCTTAGGATAGGAGATGGAAAGACAATAAAGGAAATCTGAGGAGTGGGGAAGAGGGAAACCAAAAGCAGAATCTATTTCTACTCATTTCTGGAATGGCTTTGATTGTAAGTCAGTGATAATTTGCTGAGTTGGTTTACTTTTTGGTTTGTTTTTGTTGTGTTTTTCTTTTTTTTTTTTAATTCCCCGCAGTCCTGCTGCTTAAAAGACCACTGTGAAGACCTGAATAGGGAAGCTTGAACATACTGCTTAATATCTGCAAAGTTTAATCTGTCACCTAAGAGAGAGTGAAACCTTAGTTGCCTTTTAGAAGGTACTGAGATTCAGTCTCCAAATTCAGGCCGTCAATTGAACAACATGTCATAAAAAAAGTAAGAAGTTTTGTTACTAATAACTAGGTCAGAACTTCTGGCTTAAGCTCTTCAATAAGTATTAGTTTAACTAGACTACCAGCAAGGAAGTAGCAGCTTGTCTGTGTGCTCAGACTAGGACAGACTTGCAACAGAAAGCCATTAATTATTCAAACCAGAGTAGCTCTGTGACCAGCTTCACATTGTGAACCTTGCAGTGCTGGCTATCAAAACCAGAAGTCATTCCTGGGCACCTGTCAATAAAGTTTAAGACTAAATTTAACAGACGTGGGATGGGAAGAGCTGGGAAAAGTTGTAGGCACCCTCTGCACGGTTTTGGAAAGGAAGCTGAAAATATTTAAAGCCATTCAATATCAGATCCTGATTCAGAGAAAATATCAAAATATCCAAAGCATGCTTTCAGGACTCAGCAATTAAGGCTTCTTTTGAAGCAATACATCTAATGCCACTAAAAACATTACAGTCCAGCTCTGTGAGAAATCCACACCACTGCAGCAGAGGAGGACTGTTCATACAAATCAGTACTATGAGGGGTTTATTACAGGCCACCCTGCTAAAACAATGCTAAGACCCTCCAGAGGTTAACTACAAGTTAGGCTCAAAGGTTAGTTATTTCTATGATGGTATTTCTCTACAAATAAAACCACAAAGGAATGGATGTCAAATTCTCAACATGTGTTGTTTGTGGGAATGTTAGTCTTTTACTCAAGTGATATTAGAAGTATGTGAGAAAGTAATTAAACACATATATTTAGTAAATCTTTTAAAGCTTAACTCCCTATTCTAGCAGTAAAAAACTTAGAATAGTAAGCTGACATTTAGAGCTTTCAGTATCATACTTCATTCTGTGGACTTTTACTTCACTTGAGCAATTTATATATGTCGAGTCTGTTATAGGTCAATCACAGCAATTCTTCATAGATTTCTGAGTCCCTGCCTCTGCATCCTACAGCTCTATACACACACACTGCTGCATGGAGATGCCTTTTAAGAAAGGCAGTAGTACTACACAGGACACTGGGTATCATACAATTCCTAAAATAGCTCCAAAAAGCAAGAGGAAATATCTAGAATTACGGTCAGGTATTCCTGATTTTTTAGACAGTAATATTTAAAAGACAGTAAGTCAGGTACATGAACCTTTTGCAGACAAGTATTTATGTCTCATATTTGAGAAATAATTATTTCACTGTGAAGAAACTACGTATGAACTGGTCCTACTTTCTCTCCAATCACCTGTGTAAATCACTAAAAATAGTTAGTTTTTAGTGTAAATTTACCTTAATTTCCCCATCGTTGCTCAGCTACGGTAGCTGATATTACCTTAACAGTAAGTGGTATCTGCTAAGTGCTTGCCTTGAAGAGGGGTTCCCTAAACCTAAGCAGAGGGCTGGCCTTAAAACTATCCTCCTAAAGAAGCTTCATGCTTCCATCCAGTCACATACTCCGCTCTGTTTGAGAGAGGAAAACCCATCTGAATGTCACTATTACTACATATTCTCAGGGTATTTTAAAAATTAGCCAGACATTTGTTTTGCTTCAATACAGCTTTATTTTGATATTAAAACATTGAAAAACCCTCACTATACACAAGACAGACATGCAAGAAGTCTCTTAGCTTACCTCAAGCATTGGGATGGAAAACAGAAAACAAGTTATACTACCTACTGGAAAAGGCAACCTAGGGTGACTGGAGGTCTTCCTCACCTTGAGGCAATGTTAAGTTACATAAAAATTAACCCTGGCTTTGTACACCAAGTTTCAGAGAATGAATCAGACTGTTTTGGGGCTGCTCAGGAGATAAGACAGCTATTGCTAAAAGACATTGTTTTACTTCTTCCTATCAATGCAGCTCTGTCCCTTCTCCCCCTTGGTTCCAGGATTCACTGAACCCTTCTTCAAGCCTCCTTCAGCTAGAAAGCAAAACAATGCACCCCACAATTTCCTTGTACACACTGGTTAATGAATTTGATGATCACAGGAACTGGTAGAGTACAAATTAGGACACAAGACCCTTTTGGTGACAATAAGCAGATAGTTTGAGAGTTCTTACAGAAGCCCAGGCTCAGATCCTACTACTATGAAAGTCAACTTTCTAGCACTTTCTTATCCTTTTCAGCCAAGGTAAGAGACACACAATGTAGCTCTTTGAGCTCCAGGAGGCCTCAGGGCTAGAAATGGCATTTCACTGGAATTCCTGACGTTCTATTAAAGTTTTACCATTTTATCTCTTATTTCCTGAGTTTCCCAGGAAAATAAGTATGCATATGCAAAGAAGGGATGATCTCCAGCATTCTTGGAATAGTTTTCTAGGACTGCCATGTTTGTGTTCCCTCATCCTTGCCTTTATTCCTGCAGAGGACAGTTAGTCTACTTGAACCAGACGGCTCATTCAGGGGAAAGCCTGACAAGCCTACAGCATTCAGGCCTCTGCATAGTTGGAAGAGGACATAGTTTAGAGCTGGGACCTTATTTCTTGGTGCATTTTTGATGCTGTTGCAGGGGAGTCAAGAATAGATTTTATTTCCTAGGTGAGCAGGCTCCTTGGCAGTATTTCTCTGTGTACCATTACATTACTATCAACATACCAAAATTTCCTTCAAGCATTTATTTACCAACATTTTAGGTAGTTCTGCAATGGCTTAATGGAAAGAGTATTATCAAGTATTTGTTGGTTTGTAAGGTTACCTGCTTTAGGTTTGGTGTAACTTACAGTGGCAGCACAAAGCAAAGCCTCACAGTGTTATGAACCAGTATCTTATTTTAATATAAATCACAGCATTCAATAGCTATGTTTTTTTAACCATTCATTTGAAAGAATATTCCATTTAGTGACAAAGAGGAACTGAAGCCTTTGGGATGGGACCAGGGAAAGAAGAAAAGGCTGGATAAGACATAATCACACTACCAGGTATGCAAGTCCCACATCTAAATCCCAGAAGCAGTTCTCACAAAGCCAGCTAGCTCTTACTCCTTCACAGCTTGTGGTGCATGCATTTGAGAAACACTGATAAACAGACAACCTTGTTCTGGGAATAGTTTTTGAAACAATTATGCATTCATTGCCACTTCACTGGATTAACAGCTCTGAGATAACATGGAGCTTTCATTTAGCAGCACTGGGACCCAAATCAAGCCTGACAACCTTCCCATTTGTTTTGAGTTTGCCTTAGTTCTTCTACAAGCACCCAATCATTCTCTTATATATAATGGCAGTTAAGTGTCTTGGGGTACCCTTGTGAGGACAAACATAACAGTTGAGTACCAGCTATAATAAGTCTTAAGAAAGCAAAACTTGCCTCTCTCACCTGTGTAAATCACTAAGCATGTCAGGGAGCTAATCAGCTCCAGGCCCAGGACTCCCAACATAAGATACAGGTACACTTTACTGTGATCAGGAAAGGAATGCTGCACTGACAGAATCAAAAGCAGAGCTGTATTACCTAGAAAGCAAAAGTTATATTTTACATGTGTAACAATTTCATTAGTTGCTGAAAATAACTTAGTACTTTCTCATCCCCAGTATCTGCATTAGGCTGCAGTATTTCAGTAGTGCTTTTCCATTTCATATCATACTTGCTCTTTCAGTTAACTTCCTTAACACAGGTGATGCAAGCCTACAATTGCTGGCAGCAAAATGAGGTTTCCTTTCAGCATTTGACTGTAATAGTAGAGAATTATGAGTTTTCTTATAGATTCTTCTGGCTTAAAAAACAAGAGTGGAAGAAACACTAGAAATACTTAACGTACATACATGGTTTAAACAGTTTCTAGCTTTGTTGCTGCTATCCATCTTACCCATTCTTTCAATTCCTAAGAGGTCACATCAGTGAGGCTAAGAGAACAAAAAAAACCAAAACACCTATATTTGCACAGGCTTCCACTTGTCCAGCTATTATCTTAATACTTGCAAGTTACTGCAAGTTTAATTGAAATAAGCACAGTTAGTCAAGGAGAACAAATAGAGTTACAGACCTAAAAAGCACTTTTAATTCTTTACACATCCTCTTTTCTGATACCGAGTGTGAAATGTCCTTTTCCTTCCTGTAGAAATGCTATAACCAGTGTCTGAATAAGGAACTAAATTTATCAAGATCATTAATGTACTTAGGGAACAGTACAGTTCTCTTTCATACTGTGTCAGGCAACTGAACTGTCAGGATGGAAGTGGTATCAGCAGTGATTACCACACAGGAAGCTTGAAGTAATGGAGCTATCTACTTTCTGAACTACAGATGATCTCTATCAAAATTCTACAGCACACACCAGATTGGACCCGAACATTCACACGTGCCCAGACTTTGTCTAGTAGGGGAGAAGTGAGCTCCATCTAAAAACTGAAAACAGGGCTAAGTATTCTGAATTACTCTGCAATAGGTGGAACCAGTCCTTTTACATAATTAAGCCTGCTGTAGCCTGACTTTGTCTCTGCCCTCCAAACAATTCTTCATCTTAAGAGCTCTATCTAGTGGCCAGAGCCTGAAGTTTTGAACATTCATCAAGCTGACCAGCTCTTTTAGTGACTGTGTGGAAAAAAAAGCTAGGTTTTTATACAGAGCAGGACCATTTAACTAATCTCTGGTGCAAAAAAAAAATCTACTCCAGTTATTAAGAAGTTTTACAGAAGGGAGATGGGACTTTAAGTGGCAAAAATACTGTAAAAGCCATTACTGTTCCTTTTTCCACTGCTATTTATGTGAAAAATCCCCTCAAGTTAGAATGATTTTAGATTTGTTCAAGTAGCTTCTAGAAAGGGTACACCAGCTAATTGCACCAATACTTTTCAGCTCCACTGGCCAGTGATGTAATTTAGAGTTAAAAAACTCCCATACACCACCTTTGGCCCATAGAAAGGCAGACAGAAATAGAGCTGAATGTTACACATAGCCCTACTCAAGATGAGAAAACTGCTTATTTTACTGATTTCAGATAGCTATTGAGCAACAGGAATTCATCTGTTTCTATGTGAATTGCTGAGCTTGAAAAGAGAAAAGCAGCATGCTTCCTGGAAGGACTAGCAGTCTTGCCACAGATCCAAATAGGCAAATGAATATGCAAATCAAGATAACTAGCAAACAAACCTTGCTGGCTGAATATTTTATGGCTGAAGACTAAATGCTAATGACTAAATGTTTTACTCAACCTCACACTCGTGAACATTTTTCCACTACAAAGAGTTCTTTACAACATGCATCTGGCAGGCCAGAAAAATCAGTCGAGGAGATTCATAACTGCTCGTAGGCAGGTTTTTACAAGTCCATAATCTATAATATACAATATACAATTTTATATAAACTGTTCAGTCTTTTACTGCATCACAGTTTAGAGCTTTAGAACAAAAAATAAGTTCACCTGTGGAGTGTATGAGCAGTGGAAGCCTTTTTAGATGCTTTGTGGATCGGTAAATTGCAAAGTAACCTCTTCTTCTGACTTGACTGTGGTGGTGTTGGACATACCGTTCAAAGAACACATGCAGAATCCACAGAATTACTTTTGCAATTATTATGACAGTCTGCACTTTAAGTGGGTGAGTGTAGTTCCCAGGGCACTTATCTTGATTTGGATTGGGGTAAGAACAAAACATAGCTGCTAAAAATGCTAGAACCACAAAAGCAACCTGGAAGAGAAAGGAAGAGATAAGAGTCAACATTTATATATATATATATATAAAGTAGAATTATGCAGTTTATTCACTATGCATTACTTTCTGAATTGATTTTATTAGAGATAACATATAAAACATTAGACAGTTCTACAACCACTATATGTCACTCTGGGAACATAGTGAAGACTGAAGAGCCAAGTAGTAAGATTGCCCTCCAAGGAGGGCAACCAGTGTCCAGCAGAACAGAGCTGATAATCATCCCTCTTCCTGGAATTTCTGCTAAATCAATTTCATTATTCCCCAAGTCTTTCCTTCATAGTGAACTTATGGATCTCTGGACCCTCTTTACTATGTCTTTTAACATTAAGAGGTACTTGATTTATACTCCTCAAAAGAAAAATCACATCTTTTTAGACTCAATCAATTACACTTGATGCTGCTCTATGAGGCAGCTCCTGCCTTATTGGTATAGTCTGTGTTTCTTTAAACTGACAGTAGCTAAGTGAAAAATGAACCCTTTACTACAGCCATTGAAGATCATCTCTAGGTTATGACATTAGACAAGTGAATCATCATAGTAACTTAAAAAGTGAATTATTAACACCAGGTAGGCACCTTTGTCAGGTGATAATCATTCTTTAGTATATTTGCCATCAGATATTTTCATTTTCCTTTTTTACTTATGTCAGAATAACCAGACAGATTGACAGTCAGATTGTATATATACTTATCCTTTCAGACTAGTGCCATTATACCATAACTTTTCCTGTCTTCTAGACTTCTCTACAAATTTTCAGCATCAGCAGTGAGCATGAGCAATCTTTTGGCCAACTAGAAGCAAAGTTTTGGATGCAGATTACTTGCAGTATATGTATACACACAGGGTTTTAATATTTAGTGATATTTTTGTCATTAAACATGTTTTCCCTGCTGTGTTCATTCAGTGAACAAGAAATTATACTTTCTCATCCTGGTTCACTCTACAAAACAGGAATATTTTTAAAACAGAACTGTAAACAAAACCAGCTCCCACCATTACAGAAGTAAATTGAGAGCTTCTGTGGACAAAAAAATAAAAAAGTCTGAAAAAGTCTAACACTTCTAATATACTTGGCTTAAAAAAGTCAGATGCTCTGCATCTCATAACTGACAGAAGCAGCACATCAGAACTGAAGATAGAGCAAAATACCTGATTTTCATTTGCTACCTTTGTTTCCATACTCAATTCTATGAATATCTAAGATCCCACCAGTCCCTTTCACAGATCACAGAATATGCTGAGTTGGAAGGAACCCACAAGGATTATAGAGTCCAACCCTTAGCCCTGCTCAGGGACCATCCCCAAGAGCCACACCATGTGCTGTGACCACTTACCTGGGGAGCCGGTTCCAGTGTCCAACCACCCTGTGACTTAACCACATCTTTTTAACATCCAACCTAAACCTCCCCTGACACAACTTCAGGCCATGCCCTCAGGTCCTGTCACGGGTCATCACAGAGAGGAGATCAATGCCCCTCCTCTTCCCCTCATGAGGAAGTTTTAGACCTTTCTGCTCTCTTGAACTTATTTTTCATATTTTTGTACTTTCTCAAGCAACATTCTTCACGGCAATTAACTTTTCAGAACCACTACATTACTTTGGATACAAACTGCCCTTAGCTCCCTCTGGTTGTGGCCAGACTTAGGTAATGGGGGAAGGAGGAAGAAGGGAAAATAATTTTCACAAAATCATCAATACCTAAAAGAGACATTATAGAGGACAGACAGGATAAAAGGTGAGAGGAAAAGAAAAACCCCAAACAAAAATAAACAGGAGTGTGTCCTACATTATCCATAAGACCATTATTTCCAATGTAAATTAAATACTAAGTTATCTTGAGATGGGTTAAGTAGTTAATTAAGAGGAAAGCTTACCAACAAAATGTTTGTTTAATCTATTATTTTACCACCTCCTTTTCTTACAAAATTAAGAATAATTCAGATATTTTATTTGGTCAATTTACTGTTTGGTTTGCCATTTTTCAGCAGTAACACATTTAGTTCTATTCCTTCCAGGAGTTAGGATTGTATTTCAGTAAGAAAATGGCTACATTAAACTGATGTAAGCAGGTATGACCTAGTAGTGCATTGCTACTAATCTACTATAGCAGCATTTACAAGAGGAAATAGTTAGCTGGCTTGAAGAGTGGTATTTATTTAGTATGTTTTGCTTCCATTTTAGGGCAGCCCAATAACAGGTGTTTCATCCCAACACAAAGGATTTTTACGTACAAAAAGTTATCCTTATAAAAAGTAGTATTTAAGTTCAGTTTTGTGTATGTGCATACACAGAAGGGATTAGGGAAGGACAGAGTTAATATAAAGAAATTATTTCTAGCCTGTACACTTCACATTGCTCTCCGGTCTCCTGATAAGAGCCAGAAGCCCGCAGAAAAGCAAGGCTTGGCAAAAGAAAAGGCACTTAAAAACCCAGCCCTACCACACTCTGGCATAGCGTACCCACACACTCCAGAATTGCGTGTAATTAGGCAGCTGCACCAAAGCAGCTATTTTGCTACCTAACTCCATTTCTTGACACAGGAAGGTGGAGAAGAAATATTCCAAGTTACTTACAAATTACTTTAGAGATTCATTACAACTCTGCTGCTTAATACTACGATGGCTTAACTTCTCCAGGACACTCACCCCTTTGGCAGGCTGTACATCAGAACCTAACCTGGCATCTCCACATTCTGCAAGATTTGTGCACATTTGCAGAAGCACAGGGGAAAAAAATCCATTATGCTTGTTTTCCCTATCCATTTTTAGAGTGAGAAAGACGGCACCACTTCAGGTGGCAATTATAATGCTGTATTTCACCAACAGAAAAGGATACTTCTCCATTTTGTTCAAGGACCACGTGGTCATTGCAGCAGGTTCAGCAATAGCAGCAAGACTCTTCCTGGAAAAGTGTGTGCTGACAGATGCCTCAGCAGTTTTCCCTCTTCCCCTCCCTACACTTCTCACCATTTACAGGTGAGAGGAAGAGCTGGAGTCAGAACAGGAAGGAGTTTCCTACGATCCTGACATTTGGCTGCATCAGTTATGGTAGCAGATGGTAAAAGCCCCAAGGGTAGGCAGAAAAATATTTACTACAGAGTTCAAGGGCACCAGAGTTTGTCTGACAGGGGAACAGAATAAAGCGGGATACGTGGTTTCCACTGGGAATTTTGGTAGTCTGTTCAGCAGAAGTCTTTCTTAAGTCTACTTGACAGAAGGGCATTTCTTGATACTACCACAAGGCCTCCAAACACTTACTCCTAAAATTAGAAGGCTAGTGCATATTGAACAGCCTCATCCAGCTGCCCAAAGAGAGACCTTAGAGATTGGCTTTTAAAGTTCTGGCAAGAGGGTATGTTTTGAAGAGCACTGGGCACAGCATTTTTTGTTTGAGATGAAACAAAGCTCTAAAATAGCTAGCAACACATACATACACGTCCTGTGCACTCTCTGGCTTTACCTTCAGGTCAGTGTCAGTGGCATTATACAATCACAGAATCATTTAGTTTGCAAGAGACCCTTAAGATCATTAAGTCCACCACTTACTTAACACTACCAAGTCCACCACTAATCCATGTCCCTAAGAGCCATGTGTTATTGAGAGATACCTCTGTCCAAATTAAGGTGAAAGTGAGACCATATGTTGAAGTTAATAGGATGAATTTTACCTAACTATAAAATGTGAGGTAATGTCTGCATGTCCAGTCTCTCTTCTCTTGAGTCAGTGGGTTGTGGTCAGTGGTCACGATCTCCCCCTACCAGAATTACCTTTTATCCAGTCCAAGCCTTGCTGATTTGCCTTTCCTTGTGGCCCATAAATTCTGCATTATGTCCATTATCAGTGATACATTCTTGTCCCCCAACTTTGTTAACCTCCCCATAAGTCTGAGATAACACTCAGACAATAGTACCACCTTTATCTTATCTCAAGTTCCTCTCATGGTGGCTTAAGTTACAGTCCAAGTTCCAGGTATCCAGGTATGTATATTCAGGGGGCAGAGGGGCTTTGGTAGTCACAGATGCCATCTGTTCCATAATCTGGTGTGATTTTTGTTTGACTAGTGACACATTATGAGCAGTTGTTTCTTTACACAGCTTGCCACAGTAGGAAGTTTTGTCTGGATGCATCACCCAGGATGTGCTAACCAGATCTCATCTCTGTCAGGCTTGGAGTTAGCATCCTGTTGCTCCATTCTGCGCTTATCTCATGGTAAAGTCCTTCTGTGGCATTAGCAGTGTTTGAGACAGGCAACTGTGCTCTTTAAGTCCTTACACCGTGCAAGTACCATTTCAGTTAGGCATGGATCTCTCTACTTCTGTCTACCAGCCTCAAAGGCCTGCATACTGTTCAGTATCTGTGCTTTTTTACCCTTAACCTCCAGAAGTGAGAGCAGGAAGTAACATCTGGATTCCTTTATCTCCCCATCCACTACCATGCAACACTTCATGAGCAAGTCTGACTTGTTTAGTTACCATGAGAAATACCACCTTCTCTCTGAAATTAAGTTCAGCCTCAGAAGGTATGGCACCAAAATTATTGTAGCCCTCTATAACTAGTATAGCACTTCCACAGTAATATTATTTTTAAAGTGTATTTGCAACAGTATAGAAAAACTATTTAAAGTGCTTCTCCTAACAATGTCACGGCATGTTAGTGCCAACAAACAATCAGAATGAGAAGGCAGCAAGTATCCAGTAGCACATATATTATCAAAATTCATTGACAAATGGGACTTCACTGGTTTGGAAGAACAATGTATGCAAATCCCTGGAGAATTCTGTTACGTGAACAGTAAGAATTCAGAACAGAGATAGCAAGTTTTCTTAAGGAAATCATGCTTAAACTTACATGTATTAGCAACAGGAAATTGGCAAGGAGAACTGCTGGGATAGCACGAAATCTTGGCCTCAGTTGGGAATGCAACATATGAGACGAAATGAGTGGTGCATCCAGTAGAGGATCATCTTCCAAACTCTGTGTTATTTCCAAGGAACCCTGAAACAGAGGAGGAGGGCAAAGAATACCAACAGGTAAGCTCTAAAAGCAAAGTACAAAGGTTTAGCAAACCTCTGTTAGCAAATCAAGCTTTGTGGGAAAACCACCCCACTACATCAATACCTTGAGACAAGCTCTTAAATTCTAGGTAAGCTGGCATCCCTGAGGAATGCAACAGTAACTTTCCTCCCAGTATCACACTGGGTCGTCAGGAATTTTAGGCTTTAAAACGTATTACATGTATCTGAGCATCAGTCCTGAGAGATGGCACAAGTACTAGCATATTTATACAAAAAAGTAGAAAAAGTGATGATTAAAGTCTCTCTCACATACTTTATACAGGTACTGCAAAACTCCTTGCTATTCTTACTCCTGTCCAACTACTGTTAGAGGCAATAACAAAGCAGCAGAGTAACAGTAACAGTTTTGAGGGATTCAGCCACTGACACTACTGATACATCTAAATGACTGCAGCATTAGTTAGAACTGAACTCGGGCAAGAAGGAAACAGTAGTTCACAAAGGAAAGAAGATGCTACCAAGTACTGAGCAAGACATTCTCAGCTTACACTAGAGAGAATGCAGCCCATACTTTGTAAATATTAGGTCTTTGCCTTCACATTAAGTTCAGATGTTTTAGCTACATAAGTTTCCAGAAGTACCTTTTATTAAGTAGAAAATGGGTAGAGGGAAAAACCTTGGACAAGGAACTGCTCCAGTGCTGTACATTTCTGCTCCTTCCAGGCCAGGACACAGTCATTCAATACATCTTAAGTGGAACATACACAGCCACTATGAATGGCAAAACTGCAAGTTTCCCTCCTAGCATCCTGTTACATTCCATGCTACAACTTGTTTGCTACAAAAGATCAAGCAGCTCAAGATTTCCACTCAAGTTTTTACTGCCCTTCTCCTGCTGGTACCAACCATAGCCCAGAACAACATGACAAGGGCAGACCCCACCCCACTCCAGACTTCTGACTGCTCAGAGACATGCCAGGATTCACTGGGCTGTTTACTGTTTTTAAACTGATGACTTCTCTTTGCCATGGGAGAAGGCAGCATAAGCCTCAAGACAAACGAGACACAGCATTCTTTTAAACACTAGCACAAGAAGAGAGGGATAAACAAGTTTTGGGATTAGACCTAAGTTTATACTTCATGTTAATGAAGACAATGTAGATTGGTCCCTAGTGTTATTTCACCTACAGACAGCTGCCTACAGCAAAGGAATTGGTCATCAAGGGTTATTTCAGTTAACAATTAGTTTTATTTTAGAACCACAAACACCACACAGGAATCCGAACAGACCTTCCTCACCTATTTGATACCTTTTAATTAGCCTAGTCTTTGACTGTAAGTGACCCTTGCTGAAATACCTGCCTGGTAAGATGATGCTTAACTGCAGACCTAGATGTTTACAAATGGCACTCCTCTTGTGAAGCTATGGATGCCCCATTCCTGGAAGTGTTCAAGGCCAGGCTGGATGGGGCTGAGAGTAACCTGGTCTAGTGGAAAGCATCCCTGCCCATGGCAGGGGGGTTTGGAACTAGAACTTTAAAGACCCTTGCAACCCAAACCATTCCATGATTCTACAATCACAGAATTAATAGCAGGGTTAACACTTCAGCAGTTCTCCTTAGGACAGTATCCTTTGTTTCATGGGAACAAATGAACTCACCATTTCTGCAATACCATGACAGATCAGGGCACTCCTTCATAGACAAAGGTTTATCACAACACGTTTGACCATGTTACTTTCTGCAAGACTGGCTACAATCCATCTTTGCATCCTGAAATACAGCTAGTGTTAGGAAGCACTGGATGACAAATTCCTTGAGTAGATATTATTACAGGCAACACAGGGAGGATGGAAATTAAAGCATGGGAAATGATGATCCCATGCAGTCAATCTAGCATTAAGAAAATCTAGTAAGTATCCTAACAAGAGAAAACACAGGTTTCATTTAATTAAAATGAGCAAAATCACAGCTGCCAAAAGCCAAAACGCCTTAAAAGCGGACTTCTGTTAGGCATTGCTGCTGCCACGAGCACAGGTTAAGGCTTCGGCCTCTTAGCTCCCTGATCCACTTCCAGCATGTGACCACCTCTGCAAAGGCCCAGCACCAGGAGAAGGAAGAAGGCAAGCAGGAACAAGCCGCAGCCAGCAAGCTTTGCCCGCACAGGCTTCCAGCTGGGGCGGAGGAAAACACCCAAATAAACAGAAGAATGCCGCGGCCATTCCACCGCACAGCACATAAACCAGGGACTGCGCTGACAGGATCCGTCTGCGGAAAGATAACCCAGAAAAACTGAAGGAGCTACACGAGCAGCCTCCATCAGAGATTAACACTCTCGCTTGGAAACAACCCCAGGCCCAAACGCCTCGGGGGTACCTCAAGCCCGGCCGGGGATGGGCAGCGCCAGGAGCGAGGGGCCCGGCGGCCTCCTCACTTCTGAAACGGCCCCGGGGAGGCGCCTGGGCCGGCGGCTGCCCCCGGAAGGAGCAGATAAAGCCTTGGGCGCTCAGGACGGAAAGCAGCAAGAAGAAGCGGAAGGAAGAGACGGCACAGAATACGAGGCGCTCTACCGGCAGCGCCCACGCTTAGCCCAGCCAGGACCCCCGCGGCCCCGTTCCCGCCCGCCCATCCGCCCGCGCTCACGTTGTCCAGATTCTGCCGCCGCGTCCCCGCCGCCAGCGCCATCTCCGCCTCCCGCCCCCGCCGCGCCGGCGGAGCTTAATCGGGGCGCCCGCCCCGCCCGCCGTGAGCGCCCCCGCCGCCATTGGGCGCGGGCCGCGCCCAGCACCGCCCCGGGGCGGGGCCGCCGCCGCCGCGGGCTGAGGGGCCTCGTCCGCGGGCGGGGGCTGAGGGTGAGCCCGGCGCGGGTTAGGGCTCCTCAGCCTGCCCTGGGCAGCCGGCCGCTGCAGTGGCGATGCTCGGTCCTGCCCTCTCGGGACTGATTTAAACCGGGGACTAGTTACAGCAGGCTCCGGGATGGTGTCCCCGCGGGGCCGGTGGCTCGGGTGGGGACAGTACGCCAGCAGCAGGTGGCTGGCGAAAATGTGGGGGTAAAGTCAGCGTGGTGCTGCTGTCAGCTTGCTGGGCGGAGTATTTTCCCACCTCCAATTGGTCTTGCAGGGACTTCTTGAGGAAAGGATGTAGTCTACGCAGCTAATTATTATTATATAATATGGATGTCTTATCCGTGAATGTGTCTGGTTGCCCCTTCTGATCATGGACAGTTTTAGTGTGCACAAGGCACTTCATAAGTTTTCAAAGATATTTCTGTCCCAGTTGTATATTTTGTGAAGAAACATATTTTCTTTAAACCTTGCCCTTGCTAATTTCATTTTATAAGCCTTTGTGCTCACACTGAGAGAGATTGTGGCCACTCACAGTGTCCAGACTACTCACTTTATGGATCTCTGTCACTCTCTACAACTATCTGAAAGAAGGTTGTAGCCAGTTGGGGGTCGGTCTCTTCTCCCAGGCAACCAGCAGTAGGACAAGAGGGCACTATCTTAAGCTGTGCCAGGGAAGGTTTAAGTTAGACATTAGGAAGAAGTTCTTTACAGAGTGATTGTGCATTGGAATGGGCTGCCCAGGGAGATGGTGGAGTCACCACCCCTGGAGATGTTTAAGAAAAGACTGGATATGGCACTTAGTGCCGTGGTCTAGTTGACAAGGTGGTGTTAAGTCATAGGTTGGACTCAATGATCTCAGAGGTCTTTTCCAGCCTAGTTGATTGTGGGATATTTGCAAGAGAATGGACATCTATAGTGAACAACCCATATTTCCAGCTGTAGAAAGAGGCCTCAAGCTTCCCATGAGAATGGAATTAGCTTAATATCAACTAAGCAGGCTTCCCATGAG
>JAWWLV010000144.1:33766944-33777953 GCA_035041135.1 Platyrinchus mystaceus
TGTATTCAAATAAATGATACACTGCTTAATCACATTGATTGTTCGTGGTGTATTCGTGCCTCTGCCGTCTACAGTTGATTCTGTGACAACCTTTTGTATTCTGGATACTCCTTAACCACTTAGTTGCATTTAGTTATTCTTTGGTAATCTTTGTTAGCATCTCTAACCTTTTTCAGCTGTATTGTTTCTGAAATGTGAAGGATCAGAATGGTACATTTTTCAAGTGTGTTAAGTATGAGTTTCCAAAACAACATATTTATTATCTGTCATGTTCTCTGTTCATCTGCTCATGTTTCTTAACCTTCTATTTGTTCTGTTTGAACAACCTTGAACCTTGAGCTAATGTTAGTGAGGGTACTGAAGAGGATCAAAGCTGTAATGGGGGTTTGAAAGGCAGCAAAACTGTATCCTCTCCAGGTTGTAACTTTTCTTTGCCTACTATTTAGGAGAAGCCAGGACTGTCACCCTGAAGAGCTGCCATAGCTCTGCCTCTCTTGAAAGCACATAGAAGTGCCAAGGGGTGAAAACTGCGCTTGAGGTATGAGCTTCTTCAGGCTGTTCCGAGTTTTTCATCTCAGCTTCTGTGACTTTTTTTGGGTATCTTTTTGTAGAAAAAATACCCAACTGAAAGCTCCCACCCAGAGCATTTACGTTCATCACTTGCATTCATTTGTTCTTGTTTTACACAGATACACACATTTAATGAACTGGACAACTATGAAAAACAAGCCTTAAACTTGCTGGTTTCAGTAAGATAAAGTCCAGCTCCTGTGATAAGAGCATGCTCTGTTCCAGTTTCTTAGCTTAAATGTTCCTTTTTCCTCTTCCTTATTGTGCTTCCTATTCTTTCCTTCCTGGCAAGAACACAAGTCTTACTGATCAGCAAACAGGGAACAAAATTTTTCAGTGACAGTGAAATGAGGCCCCAATTCACTGATTGCTGTTCAAGTAATCAGCATTACTTTTGTAAGGTGTTCTGCCTTGCCAAGTAGGTAGGTTAGCAGGTGTGCTTGACACATACACAGATCTAATAACCTTCCAAGACTAAGGGTTCAATAGATCAGTCTTCAACTTGATTGTGCAATTTTTACGAAGATGTTGTGTGACCACCAGAATTTCCCTTTCCTTTATATAACTATACAACTTATTTGCACAGGACCTTTGCCTGAGCTTTTGGTCAGCTTGAAAAGCATGAAGTCCTTACCTGCTTGTTTTGCAAGGAGCAAGAATGTCTGTGTCCTGGTTAACATTTCTGTTCTGGAATAACCAGAAATGCTAGTGTGCAGTGTGTTGTACCTAGTCCCACAGCCAAAAAGCTAATAACAGTGCCAGCTACTGACAGTGGTGATAATATTTTTTTAATACAAATAAATTTATATTGATTAAAATATTTATAGCAATTTATTTTTTAAATAATTAAAATAGCATTATACTTTTAAAGAAACAAATAAAAAAAGCAACCAAAAAAAAGTCTTCCACAAAAAGTCACATATCATCTTATGTTGCTTAGCTGCTATTGTTTTCATTTATGAGCACCAACACATTTATTTCTCTTGTCACATTTTGTTGGCTTGCTTACATGCATGCTTAGGAATGCACACATGGTTTTTGTCCTTTAATTGGAGGGGTTTGGGTTCTGGATTTGTCAAGAATGATATTTTAGGGGAAACAGTAGAGGGGGAAAAGATTTAAAAAAATGAAGCAATTTAGAACAGTTGTTCAAAGTGTTAAGAACCAGGGATTTCAAGTAACTACGTTTTTTTATTAGCATAATAATTTAAGTTGCGGAAATACTCCTCCTCCTGCTGCCTGTCTCCATAAAATACTATATGCTAGGTGTAATCTTGGTTTTAGACTGCTTCTTCAGATATGCAATACATTGTATCAGCAGTGTACTATTTACAAAGTGAACTCAATTGCTGCTAAGTAGTTGCCATTTATCTGTGCTTGTTCAAAGACAATTTTGTAATAATGTCTGTTTATTCAGAGCTTTGGAAATTTGGTCTAAGGTATAATCCATTACTGCAAAGTGCTGTATTCATACAAAACATTTCTATTCGATGTCTTGCATACATACGTGGAGTGTGTGTGAGACATGCCATTAGACCAGTGTTTAGGATAAATTCAAAGGAATAAATTCTTATAAGTATAATTTTAGAATTCTAAAGTCACAGTAAGTTTACATTTATTAGCACTCATTTGAATATGTATAATTTTATATATAATTGTAAATATTGTTTCTGCTGAATGGAAAATGAAGAGTTCTCAATGGATTTTTGAAGAGAATGGTTGGGGGAAAAATTACGAGTTTAAATATTTGAAATGCTTATTTACTGTATACACCCCCAGTTAGTATATTTAGAAGTATGTGACTGTCAGTTTCAACTGGTTTACCTAAAACATGTATGTAATCTACTAAGAACTCTTTGTTTTGGTTTTGATATATTGTTTTAATTACTAGATTCACAGGTAATTTTTATTAAGAGATGCTTTAATGATGTAAGTAAGGTTTTAATGAAGTAAGAGTCTCTTCTGCTCAACTCTTGTCCCAACTTCTGTCCAATTTCGCAGGTGTTGTCTTTCTAGTGCACAGGATTTGAAAGTCTGCTCCTAAGGGATGATCCAGTGCTGGGGAATCTAAAGCAGATCAAGATATGGCCTGTTCTTAAATTATTTCCACTGCAATTCCATCAGGAATGATGAATAAGGGTAAGGTAAAAAGATGTGATACGGCCCAACAGTGCTATGCTATGATGTCCTTACTTACTGGTTGCTCTTAAGGAAAGCTCATGTAGATTAGATACCCATGATTAAACCCTTTACTTAAGCATTCCCATTTCCATATCAGTAATAATTACAATATTTGGGGACTAACTATCACAATTGTATTCTCACAAAGAGACCTAATATCTACTTTTCTTCCTCTTAATTTTATTTAAAATTTGGCATGAATGGAAACAGGATTGGGCTCACAAACTTTTTCACATTCAGTTATAAGATATAGTTATTATTACTATTTCTTATTCATTTTACAAGTAGTACTTAAACCGTATTCAACTCTTTGTAAAGAATATAGTTTCTGCTCTGAGAAAATGGGGTTGTGACAGATCCCAGCATTACTAAAAATACAAATGGGAAGTGAAAAGGTAAAAATAACAGTAGACAACTTTATTTGCATGAATTGGTTGTAATAGTCCTGAAAGTCATACTGCAGTAAGTGCATTCTATATTCTAGCCTCAGATTACAGACACTTCAGAAGTGTTCATTTTATTTCAAGCTTCGGTCCATTTTTAAATCCTACGAAGCTTAAAAAAACAGTTCACTGTTTAATACATTTAATATAAAGGAACCTTTCTGTCCATGTATAGTTTCAGATTTTCACATTATGCAAGTGTAAGCTTTTTGTGTTGAACAGCATGGAGCTATTTATGCATGCTAATCACGTAGTCAAAAACTGCCACTTGTTATGCAGCTTTGGCTTCATAAGTAATATGCCCATTAAAAATTCTGTGGCCTTTAAAAGCAAGCTGTTAAAAAGAGAAGAGCATAACACTGGTATTGATAAAAACTCTTTCAGTCTTTCACCAATTAATACATGAATTTGAATGCTGGAGGCTTAGAGTGGCCGTTGGTTAATTCAGCTAATCTATTAGTACAAATCATTTAGCAAAATGTCCTGTGTGTTCATAATGAGGTCCAGAGATAGGACTGATGAAAACAGGTACCTAATACAGCTGTAGAGAGACAGTTTGGACTGCTTTATGCAGATGAGACAAAGGGCATAACATAACAGTGAATGGAAGAATGGTGAAAAACAGAATGGCCACTCTGGATTGCTTTTTTAAATTTTACTGATTTTCCAGATATATTAAAAAGCATATAAATTGAAGTTAAAGAAGGGATACAACTTGTCAATTTCCTATTTATTTTCAGAAATATACGTTACAAATATAAAAGTTTGGAAATAAGTATCACAATGTATCTTATTTACTTTGTGCTAAAGATGAATTTGAGAGCTTTAAATGGCTTAGGGCTTAAGCAAATGCTTAACTTGCAGGGGGAAAATACTCCCTCTGCAGAATAATTCTTTTTACTTTCTTCTGATTTTTCAAAATCACATTTCTGGGGTCTTTTTTGTGTTCTAAAGCTGTCACAATATGACAAGCATTTATTTACTAAGTAAAGGGAAATGCAGAGCTTTTTCTGAAAATATCGGAGCTTAGATTATATACTTTCTAGGGTGATTTTAATGAAAAAAGAGAAATATTTGAGATAATTACCTCATGAAAACTACTGATACAATTGAAATAAAGACAGAAGATGAAATTTAAAGGAACAATTAGGGATTTTTTTTTCCCCATATTTTTTTTCTCAATTTTATGATTATTTTGTCTGAAAATCTTAAAATGAACTTCTCAAGAACTAGTTTGTGTGAACTAACTTTTTGAGCTGTATAGTTAAATATTAGCATTCTGACAAATATTCTTTTGAATATCTTAGGTTCTGAGTGTACCTAATCTTATTACTCCAGCATATTAGTCTGGATCACAATGTTCTTTTGAATAGAAAAACTAGCAAGAGAATTTTCTTGATACCAGTGAAAATTGTACTCCAGGAACAACATAACAAACTACTCATTATATGAGCATCTGCTTGTACCGGAATCTTTGGGCTAAAACTTTTCATACCTTAACTTTGATTGAAATTTCCCCTTCATTTTTTTTTCAATTTGAATCCAGTTTTAACAGACATTCTCCATAGTTCCATGTACTGATCCTGAGCTCTTTTCTTAATCTTTACAATGAGTTTGCAATACCTTCCAGTCTTTCTTACACACACAAAAAAGGTTATTCCAAATGAAGATTTACTCATTTCCGGAACAGCAGTATGATATGCTTGTCACTTTCTATGAACAACATCTCTCAAAATTATCAGTAACTATACCTATGTGATTGTTATTTTTATGCCTCACTGAACATTTCAATATTTTAATGTCTTTGATATCATTGCCTCTTTGCACAACAAAAGAGTGTGTACAATGTGTGAGCTATATCCTGCTTGCTTTTTCCCAGTCTACAGCATTTTTCACTGTCATTGAATACCCCCTCAAGCGCTGCAGACTATGCAAATACTGTTCCTCCTGTCTTGTTTATATGCATATGAAACAGTATATATTCAGACTGATTCCTTCAGTGTACTGTCTCACTTTTCACATTATAAATTGCTTCCAATTACTGTTCTTAGGTAAGCTCACTATGTGTATGACTACAGGCAAATTGGTGATTGTACTGTTGGTTTGCAATAGACCGATGATGGATACCCAGGACTACCGAAATGAGTAGAATTTCTCTGTCTGTTGTGCATTCGGTAAGCACTAGATGGCAGCATATCAGTTGTTTAAATGTGAGTTTAATTAATGAGTTGTACCAGTTTTCTTCTGAGAAAGGGGTGTGTTAGTTGATTGACTTGGTTTGGACTATCTCACAATATTGCTGTTAGAGTGGGTAATATGATGGAAGAGAAGGATATGGACTTTGAGGGGCTTGCATTTAATATAGTAATATACAGTTATTATCTATGAGGAAAATTACTTTTGCTTTATTTTTCAAGACAATAATGTTCTGATGAGTTAAACAAGTATTACAGAACATAATAATAAACAAAAGTCTTTTGTACACTCTTTCAAAGTAAAATGGCCAGGAAAAAAACACCAATAACTGTTTATCCATATGTTTGCTAAAACTGAATGTTTTAAATAAGTCCTTTTTTTTTTTTTTCCCCTCTTGTAGGCTGTACTCAAAAATGGTGCAGAACTTATTTCAGTAATGTGTAATTCTGTGTTGAAGGGTGGAGCTCCTTATCAGCTTTGCATGTTGCTGGTTGGGATGGTCCAGCTTTCCCCAAGATATCTCTGCTGCAGGTTACTGGGGCTACCTTTGCAACATGTCAAAGTGACCACATGGCTACAAGGTGAAATCTCATAATTTCTGATGGGCTTTCTTCTAGTTTGGTGAATGGAACCCGCTCAGTACAGAGACCCGATTGCCTTATCCAGCAACAGAAGTCTGCTGGTATGAGAGTAGGAGCTGGTCTACCTCTTTCAGTCATGTCAGGGATACACCGTATGTGAAATCTAAACCTTTGCAGCACTTGGCCTTAGATCAGCTCATCAAGAGATCTACTTTGCATCTTGGTAGTTGCAGTACTAATATGAATCATAGCTATGACCTACATTGGCTTCCATTCGTAATGCTTACTTGAGCCAGGACTTCCTTTTGGAAGCTGTAATCTAGAAGGAACACAGCACTGACCACAGGGATGTGGCTTCTCCATCAGGTAGAACTCAGAAGCATCATACCATTTGCTTCTTATGGGGCCCTTCTTTTCCAGGACTAAGATTAGAGTACTTAAATCCTGTTTACTTGACTGTGTGCCATATCAAGTCATTTTGGAAATTACACCATATCTGATTTTGAACACTGAAAAAAGAGTTCTTAGTTACTAATTTTCATCATCATTATAAGGTCTATGAGTTTTACAGAATAAATCTTACCCTTCACCTATTTTCATTAAGTATGTATCATGCTTAATGCTCCAGCAATTGTTTACACAGAAGAATAATGCTAGAAAAATCCATGCTTAATTGTATTTAACTGATTTTGGTCACAGTATGATTTATTTTTGATAGCAGCTGCATTGCTATTCCTTATTTCACATTCCCAATTTACATGTCTTATTTTTTCTCTCCCTGCCTACTCTCCAGTACATATTCCTTTGCAATCTGGTCCCTTTCTCAGTCTGCTGCATGCACTTTCTTGCATTTCCTTTTCACATAACTTTGCAGTGTAATTCTTCTCAACTGCGTTCATGACCTTTGCTCAATGATTCTCTGAAACTTTAAATATTCCATGCTTCTGGGGAAAGAAAAAGGAGTTTCTTCCACTAGAGTAAGGCCTTTTAAGATTAGCTAATGCTGGATTAATGCTGATATTAGTGATAGTGTCTTAGACAAAAGAATGTAGTAATAACTAATGTCTGCGTTGAACTCAAGTCCTGTCATGAATTCCACATGGGTCCTTGTGGATCTGTTTAGATACAGTGGCCTTGGTGCTGGGTGGTAATGTTACTTTGGGGAAATGCGGAGGGAAAAAAATGGATGTGTGCCCTCATAGATTTTGAATAAATACATACTTATTTTTACATAAAGCTTATACATAAATTATCCACAACTCAATTCAGTAAGATACAAATATAATGGATAATCTGTTTTTCTGTTTGAAGCATAGGAGGACAGAGTACTTAACTATTCAATTCTAGCCCTGTTCCTTTCTTATTCCCTGTTCACGAAAAGGATCCCAGCCTAAGCAGCATGTCCTCATAAGCATTCTGCCCAAATCCTTCAGAAGGTATAACTTCTAATATCTTCAACAAGAGTAAATGTTCTAACAAACTTATTTTTTGTCCTTTTTGGAGATGTCTTCCTAACCTATGTTTGTCCATTAAAAATACCAGTAAGAACTTATTTCAGTGTCCTCTGTGGCTAAACCTAATACAGATTTCTTCTAATGTGACCACCTCAGCACGGTGCATGATCCCTTAAAGATGCTAATAAACCAATGTATGTATGCAGTTACGTTGACTTTTACCAGGGTTCTTTATTCCATTTGTTAGACCATGTAACTTGTGGAACTATCTTGCTAGCAAGCAGAGCTCTGCTGGCATAGCTTCATTTTGAGTGGATGTACTTCACTGATGGTTAGTAACAAAGTTTCTATATCAGCAAAGTACTTCTAGTGTCAATACATCTGAAGAACCATGCATTCCTAAGTAAGCGTTGGCCACATTCCTTTGAAACTTAATAAAACAAGTGGGAAAGGACCTAGAGTTGTTACAGGGATAGCCTAAAACACCATAGGGAATTTCCTCAGTAAATGCAGTAATTCAGATTGTTGCAGCATAAACAAAAAAAGACAGCTGTTTCATCATAGTTAGGAAACATAGCCCATCTCCTTTCCAAACTACATATATACACACCCACATATATATAAATAAGCTCTTTCTCTGAAAGTTCTTTTCTAAGAAGAGGTCTTATATTGAGCAGAATCCCGTAAAAATCCAGACATTGTATTTAAAGGATGCGTTTTCTCATAGTTAAAGACACGAGCTATTTTGCCATAATCACATAATGTAGTTTGGGCGCAGTCATTTTTGTTTCAGCTGTTTACAATTCCTTTTGGAATTACTGAGGTACAAAGATAATTTTTGGAAAAAAAATATAGAAGGCTGCCCTATTTGTGTTTCTTTCTGATGTTCTGCATCACAGAAGTTAACTGAACCAATAGTGAACATTTGGCTCTGAAGCCAAAGCAACACTGCAAGAAAAAGAAGTCACAGGTTGGAAATGCTTACTGTTCATTTAAGAATGAATGTTTGTCCTGGTTTTGGCTGGGGTAGAGTTAATTTCTTCACAGTGGCTGGTGTGGGGCTGTGTTTTAGATTTGTGCTGAACACAGGGTTGATAATATAGAGATGTTTTTGTTATTGCTGAGTAGGGCTTACACAGAGCCAAGGCCTTTTCTGCCTTCTGTACTGCCACACTGGCAAGGAAGCTGGGGGTGCATGGAAGGCTGGGAGGGGACACAGCCAGGACAGGTGACCCCAACTGACCCAAGGGATATTCCATACCATATGACATCATGCTCAGTATATAAAGTGTGGGGAAGAAGGAGAAAGAGGTGGATGTTTGAAGTGATGGTGTCTGCCTTCCCAGGTCACGATTATGTGTGACGGGGCCTCCTGGAGATGGCTGAACACCTGCCTGCCCATGGGAAGCTGTGAATCAATTCCTTGTTTTGCTCTGCTTGCATGCACAACTTTTGCTCTCCCTATTAAACTCTTTTTATATCAACTCAAAAGTTTTCTAGCTTTTAGCCTTATGGTTGTCTCCCAGATCCTGCTGGTGGGGAAGAGAGCAAGCGGCTCCATCGGGCTTGGCTGCTGGCTGGAGTTAAACCACAACAACATTACTGAACACTTCTGCCATGTTAGCATGGGACAGAATCTGCAGCTGCTGATGTGCTTGCAGGACCTATATGCAAATATACAAACCCCCTCATCAGCTTCTGGACAAGTTCACAAGAGTCTCATATGGACCCTTAAACACAGCACAGTAGGATTCACTTAGGTCTTATGGATCAGTAGATGTCAGGAGCCTTGTCTTACACAGTAATGTATACATGAGTTTAAGTTGCAGAAACCTGGAAGTGAGATGAGACATTCATCATCAACTCTCTGATCTACCTAGGGCAGACCTGCTTATGAACTCAGACCTCAGTAATGCTGTGCTACACAGAGCTGGCTGAATTTTAAACCTCCATTTCAGAGGCCATTATTGCTGGCTTTGGAACAGACTTCCGTGCAAGCAGGTTTTGTTGCACATGTAAATCTTTAACAAGTACCTTGTCTTCTCTAATACAACACAGAAGCAAACCTAGTTGTCTCTTGAGAAGAGACAAATTCAGCAGTTACAAAGCACAGACTTAATAAAAACAGGCACCGCCTATTGTGGTTATTTAATTTAGAAAAACCTCCAGTGGAAACCCATTGAAAAAAATTTGAAGCGTTCCCAAATCAAACATCACAGTGTAGTAAAAGAGAATTGGTAAACTGAGAAAACTAAAATGGCATTTTCCAAGTGAGGAGTATTACGGGAGATCAGCAAAGATGAAAATAACAAATTAAAATACATTTAGTTTCAATAGCCAGTGATTAGAAACACTGGTGAATGTATACAGCTTTATGTATCCATCATATTCTTCATCCAAAACACATCTGCCATTTTCTTTTTTGCCTTCTACTTAAAATATGCTGTCCTTAAACTTCCCTCACTCTTAGAGAAACAGTATAGGGCAGTTTGTGATATATTTATAGTTTAGAGATACTATTCCAAAATAAAATCTCTTACTCCAGTGAAGAAGCATTATATTTTTACAGACATTATCAGACAAATACCTGAATTGTGTTCAGCTTACTAAACATATCTTGCACTACACAATCTTCTAAGATTTAGAAGTAATTTACAGAGTTCAAGTACAGTAAATTCTTCTCAAATGCCCTAAGTCAGAAATTGCTAGATGTAGTATTCTTCATCACTATTTGAATTACTGTTGCTTACTAAGACATGTTTGAAATAGATCTGTTTGTATTTCCTTTTGACATTTTGCATCACAGAAGCTACTTTAGCAAACATTAAAACACAGGTCAAGTACTTAATAATCATCAGCAGCAACGTTTGTAAAAGACAGAAGGGCAGCTGTTTTGAGTGGCAGTGTTTCCACTGGACTGGATCAAATAAAAGAAGATGAGATCCAACAGGTCATAGCGAAGTGGAGCCTGTGCAGCTCCTCAGCCCCGCTGCACTTTTGTTCTTCCCTTCGGCGCTGCTCGAGCTGCAACTACCTGCAGGAGCTGGTGCCAAGCCGGCTCCTCGGCCGGACTGGGAAGAATCTGGGGATGCCACTCATGGCGTGCACCTGCGGGTGGGTCTTCTCACTGTGGAGACCTGAGACCACTTTCAAGTATTTTTGTTTTCCCCTGGGCTAGAGCACCTCTGTGTCCCCACGCGAGCGCCACCAGCCACCCATCTGCCCTGGTACCGAGGGACCCTGACCCGGGCGCTCTGCGGGACGTGTCCCTGTGCAGGGCAGCTCGGGGCGTCGCTGTCCGGCCCCGCCCGGAGCCACCGCTCTCCTGGGAGGCGGGAAACACGCACTTGGGCGCGGGACTCGGGCTCACCCCCTCGAAGGCCACGCTTCTTCCAGCAAAGGGCAGCGGCGCCTCATCCTCCTCTTCCTAAAGCCCCTCGCACGCCCGGCCGGGAAGCTCCGGCGAGCGGCTCCTGCCCCCCGCGGGTATCCGGGCCCCGCCGCCACCGCAGCGCCCGCCCGGGCCGCGCCGGGCACCCCCGCCGCGCCTGCGCGGAGCGGCCCGTCCCCGCTGCGCCCTCCCG
>JAWWLV010000144.1:33777967-33804815 GCA_035041135.1 Platyrinchus mystaceus
GGAGCGGCCCGTCCCCGCTGCGCCCTCCCGCGGGCGGGCCCCCGGAAGCGGCGGCTCCGGTGGCGGCGGTGGGGGCTCGGCCGGGCGGGCGCAGCCGGCTCCGGGCACCGCGCCCCGCACCCGCGGCGGGGCAGCGCAGCTGGCATGGTGCTGGCGGCAGCACGCCGCGCCCGCGTTGCACAGAGGAAGCCTGAGCGGAGCCGCGATGGAGATGCTGCTGCCGCCCGTGTGAGTGCGGCGGCGGCGGCGGCGATGGGGCGGGCGGGGAGGCTGCCGGCGCCCGCCGAGACGGCGGTGCGGAGCGGAGCGGAGCGGAGCGCTGTGCAGTCCGCGGGCCGGGGGTGCGGGGCGGGCCCAGCGGCGGAGCGGGAGCGGGAGCAGGAGCAGAGCCGCCGCGGCTCCGCAGCCCCGCCGAGCCGCCCGGGCACCGTGGGAGCGGTGCCCCCGGGCGGGAGGGGACTCGGGACCGGCCGCGGGGCAGCGCTGGCGGGAGGTCGTGTCGGCGACCTGGTGGCGGAGTCGGTGCCCGGCGGGCCGGGGCTCCCCGGGCAGCGCGGCCGCCCGTGCTCGGAGCTGCCCCGCTGCGCCGCGGCGGTGTCCGCGCCGGGGGCATCCTCCGGGGGGAGCGGGCGCTGGGCTCCCCGCGGGCCGGCAGTGCTGCCCGCACCCCCGCCCCGCCGCCCGCCGGGTGCCTTCTAGCCTGTGGGGACAGGCTGGCTTTTTTTTTTTCCCTCCTCCCCCTCACTCCTTCTGCTTCCTCCATCTGCGGTCCCAAATTATTCCCTGTTTGACTCAGCAGTCGTGCTCACCGCACTCTCGGTTTTCTGGTTATTCAGTTAAGCATCTTTTTTAGTGGCAGTGCCCAGGCAATGCACGTATCTCCAGCTGTAGCTAAACTGGGCTCATCGCCTTTTGCATGCCCCTGTTCAGTGCAGCTTCATCCTATGCCTTCGGGAGGTAGTTTTCAGGCACGCTGTGCGTTGGGTTCTTGAGAACAAACCGAAGGAAACCAGTTGCAGACAGCTTTGACCCAACTCGTGAAATGGTAAGAGATACTCCAGTAACTTCAAGCAGACTGGTAGTTCTCAAAACAGAAGGCATGTGACTGATGGTTTTGTAGGCTTCATTACCTTAAAACAAAGTTGTCCTTTGTGACAAACAAATGAAATTTCAGCACATTAATTTACGCTTCATGGGAACTCCCCTATCTAATCCAGGTTGCTTGGCAGCTCTTTACGGGCAACTGTGATTACTGCTTTTTTTCCCTGCATAGCTGTGTTCTATGTTTATATAGCCTGTATATGTATGTAGATATGTAGACATCAGTATCTGATGCATTACTTTGGGATGTAAAAAGATGCCATAGAAGTGTTCTGTCTTGGAATTGGTAAGTCAGTAGTATAATTAAAAGCTGTGTTCCTTCCTCATAGGTCTTTGGTGTTTTGAGCATTTTCTGCAGTCACTGATTTCTCTCTGTAATATTTTGAATACTGAACACTACATATGTTGCATAAGGTAAAGGAGTAATATTCAGTCTAAAGGAGTTTGCTAGATAAGATGTCTTTTTCTTTTTTACCTCTGTGCAGCAGCATATGTATGTGCTGAATAGCATGTAACTTGATTTTTTTTTTCTGATTGATAAAAAATTCCTGTCCATTACTTGTCCGCTTTCAGTAATGAATTGCATAATTTTCAAAATTGAGTATGAAACTTTTAATTTATATCAGTTTCATGGTACAGTGTAGTAAGTTGGTAGTAGTTTGAGTTCTGTGGATGGATGTTATTTTGTTAACCAGTGTTTTATGAAGACTTTTTCCATTCCTTTGTTGTTTGATACAATTTTGTGTTGTTTTGCTCCAAAATTTTGTAGCTAGTTTTGGAATAAAGAAAAAAAATAGCTTGACTTTGCACTGCTGTAGTGAACAGAATATAGAGTTTTAGGTTAAATTCTTAAAGTATCATTGGAATTTTCTTTTAAGCTTCTTTGGACATGCCCAAGTAAAAGTTTGAGTTATGGCAGAAGAGAGGCTGCAATTATGTGAGTCACTGAATATGTTCAGTTTGACTGTGCTTACCTAAAGCTAGCAAGGTTGAATTTTCTTTTGAAACGAGATTTTTGATACAGCAGGTAGCCCCACCAAATGACTTCAGTGACTTTGATTTATTTCCAGCTCAGAGGTTCAGGAATACAGTTACAATACTGTAGAAGAAAACATCGCTGATGCTAAGCGTTTTCTAAGTGCTATGACAGCACAGTTTGCCTTGTAAGAATAACATTGTGATTTTAAACAGGAAACTCATCGGTTTGGTTTGGCTTGAAGAACCTACTTGCTGTTTGGACAGTCCTAGTGACTGAGGAGTGCGTGTAACAATTTTTCTACAGAAGTTAGTGTCTATAGAACTTGGGTATTTCTTATGGAAGGAATTAATTGTAGCTAGAGGTAGTGATTTCACAGTGCTTAGTTCTTCTCTTGCTATTTTGAATGGGGTTTTGAGAGTAAGAAAAATTAAGAGGTTGGTCACTTATGTTTTCAAAACATTGAGTGAATCTACAAAACTACCCAATTTTTCTCAGTCACTTGTGTCTCATGCTGCTGCTAAGGAAAGCCTGGACAATTACAGTAGTCATCATGTGGTCTTCCTGTCAGAGGTGAACTGAGAGCTCTGTGAACCAGTAAGTGAGGTCCTGGTGGAAGGTCAGAGAGAAGCTCTTATCTGACATGCAGTGAAGGCATGAAGAGACAGAGGTGATGGATGCTGCATTCTACCATTGATCTGTATGGGCACCAGGCTAAAAATTCCCAAAACTCTGCTTCTCCCCTTACTTCAGGGCTTATTGGAAATATTCTAGAATATTTCTCCACTAAATAAAATAATATTCACAAAACGATTTCTGAGTGCCTCTTGCCAACCTCACTAGTGTTGGTCACCAACTTATTGCTTCCACGGGAATTCTACCTACTCCTCTGCACTGCTGGTAGTAGGGAAACCAAAATTGCTTGGAGTAAAGAAGAGGTTTCAGGTGCAAATCTTCTCCCCAAAATGAAGGTGGAGAAAATAAGAGGTGACAGAATTGGAGATTAGACAGAAGTATTAATTCTTTTTTTTTCCTCTTTCTTTTCAGTTGTACCAAACTTTGCCATCAGAAGCCTTTGGATCTGAAAGATGATAACACTGAAATTCACTGTTCTGTTACAGTAAATCCATGGCACATGAAGAAAGCTTTTAAAATTATGAATGAATTAAGAAGGTATTACTTCACTGTATAGATCTGCCTGAAATCCATAATATGTTTTTACTTTCATTTGCATTTATTAAGTTAATAATAATAGTTTGTTTATTAAGAGCATGCAATTTCAGAAGTGTAGCTGATCTAATTAAGAGAAGGATTAAATATACAATAAAGTGATAGCTGAATGACAGTTGTGTGATGATAGCTATGTGCAGTATGTTTTTGCCTCTCATAAATTAATCAAAACTAGTTTTGTGAGACTTAAATACTTAGGGGTTGTATTTAAGGAGTTACAGCTATTGGTCTTGTCTTGTGTGTAGTTGATCTTGCATAGATGAAAAGTGACTCTTTAGTTGAGCCTAAGGCTCTTTGTGTGCCTCTTGTTTTTTGTGGTAGGCTGCAAACTGGAAAAATGTTAAAATTTTCAAGTCTGGAGACATAGCTCACAGTCTTAACAAATATAAACCAATTGACAGTACATTTTCTTTCTTGGTTATCTTTTGCTTGCCCCCTGGGAGAAATTGATGAACTCCCAAATCAAACGCTGAAAGTAACTTTTCTCAGTAAAGTTTTGTAAGAGCTTGAGTGATACTACCATCATTTTCAGCAAAATTGGGAGGCTGGTGCTGATGCTGTTCATAGCATCCATATTGACTTATATTCTACTTATGAGTAGGTAAAATGATGTTGAAAACTGTGACAGCTGGTAGGTAGAGCTCTGGAAATCAGGACCTACAACTATCACTTACAGTAATTCAGCTTTGTAACTAACAGCAGCAATGGAAAAATTAAAAAACTAAAATGCTTCTTTAGCACAGACAATACTGGAGGCAGTGAAAATCTCGTAGTTCTTTGTTATTTCCCATATAAGATTAAAAACTGGAGAGGCTTCACCTGAAAGAAACACAGCAAGTTATACTCTTTTAAAGTATGTGTCTGCCTTTGATCTTCACTGTTCCTTATAGGGAAATCTTTAATACTATATGCTGGATAGACTGACACTTGTTGCTTCATTTACATATGCCCTTTGCTTTTTCAAGTATCCCAGTAACCAGATTCAGTGTCTCAAGGAACATATTAGAGCCTGGCTAGAGCCAGTAGCAATGACTCCCTAAGGATGAGCAAGAGTTTAAATGGAGAAAGTTTTCCAGAACAAATCTTAACAATAGTTTCAGAAGTCAGAAACCTTACCAGCATTTTATTGTGTTGCAAGTAAAAGATATGTGGTCTTCCAACAGTGTGCATTGTTGAAGGCCATGGATTATATTCAGAACATACTTTAGTTTCCATGGTTACTTAAATTCAAATTGCTTGTAGAAGCGATTTGAGCAATTTTGTCTTACATGTATAAATAAAGTTGAAACAGGAGCAATGCTACACAAACGTTAACTAGCCTTATTTAATAAAATAGTTGATGCAGCAATGTTTACAATTTAAGCTGAGTACAGCTTTTAAAATTATAAGTGGTAATTAGATAACATTATAAACATTCCTATTTGCATTCATTTGTTTGAAATAATAAACTGAAATATTTTAGAAATGTTTCAGACCATTACTCAAAATGAAGATCTAATATTAATCAAGTAAATTATGTTTTTAATTTTGAATACATTTTTAAAGTGGTTTCTATCTCAGTTCTTTTTATTAGCGTAGCACAAACAGGTATTTGCCAGAAGTATACTCTCCAGGAAGTGGATAAGTTGTGAAAATTTGCTTAAGCATCTAAAATACATTTTTTTTGAATGCTTAAGTCTGTATGTTTATATTAAATTTTTGGCTGCTGTCAAGTTGGCTGGCTCTAGTAGCTCATAAGAGGGTTTTTCTGTGCCTTCAAATTTTTACAAATTTGAGTAATTTTGTCTTTTGTAGTTTTTGTAATTTCATTGTTCACCATCACCTCAGAGAGATCATTAGGATAGTTAATTAGTTCTTGACATACTAAGAAATTACTCTCGGATGTTTATCTTTTCACTTCGTTATAATTTGCTTTTATCACAATGGAATTTGACCTTACCTACATTTGTTAAAATCCTCATTCTTACAAACAAGACTTTACCAAAACCTTTTGAAGATATGAGTAATGAACTTTCTCTGTATGAACCAATGAAGAATAGCCTGTAAGCTGGTAAGCAGTTATTCTTCTTAAATGTATGCTTTCTTGCTCTCCATTTCTCATTTTCTTTACCGTGAATGGTGTATTCCCCACAGTTCTGTTCTTTCATTCACTCTGTACAAGCAAATTAGTGCAATATCACCTCAGGATAAGCTTTTCTACAATAAATTGATGTGCCCTCATGAAATGAGGCTGCTGAGTTTCATGAGTTGCTTACAGCAGAGTACATGGTTAAGTTTATAAGCTCATTTCTTTAGTAGTTTATATAGCTTGTCAGCTTTGTAGTGATGCAGTTCCAGACTAGAGATGTATCTGAACTACCTCTAAGTTACTATGTCTATATATGTGCAGTGTAATTAGTTAGCCTGAGTTTGGCATTGATGCAATTCTCTTGCTTCTGGCTTTATTGTTAACTTTGTATTTGTATTTCTGTACTACTAAGTATAAAACTTTTTGTTCCTGTTGTCAGGATAACTGCAGGTGTCTGATAAAGCTGAGTATCTGATGCCCTTTTATGTGCAGCTTTCTGTTTCAATTTTTTTATAATAAATGTAATGGTTGTTTTCAAGATCCTCTGAATTGAATGTTTCATCTAGGTATAGTCATTACTTATATTGTACATCTTTTTTGATAATAATGGTATTGCAGGGTAAGCTTATGGGATTTAGATAGTTGCTGTAGGTGTTAAGAGCGGAAAGGGGAAAGATGATGTTATGCCAGGATTGTAATATGGCCCCAAAGGTTAGTCGTGACCACCAAAATTTTGGTGTGTGACCTCCACAAAGCCACCTTACTTGAGTCTGGGCTCATAGAAATAGTATGACTGCAGAGGCTGAGAGATCACAGGGTTTTCTTTACACTGAGGTGAATATCTGAGCAGTTTGGCTGAGAGCTTTAGCTCTGTCTGAGGAAAATGCAACTACTCACCTGTCTTTGCTGTAACTCAGTGTGGTAGTTGCAAACTCTCTAAAAGTCTGCAGTCTAATTGTAATATATATTCAGGAAAGGTAAAAATTTATCTTTTTGAAAGTACTGAGAATAGAGATCACTGGATTGATGTACAGCTCTAGCTCCATTCCTAAGGAATATGTTCTATTAAATCAAACTTTTCCCTCTTCTCTCTGTTGCCGTGGCTCTAACTTTTGGGGATGTTATACTGCTTCCACAGGGACAGTGAGCATCATGAGCAGGAAATAAGAAGTGACTGTGGCTATTTAGATGCTGGGAAATTGCAGCCTTTTGGTGTTGGTGTGTTTTCTTTCTTTTTTTTCTTCCCCCCTCTTCTCATTCAGTGTAGAAAACTGGAATACAAAGAGTGTATGGTGTTGGTAGGTTTAACTGGAAGAGGTGTAACCAATAGCTGTAAACTGCATTGCAAACACCAGTTTTAGGAATTATTATAAATAAAATGTTACTTTATTGCAACAGGGAGGAAGTATGTATTACAATTACAAAGGACAAGAATGCAAATGAAGATACAAAGTCAAGCAAGATACCAAGTTAACCATAACAAGTTCTGAACTGCTGAGAGTGGAAAAAATAATTGTTATTTTGTGCATGGAGTGGGTATGAAAAATGCTTGGAAAACAGTAAATACAGAGAAGATTGAGTAGTGATTTTGAACAATTAAGTAGGCATGAGCTTCCAATGTAATGTGACACAGGCATCACAATTGAACTTTGGATTCTTTGTCGTCTATAAGGTCTTGTTTCTTACCTCATTGTTCTTTTTAGTGTTTGTGTATATTAAATTCTGGTTTTCTATCATAGTTATTCAAAGAGGTCCAGCCTTCCAGAGAGAAGGTTTCTAAATTGGACTGATACAAATTATGGTTATTAAATCCAGAAGACTTCTGTGCAAAGAATCACAATTCAGTTGTTTGATTTTTTTTTTTAAAGTTCTGTGTACTGAAGCACCATCTGTAATCTGATTGAGTAATAGCCATGTGGTTGTGTAACACATTTACAAACAATGCTTCATCAACATTGTCTGCCTCTTTTGAGGGCATGGGAAAAGAAATTGTATGTGATATTATATACTTCTCTGTTGTAGTTCACTTATGTGAAATTGCCTTCTCTGATATTTCTAAATAGTCAAAACTTGCTGTGTGATGTGACGATAGTAGCTGAAGACATGGAAATTGCAGCGCATAGAGTTGTGTTAGCCGCCTGCAGCCCCTACTTCCATGCCATGTTTACAGGTACCAAATGTTTCAATACTTACTTACTTGTTCTAATCCAATCCAACTGTATAAAGCAGAAAATTACATGACTTTTGCTTTTTAGAATCTATTTTAATTTTTAGATAAGCCAGTAGGAACATTTGGGATTCTTAATGAATTTTTCAGTCTAAGGACATACTGGCAACTTATTCTTTGTTACCATGATGACTGCTTTAAAAAGTCTCCTTAATTTTAAAAAATTTAGATGTTAAGTAAGCAAGGAATAGTAGAGTTGTTATACCCTTTAAGGCTTTAGTAATATTGCTTGTCCAAAAGAAGGTTAAAATAACTTTCATGTGAATGTTGGAGTAAATTGTGTCCTTTAACAGCTATTGCTGCTACATTCTTCAGACCCAGAGTGCTCTAGGCTGTTAGTAGATATGAAAGCTTTCTGTGGCTTTGGCAGCCTATAGCTGGAGTGCACGTTCCAGTATTTTTAGGGTAATTCTCTATGACACATGTACTCTGCATCATTGCCACAACTTTTCTGTGTATGCTTGATTCTGCCTCTGCTCGCTCCATGCTGGCCATGTTACTGCTTTACTGCTACAGCAGGGATGCTGAGGGCTTGCAAGGCTAAGATAGGTTCAGGTTCACAGGAGCCTCCAGCTGAATTCCTGTGCTGTGGGTTTAATTCCATAATGGTTATAAATTACATTGAAATAATGTGAAATTCAATGTCAAAGTGAGAATGCTACTAAATGCATGTTAAAATTAACTTCTGAGGTTTTGTCTGTTCCTCCTCAAATCTCGTGCCAGCTTTGTAGTTGACTGTCTGAAATTAAAAGAATGGTCTGCAATGCATTGCTTCTGACCACCAGCTCAGATGGAGGCAGAAATGTGACTCTTGGCCTGCCTGTATGCAAGCAGATGGCATTTTAATAACTTTATTTGTATGTGACTGGAAGATTGATGAAATTTCAAATACTGTTGTGTTCTGGGGAAGCAGCTGATTATTCTTGATCTTATATGCAAATATTTTGACATAACCAAAGCTAGAAGTGGAATCACTTCTACAGCAATGCTATAAAGTTGCATGTAAAATTAAATATCTATTCCTCTAGTAGTTCTTGAAGTTTGAATTTGTGGTAGAGACTGATACATTCTTTCCTAATTTTTACTACTGTTCTTAAAGTTAGAAAGAAAACAGATGCTTCTACAGTTCCTTTTTATCACCTTAGTAACAGAGAAATGCAAGCTTATTATATTAGTTCTATACTGAAGATTAACTGTTGTTGACTATCACATTGAAAATACTCTTTACTCTGAGTATAGCTTTTTATTATTCTTTCTGTGATTAAGACATTTCTGCATGCCCTCACTGTCCTTTCTGTGAAAAAGTTTATTACCTATTCAGAGTGCCAGTGCAGCAGTATTTGTGGATGCTCTCCAGATAGAATTGCTGAAATCTTCCTTTTCCTCGCTTCAGTCCCTTTTAACATTTTTTGCTTGTTTTATGTTTTTAAGTGTAGGTGGTCTTTGACTCCCAGTGGTGTGGGAGGCAGGAATGCTCACCTGAGTAATGGGTGTGAAGAGTTTAATACATATATTTGTGGCAATGTTTGTGTAGTTGGTGAACCAAATTGTTTGGAGTTTAAATAAAATTCAGGTGTGGCTTCAAGATTTATCAACGGATTTTATACTATGCTTATAGGTTGCTTACAGAAAGGCCCAGCTGTGGTTTTGTTGCATTTCAGCCATTCCTCTCACAAAAAATCCTGACATTCATGATAGTTATCTCCATGGATCCTGGAATTCACATCCAGCAAGTTCAAATAAGCAAGTTTGATCCCTTAACCAGCCACAACCAAATGGAAAAGTATCTTTTTCCACCCAGAATAAAACAGTGACTGAGAAGACAGTAAAAAAGTTGCACTCTTATGCTTCAGGGTTACTTCTCAACTAGAATTTAAAAGCTTATATGTAGACATACGTTTGCAGGTTGCTTCCATCTTTCTTTGAGTCATTAAGAACTACTTTGGTGCAGCATGGGATGTGGCATTAACTGGGTTCAAACCCTCTGCTTGGTTTTTGTTTGTTTTTTTTCCCCCCATTTGCACTTGTAGTGGTAGCCCTAATGAATATCCAGAAAGAAAGTAAAAGTTACTGTACTGCCTTTCAAAATTACAAAATCAATTATCCTATGGAGAGGTAGGGGGAAGAAAGATTAAACAGCTGGGAGTATGTTACTGGAAATATTTCTTCTTATACAGCGGAATTATTTAGAAATATGATTTAAGTATACTTAAATGTTTAGAAGAATGGATTATAAAACATCAGAGAAGGGTCTCTTCAATGGTAGTAGGGCCTGAGTTGGGACAAGAGTGACTTGAGTTTAATTTTCTCTTCCTAAGTGACAGTTATCCTTAGGGAATTACCTGCTCTCTTAGCTTCCGTTCTCCATTTATAAAATACTTGTTTAATAAAACAAACAAACAAAAAAACCCATGCAAACTTCTGCCTTGCATTACTTTGTGAGGAACCATATAAGTTTTTTAATTAGCCCCTTTAGTATCTTCAACTTAACTGGTGCTTTGCTTCTTCTGCTTGGGAGGTTGGATTACCTCAGTGCTTTCATTTCTGTTAATGATATGCTTTCCTGTCACTAAGAAATCTGTGGAGATATGGTGGTGCAACTTTCTAGTCATGAACTGAGTTCTTCAGCAGCTTGAATTCCAGACTGAGACTGCCTAGTGAGTGCATCTATGGTTTCCTGCATATGATCTATCAAAAAAAGTATGGCTTGATTTAGCATTATAGTAAGACTGCATGTCTGTTAAGCATGAAAGATGAGAGCAAGTATTTTTGGATTTATCTTATCTATTGGGGTTTTTTTTTCATTTGTTTGTTTGTGTGTGGATTTTTTCGTTTGTTTTTTTTTTTTAGTATTCTGGGCTCCGATGTTAAACAGAGAAGGTGCCTATCCATGAGTCTAAAAGACTTGACACAAAATCTGAAAACAAACCTAATGTGCTTGCAGAATATCAAAATCTGCTCTCCCACACATACAATTTTCCCAAAGGACCACCTCCACAGAAGCTTGCATAATAAATAACTTGCAGCATACATGCTCTGAAGATCAAGAGGTTTAATCTGTGTCAAAATAGAAGTAGAAACTTGGAATACAGAGCTCTTCAGGGAACCTGCTAAGGTGTAGGGAAATGTTTCAGAAGAGCAGGTGAAAAGAGAAATTTCTGTTGAGGTTGGATTTTGCTGGTTTTGATGTGGGCCTTCAACAGTGTTTTCTAGAATGCTAGCAACTTATGTTGCCATTAAAGTAATGTGTTGCCATAGATGGTCTTCTGAACTTTGTGCCACTTAAAGGGTTGATTTACAAAGCCATTCCTTACCCATCAGCTCAAAAAGAGGCATGAATAATGGTAACAGATTTCTCAGTGATGACCCCTTTGCTGAAAGCATTGGGTGAAATGCATTGCTTGACACCAACCCTAGAGACCAAAGGGTAACAAACAATGAAAATGTGTATGTAGTTCATAAGAAAATATCAGCAAAGATTAGCATGTTCTTGTTCACTTCCCCGTCCTGTCTGCTTTTGTTGTTGTATACATTAAATTTATTACATAATCAGTACCCTTATCTCTAGATGCCTATGCCTAAAGGAGAGAAATAATATCCAACATAGAAGAAAAAGAAACTAATGTATTCAGAGACTGGGATACACTCTTCCAAAGTCCAAGGTTATCTATCTTCCAGCATAACTGGTGTAGTTCATGTTTTGCTTCTCGGTGCAAGTCAGTGCAGAATGGTTTAAAGGTCAGATGACCAAATGTGTGGTTGGAAATCATGAAGAAGGTTATAATCTTTGGACAATTATTTCAGACATAAAGAAAATGTTGCATTTTGAGAAACATCATATTTTGGAAGGTGAAAACTATTTTGCAGGTCTTTCTATGAAGATCAGTTGTGGCATATGGCCAACATGTCAGCCTCCACAAAATAACATCCAACAAGTTTTCCCTTGCTTACCATTTTATCTTAGCTTGAGTTTTAGCTGTTAAATCAGACCTGTAAAAGATCTGTAAAAGATGTGAAATTACTAAGAGAATAATAAGTAGGCAAGCAAAGAAATGTGTATGTTAATTCTTCTGTGGGAACATAATTTTTCTTATGTAAATAAAATTACTCCAAACTGTGTTTGGTGTTCTCCTTCAATTAAGAAGTTAATAAAACTAGAGTATTTTACCAGCTTGCTTTGCCAGCAAAATGTTTCTGCATGCATTTGAAGAGTTTTATTTAGGGCTGATAACAGTATTTTCCTGATACTGTACATTGGAGAAAATAGGTCACCTGCAGTAAAAGTATTAACCCAGGTAGCATTCGCATGATGGTAACAACAAAGTCTTCCTTTCTTGTTGCAGGAAGCAAGGAAAGAAATTGAATTATCATTATTATTAAAGTTGTTCTACTATCACAACTGATCACACACAAAATTTCTGCTGCTATTAAACTTCTACATCTGTGCTGTATTTCTATCTAGTTTACTTGACCAATAAATTGTTTTTTGTAGGTGAGATGAGTGAAAGCCGAGCAAAAAAAGTTCGAATAAAGGAAGTCGATGGCTGGACTCTAAGGATGCTTATTGATTATATTTACACTGCTGAAATTCAAGTTACAGAAGAAAATGTGCAGGTAAGAGTGAGAATGTTTTCTGCAAGAAAAGAGATGTAATATGCAGAGTCATTTATTTTGTCAGTGTGTTTCAACTCCAACATAGGAAATCTCATCTGCAAACTGGATTTTTTTCAGACCTTGTGCTTGCAAAGCAAGTAGTCATGCTGTTTAAATTCTGGGTCAAATTCAAAGACTATTCAACTAAATGAAGAGTCAGTTGACTTTAATGGGCTTTGTAGCCAAACCTTACATAATGCAATAAAATAGGTGGTTTACTCTGCCTAAAATTAATGCTGTCAGCCACCTCTGTACCACCCCCTCGCTGATACTTAAGTGCAATTTACATAAACAAAATAGATTTGTTCCTAAATGTGAAACCATGTTCTCCAATTAAGCTGCTCTGTTTGGTTTTTGGTTTGTTTGGTTGGGTTTTTCTCTGTTATCCTGCAGAATAAAGTACTTCCTCCTGCTTGGTCTCTGTAACTTGCCGGTAGCCAACTGTGCAGAATTTTTTAGCTACTGCTTTTTTTTTTTTTTTTTTTACTTAAATCAACCACTATATAGCATGATAGTTCTGCCCATCCCACACAGAGCTAATCAGTTTTTCCAATTGGCTGTACCTTAAGCTGAAGCTTCAATTAGAATAAAACAAACACAAGCCTAAAAAACATAGCCTTCTGCTCTCGGTGTTTTCTAGCTACAAACCCTGAAGATGTACAGAGCAGATTTTCCTTCAACTGTCTTTTGAGATTTGGCATATATGTTTGGAAAGTTTAAAACTAGTTGCATAACAGGTGATATATTTAATTCTCAATTTTTTCTTCTTGCTCCTATGTTCTTCTTTCTGTTCTTTCCCAGTGCCAAGTTACTGGTTTATTAGCAGTTATTTTGCTGGTTTTGCAGGGTGCAAAACCATGTTGCTGTATTTGGCATTGAAAAATTATGTTGCAATTGTGTATTGCTTTTACTGGGCATTAGGCTGAAATTAATAGGTTTTTATTGGCTGCTGAATCCAATGGGGACACTGCTAGTTTTAGCTGTGCTTGATTCAAGAGCTAGAAATGGGAAATATTAACAACTTGAAACAAAATATCCTACTAGTAGACCCTCCATTTTTTTAGGTCATACCATAAGTAATTTAATTCTACACGATTAATTTCTTGTAACCTGCTTCTTAAGGAATTGTTTACTTCTGGTCTGATGATGAATGTACATAATGAAAAAACTGACTGAAATTACGTTGTATCTTAACCAATTTGGTGGGTGCACAAATCTCTGTATCTCTGTGGAAGACTTAAGGCAAAATCCAAGCTGTCAGATATTCTCTAATAGACCTCTTGTTGCTTGATCATGCTGGCTTTTTGTCCTTAAAACAGAATATTCTGTTTTGCTGACACAGCTCAATGGCCTTAATCTTGTACATTTGATCCATAATATCCAAGTGGACTTAACAGGCAGCCTACTGTATTTTGGCTGTGGGTGCTTCCTAGGAAGCAGCATTATCCTTGGCAATGCTAACTCTTCTATATTTATGGGGAGGAAAAGCCACTGTTAATGTTTCTTCCTCATACAGAAGTTGTTAAAGGCCAGAAATACCCGTGTTTAAAGCTCCTGGGTATGATAGGGCTTTAATTTTCATGGCTCCAGGTTACCTGTCTGAAGATATATCTGATGAAGTTGGGGATGTTAATATAAATAATATGGCCTGGTGAGTAATGTTAAAAGTTTGTGGTGACTTTGGGAATTGAGAAGACAGTCAAGCTTTTAAGTTGGATTTTGATTTATTGCAATAGAGTTGCATTGCATTTTACTGTTGATAGTGAATATACTTGTAATATGACTGATAATGGATGCAAAGCTATTCTTACTTTGCCACTTTCATCCTTTTTGCATTACTATTACTATATATGTAGTATTTATTTGTACAGCAGAAACTGGAAACTTAGAAACCTAGTACAGATTGTCAGGCCTTAGTTAATACCATGTTCTTTCCATAGCTGTGTTGCATGCTCTTGACATTAATTCTAGCTTTCAGTTTCCTGTCTGTTATCCAGAAGGTGTTGTGAAATTTTAGTAATAGTCAAGAATTTGTCTTGTAGGAATGCAGAACCATGAAAACCTGAGATCCCATGTAATATTGTCTCATTTTTTTTTATATTTGGACTAATGTGCTAACCTAGAGCTTCGCCTTCTAGGTAGCTAGTTATGATTCTTATTCTGATACCCTTCATGGGATTTCAACTGTATTATTCTGTCTCTTTAGGTTATACATAGTAAGAATAGGTATTGAACTAATTCCTAATATGTGATGCAATGTTGAAGAGAGTGTGCACACTTCATGTTTATGTAAAATTGGTAATTCCAATGTAGAATTGTAATTCTTGGTATTAAAATAGCTACACTGTATATTTATGAAAACTAATTATAAATGAATATGTAATGCTGTAGCCAAGTTCACTGGTCTTTCTCAAGGGGCAGGTTAACTATGAGCCTCTTTCATTAGGACCTTACTAGATCTAGATGTGGACAGGAGACTGCTTCCTTACCGTGGCTTTGCAGCTTCTGAGTAAGAGCTGTTCATTTTTATTCCCCTCTAGCCTGTTCTCACTTGTGCATGTTTTTGGGCAGGTGGAGGGATAGAAAAGACAGGTGAAATCAATGATTGAGGAGAAAATGTAGTGCATAAACTATCAACATGGGAGGCCCTCGTCACTGCCTGTTTTCACTTCATTAGTTAGATACAAAACCCATTTGTTCTTTCCTTCAGTTCTTGGTTCAGTAGTTCCCCCCAGCCCCCAACAATAAGGCAGCTGGTGTATGGAAGTGTACATTCTTTTAGTATTTGTTCTTCATTTAGAATGAGGTATTTTATAATTCATCTCTAATGGCACCCACTTTGCATAATGCTATACCAGTGTTTCTGCTGTATTTACATACTATGTCACGTTTTTCTGTATTCTTAACTCTCTGCTCTTCCTTTTTGTTTCTTTTTTTTCCCAGGAATGAAATTAAATGTCAGACTTAATGCAATATCTCATTCTTCGTATTTTAAGAAGGGAGCATCAAAGCTAATGTTTTCAAAAGGCAAATCAACTCCCTTGCACATCAAATTTTTTTGATATCCATATAGGTATTAACTACATGCAGTGCACAATGTGGGAGAGTTAGTTACTATAAGAAGCTCATGCATGAGTAACTCTCCCACACTATACGTATGCCTTTCAGCCTGTATTTAGTCAGCTGTATACCTAGGGCCTCTACTGAGCACAAATATATCAGAGGAGAAATCCCTGCAGTTGTTTGTGGGCTGTGGATTTGTTATGGGATTTAGAGGTCAGCTTGATAGAGGGTGAGTGGAATGTGATTTTAATAAACACGGGTTAAAATTGATTGAGTTCCTTTCTGATTCTCTGCTACAGCTCCCTGTTCCTTTAATTGTGCTGATACAACTATTTGCTGGACTGCTTTATAAAACAGATCACTGAACTTAAAAAATCATCCAGCAACACAGCACTCAGTACTTCAATCCCACGCTGTGTGGGTTTTTTTTTTTTTGGTTGGTTGGGGTTTTTTTGTGGGTTATTTTGTTGGTTTGTTTTGGTTTGGGTTTGGTTTGGTTTTTTTCAGTTATTCTTAACTTGGATTGCTTCAAGGATCTGTTTTATAAAATGGTCCAACCAGTATTGATTGAGTTCACCCAATACTTTGGGTTAGTGTATTGAAGTGTGGGAACATACATCTATGTTGGGAGAAGATGTTTCCCTGCTGCCTGGGGAAAACATTGCACATAGCTTCACTTTGGACCTACTGCTGTTCTGCTTTTGAAAAAGATGAGTGCATGACAGCAGAAGTGAAAATCACAAAAAATGGTATTTTTACGTAACTCTGTCCTAGCACATTTTCCCTTTAAAGAATTTTGTTAGATACAACCAACAGAAAGTCCAAAATCCTGAACAGGGTCCTTTTTATCATTTTTTGTGTTCATTTTCTGAAATTATTAAGGAACAATGCTACCATAGTAATAAACATGTTATGAACACACAGTATGTATGCGTTTTAATTTGTAACTCTTAATGTTCATGCAAATTACCATAGAAAGTACAACAAACACACTTCTATTTGTATGGTATCATGCCATGTGGACATAAGAGTTGACAGCACATTGGATTTGAGATGCTGTCAAATAAAGGTCTGAAAAAGCAGCTGATTTCCCCAAGAAATCCTCAAAAAAGAAGGTCCTCTTGTTGTCCCAGCTATTTACTAAGGTAGTCATTCTACAGTAGCATGTTTGGTAATACAGGCTTTGACTATTCCTGCTGCTCCTCATCACCTCTAGGGTCTACTGGTTGAACAACTTCGCAGGGTTGTTGAATCCTGAAAAATCCTCTAGGTTGAAAATGAACAGTTTCTTCACACCAAAACTCAGAGAAGTCCCACAGCTTTTGAAAACAGATGTGTTCTTTTTAAGATGGTCAGCTTCTAAGTTATGTTTGTGGCATAGCCAAGTTGGTCAAATATGTTCAAGTAGCACAAAGGAAGAAGGAATGTGACATTACAGGGAATAGCATAAAAGATAACTACTACTGAACTCTCTAAAGTGAAACAGTGACTGAATGTATCCAGACTTGGCAGAACATATTTAATCTAATAGTGAAAACTTGATAACAATCCTTATGTGGTTAGTTTCAGTTGCTTTAATAGTTTTTATAGTTCATAAGGTAGTAATTGACTTAAATCTTCTTGGTCTGTACTAGACAAATTTCTGGTACTTCCTTCTGTTGTCTTGTGAAGGAACTTGTTGCTAGTTTTGCTGTAACAATCTTATGTATTGAAATACTGTTTTTATTAATGTAATTTAATTTTTTTTCTTAGGCTAAACATCGTAGACTTTTCTTTGGAGGCAATGGTTTCTAAATCTTTTACCATTCTTCTTTCTCTTCAAGACTCTTTCCATTTCACCTATATATATAACATGCAAGGGCCAAAATTGGTCCATTGAGGCCTTATTAATGCAGACTAGAGTGCAATTATTATCTTGTGAGTAAAAAATAGTGTTTGTTTCTTTATGTCATTGAGTGAGTTTGCTTTTCCGGTAACATAACATTTATTCTAGCAGTCACTTTATACTGGCAGAGAGAGTAAGAATGAGAACATGGAAGTGGTCATCATACAGTGGGAGAAGGAAATTGTGGTACCTCTTCATTTTGGTAAATGCCAATTTGAGTGAGTTGTTGTTGTAAGTATTTAACTTATTAGCATAATACTTCTAATGAACCAAAACCGCAAGCAGTGGAAGTCATTATTTGGTTTAATAGTAGTAGGATGTCTTTCAGTAAGTTTATTGAGCAAGAATTCAGTTTCAAACCAGAGGTGCCAATTTGCAAGTCTGTTTCCAGAGTACAACCACATGCTAAAATTGATTTTAATAAAATTGTTAAGAAATTATTTTCATTTTGGAGAATTGTGCAATTATATTTTAGAACTCACCAATAGTGGGAGGAGGAGAAAGATGTGTACAAGTAATTTTAAAAATGTTTGAAAGAGAGATGTAGAATATCTTTTGAAGAGACCATTACACAGAATAGAATGCAAAATAATGAATAATCCAGGCTTGCATATGTTGAGAAGGACAAAAAACCCAACAAACCACCAAGGATAGGTATTTGTTCCAATAAAATGTAGTAGAACTATGTATGATCAGTAATATGAAGTCCTACTGGATACTAATTTCAAGGCAAAAATAAAATTTTGTGCAGCATTTGACATTCCTTATTTGTTCTTTTGCTGAGCACTTGGATAAACTAGATAAAAATATTCAGAAAAAATTGTTGTATTGTACTTAGAAGTGGTTTGCCTATGATGCACCATGTGCAGTTTTATGTGAGTTGGACATGTGAAATGACTAGGGGCTCCCAGTTTGTTCTGAAATTTGTATTACCAGAATGTCAGATTTGGGAAAGGAATTTTTTTCCTTATGCCCGTGTCTCATGACCATCTCAGATTCTCTCCTTTGCTACGCTTTCCATTAAGGGACAGGTATACCAGTTTACAGGAGTTTAATTAAAAAGGGTTTTCAGGATCATGATGGAATTACCAGTGTAACAACTTATTATTGCACATCAGCTGAACAACAGCAGGTAGTTTTATGTGCTCTTAGCTTACACAAAATATAAAATGACCAAGTACAAACCAGCTTATAAGTCCAATCTCGTTACTTAGTATTTGCCTCAATCTTTGAGCACTTACAAAATCAAAGCATTGAAATGTAATTAATGTATATTAATCTTCAGAGCCATACTATCTGTGTACCTGAGCTGAGAGTCAAAATACTCCTAGGAATATTGTGATGCACGTCAAGCTTTATCCTTGAAAGCAAATATTTTATGCTGACTAAACTAATAGCCTTTATGTGACTTAGCAACATAGTGATATGTAAAGAGCATAAAGCATGTTTTTTGAAACTAGTTTCATTTTTAATACCTAACTTGGCATGTTTTTCAAGAGTTTGTAAGGCCTGCAAATAAAGTATACTTTTGAACACTTCTTTTTTTCCCTTATTATTTTATCAAAAGATGTCCCTCTCCTTTCAAAGGGTTATATCCAGTTTTCTTTATGAATATAGGAAATTTTCTGTTTTAATTGGGGTAGATTTTTTTCCTTTCTAGAATCAAATGCTGACTGTCCTTTACAAATGTGTGATTGGGCTTTGTAAGAGGAGGGAGTTGAATTCAGTGCTTGAACAGAGACATGCATTCTGTGTCCTGGAAGTGTGCCTGCTGCTGTGTAAGTGGGTGGGAGAGATAAAAGAAATATTTATTCAACTGAACTGAATGCTGTGAAGCTTTCACTGAATCTTATAATACAGTAGGTCCTGTTTCAAATATAACATTATATATATTTTAGATATAAAATTGCTTTGAGAGAAGGTAATTCTGAAATTGCTGCTATAGGAATTGGCTGTTCTCCTTCAGAGAAAGGCTATGAAAGACATGCCTGGAAAAAATGCCTCACTTAGAAACCTAAACCGGGCAGGAAGGGAATAAGTTTGATCTTGACGCATTTACAGATGTGCATCTACCCTCTCTTCTTTAAGTACTTTTTGATAATCAGGGAAAGTGAAACAGCTTAAAGGAAAGTATGTCTTGAGAAGAGTGAGCGTTAGGTAGGCTGGATCTAGGCAATTGCAACCCTGTTGGTCATGATTAACACCTTGCATGTCACCAAAAGACCAACAGATAATTAATGTAGGTCCATTACCTCCCCAGTCATGCACTCTACTGAAATGCAGGACTCCTTAGGAAGAGGTTATTCTGAGTTAACAGCAATTGCTGGATAGTTTTCAAATAGATTATGATGTCCTGGACGCTGCAGTTTGGTGATGATAGCATGGGTCATGATAGTGATTTTTCTAGGTAGAAGCAGTCACAGTCTTTTAACAGATGCAAGTAACTTAATAAAACTATTACTGCTGTACCAGAGATTAATGTTGGCATCTCTGAAGGTTGCTGACTGGTTGTTGATAAAGGCCTTTTGTTTACTTGCATTTGCCTCTATTTACTAACCACAGTTGGCCTGTAACAGCATTAAAAATCATCACTGTATTATTTATTAATTGAATACAATTTTGAGTTCCTAGAGGTATATTTTAAGCCAGTGGATCATCATCTTTGTATGTCGTCCCCCTGTCCTGTCCCCCCCTCCCCCCTGGTTCTGTGTACAGCTCTCGTCTTGAATCTCCACAGTACCTAGACAGTCACTTCATCTTGGTTTAGCTTCCAAAGTCTTTCCTGCAGGACGTGGCTGCTTACACGTTAGGTGCTAGAGATAGAATATTGGGCCATGTGACTCCTCTTCTGAGCTGATTTATTGCTAAACTCTGCTCCTGAAGAAGAATGCAGTTAGGTCAAACCATACCAACACTGTTGAAGATAACAGTGATACTTATTTTGTTTTTTGGGGGTTTTTATCTTTCTAGAGATAATTTTTTTGGAGTGAATGAGCTTGTTTCCCTTACTGTCCCTAAAAAAACGTGGAGCAATATTGCACTGATTTCCCTGTCAATAGCTGCAGTAGATTTTTAAAAAATGAAAATAGCTCTGACTTTACATTAATGTTTAAAAATATAATTGATAGCGTCTTTAGAGCTGAAATCTGTCAATTTCTGTTTCCTGTGACTTAAATTTAATGCACCAAAAACTCTTAACAAAGTATCCTGGTACAGCACATTTTTTTTAGACAGACTGTTAGGCCAAATCTTCATTAAAACTGTAGAGCTATGTTTTAAGCTGTTCATATAGTTCTATTTTTCTGAGATGGTATTGAATTATGATTCCCAAATAATCTCCTGTAAGCTTAACAGTTCGGACAGATTTGGCTTCCTGCCTTCAATATATGATGAGTATGGTGCTAATTATTGAATCCTGAGGTGACAGATTACAATCCTGCTTGTTTCTGAGAGAATTAAAATATTTGTCATGGTCTTTGGTTCCCTTATCTTCCATAACCTCCACTAGTCGCTGTTTCTAGACTCAAATTAATCTTGAAACTGCCATATTTCCACCACCATATTTCAGCTTACTATCACTTTTTACTTGGCCACCTAAAACCTTCTATCCATAAACTCATTTTTTTTTTTGTTAATTTGTTTTTGGCAACTGCACTAATTCTTAAAAGTTTTTCTTTACAAAAAGTGTTTTATGTAATAGAGCTATTGAGTGTCAACAGCTATTGATGGTCAGTGATCTTATTTCCCTGACACAGATATTATTGAAGCTTTAGGAAGAGATGGCGTTCTTTATTGGGACATCTTATAGACCTTCAAAAATAAACAAGCCTTTGGCCTTTCTGCTCATCTCTATCAGGGTTGCTGTGGCATAGCTATTAAATTATGAATGCTCTTGCAAAACCTTGTATTCAGAGTCATTCAGGTTAAAATGTTTTATGAAACTGGCTCATCCTAATGACTTCATGATCTTTTACGTGGTAATCCAAACTTTCACTGTTATTCTTTTATGCCAGAACAGTTCTGATAATATTAGGGACTTGCTGACACCACAGAGAGGTACTTAAGTACAGGCTGACATGAGTTTCATTACAAACCCTATTCATAGAAACATGTTTAAATTTTACTGGGCCAGAATTTAATGTTGGACTAAACAGCCTTATAATATACTCTTTCATTATGTGTTGAAGGAGTACCACTGTGTTTTGCTATTATATGTATTTTATACTTTAGGCTTCAAGCGACCATCTGGTTACATCCTTTTGACCTATTTTTTGTATTTATGACAACAGCTTTGAGGATTTTAATAATGTGAGGGCACAACTAATATGTGGCGTAGCTTGAGGACAGACAGTGGCACACTTCTTGAATTTATATACATCGTAGGACATGTCAGGCAACAGTAAATGATCTCATTTTTTCCAGTGAAATAATCCTAGTATGCATTCTTCATTTGCTTTTATGTGCCTGCCTGTCAGGAGAGTGAGTGTAGGAGGGAAGGGAAAAGAGGAGTGAGATTTTTTCACAGGTATTTTACAGTTTACAGCATATTTTATTACAAATACAAGCTTTGTTAATTTTCACTTTAAATGAGTGAACTTCACGTAAAAGAATTGCTGACCAAAATACTAAGCAAACAACTTTGCAGAGAAACTTAATATTTTGATCTCTGTCAATTTTTAGATCCATTTAAAACGCATTTTTCTCTATTTTTTTTCATATCCTTTGTAACTTTTGTGCAAAGTAGAACTGCATTTTTTTGGGGATACATTATGACCCTGAGATTAGCTCAGTTGGTTAGAATTTGGTTGTAATAATGCCAAGGTCACAGGTTCAGTCTGCTTTATGGGCCATTCATTTAAGAGTTGGACTTGATGATTCCTGTGGGTCCCTTCCATCTCACAATATTCTGTGATTATGATGTGCACTGCAGTATAGATATGGTAGCTATATTGTCACTCCCCTTTCTATGTTTGTTTTTAACCGAGAAACTGGGCTTTTGATGTGGTTGAAGGTGTATTCCAAAGCCTGGAACTTATTTGATAGCTGTTTGATGCTCTCTTAAAGGATTTCCTTTTCTGATCTGGCTTGCTTGGGGGCATGTGGCAGAACAAAATCACACTGTGTGCTTAAGAAGAGGAAAGTGTTAAAGGTTGCTGAATCTGGCAGCCTGATAACAGCTGGGTGGCTACAGCTCCGAGTCTCCAAGCTCCAGCTTGGCAGTGAGGCTGACCATTCTTCCCAGTCGGTACACACACACAGTCACATGTGTACAGTACATGTACACGCACTCAGCCCCACGGAGTAGTGCCGACAGGAACACTCGCCTCACATCTCGATTCTGTCTGGAGCTGGGCCATCTTCCTAAAGAGTCTCTTGGACTTGTCTGTTCAACACCTTCTTTTGTATTGTTAAGCCAAGCTGAATAAATATGATTCATGCTACTGCACTTAAGGATAAATTTACTATTTCCTCCCTGGGTTGTAGATGGTATGGTGAAGTTCATGAGGTAGGTAGGAAAAGGAGTCTGTACAGAAACCAACTGCTGTTTCTGTACAGCTGTAGCTGTGTTTAGGACAGAGAGGAAAGCAGTGGCAGGACCTTCAGAACCAGGAGAAACAGATGTTGCACACATACGATAAATAGTCTCTCCTGAGGTATTCACATTTTTATGTTCTGCCTTTTTTTTTCTTCCCTTCTACAGATACCTTGCTGCTCTCTCTCTCTGTCCTCCAAATGATACTTTAGCCACATTTTGCTGGCATTTTCCAGCAAATGAATTTTTTTTTTTTGTAATGGCCTTGCTGAATTAGAAAATTGAGTAGGCAGAAGGATATGAACCTTGTAAGAATGAAAAGATACCCCAATGGATGTTTGAGCTGTTGTACACCAGCTTGTAGGTGCTAGAGAGAAATACTTAAGGGAGAAACAGAACTGAGAATGAGCACAAGAGATAAAGATTAATCTAAAATGTGGATCAAAAGATATGAGGAATGAATTAAAATTGTCCTGAGGCTGTAAAGTGCCAATGTCTGTGGGAGGCAGAGAGTCTTGTACTTCTTCTGGAGAGAGACTGAGGTCTTACAGACTGAATCACAGATTTTCCCTGTCCCAAAATCCTTGTAGCTTCAGAAGATGTTTGGGTGTTGTGTAGTTTTTTCGGGTTTTTTTAGGGGGGGAGTGGGGGGGCGGGTGTTGGGGCTTAAAACCCACTCATTTTCTGCTTATTTGGAAGAGAACTTTGGGCAAAGGCGGTGAAGAGGCTTGTAGCTTGGCTATGTCAGCATGGTCTAAGCAAGAGCCAAGGAATGAATCAGAAACTCTTGGAGGAGGTGATGGGTTGAGAGAGAAGTGGGATTGAGGCAAGAATACATTACAGAGGAGATACTGATCTGTAATCCTTCACTTCAGAAGCATGTGATTCTGATTACTGTAGGAGGTGAATGGGAAGTCACCGAGGGATTTAAACAGGCATGTTTAATTTAAATGATAAAAGGAATAAAACACTTTTACTCAGCACTGCAGCTCTAAATATAACATCTGTTAGTTTCCTGCATATTCTTTCTTTAATGAGTGATTTAGGAGAGTATGTAGGCTGTCAGAGCCACGCATGAGCAAGGTGCCAAAAGCTAATTAAGGTAGAAAGTCCCAGTTACGCCAATGGACTGTGCAAGGTGCATCCTCCTGCACATCAAGGACAGGCTCAGAGAAGGGGTCAAAAGATGAAGTGCAAAAGCAAATGAATGAAAACATCCAATCACTAGGGCAAATAGGATTTAAAAAATATATTTGTAAAATTAATCCTTGCATAAACCCAAAGAAAAGAAACTTTTAAAGTGAGGTGGCTGAGACTATGAAAATGTTATATTCTCTAGCTGGCTGTTCCTTGGAATTTCAGTTCACATTTTAGTAAATTGGTACAATGCCATGAGTGATCTGGAGCATTTTAGAGACTATCAAGGATTTGGTTTTTGTTAGTGGCAGGTGAAATAAGGAAAGTTCAAACTTTCAGTATGTTTCAGGATTCTATTTAAGAGTTATGCATAGCTCCTAAAAACCTCCTGTAATTCTTTGAGTGGTCCAGAAATAACCATATCAAAGGCTTTTGAAAGTCAAGTTAGTTATAGTCCCTCCTAAATTGTCACATGATGAGCAATAAATAGATCAAAAATCCCTAGGGAGCACAAGAACAAATAGGAATAAATAGTTGGTTTTCACTGTATCAAAGTGGTTGTAATGTGTCACAGGCTTCCAGAGGACATATTTTCTTTAGTTTTGAAAAGTAGGTAGCAAAAGATGTAGGTGATGAACTGGTTTAAGGATTTTCTTCAAGATCAGACAAAAATAGAAAGTTTCACTGCTTTCTAGCTAAGCTAGATGTCAGGCTAGAATGATCATCGACCAAATTTAATGTTGGAAAGTGTAAAGTAATGCATGAAAAGAAAAATTTGAATTACTCCTACGTATTGCTATGTTTTACATTAACAGCTTTTCCTAGAATAGAATAACATACTGTAGTCACCTTAGAAAAACTTCTGCTCATTGTGAAATATTCTTTGAAAAGGAGCATTAAAAATAGCACCGCAGCATTTGTATGTCATTGTATAAACCTGTGTTATCACCTGTAACACTGCTGGATGGTCTAAAATATGACAGGAATAGCATGCTTTGGGGAAAGGCTTAAAGCCTGTAAAGGCATGGAAAAGGGAGAGAATTCAGGCATTTTCTAGGTTGACTAAAAAAGCACTCTATTTTTCTTCCAATGCTGTACTTGTTTCAAAGACTCCACATACACTTTTAAAGGGTAAAAGAGTGAGTTACTTATGCTGAAAGATAGTAAGCTTTTTTTAGGAGAGAAGTGCGCAAAAATATGTGTGAGTAGATATTGTTGTTATTACATTTAGTGTGGATTGCTGCAAAATGTGAGTGCAGCTGCCTAGGATGCACAAGGGGAGCAGTGCTGCTTTCTGGCTGTGCTGGTTGGTTTGGAAATGATTACCTGTGAACCTTGGGTTACCATTAGATATACTGTGTTTCAAAGCAGGTATTTTCAGCCCTTAAGGTTTACCTCCCTAATTAAGTGAGAACATACAAGGTCGAGATCTGAGTTAGGTTCACCTGTTCTACTTTCCTCCACCCCAGGTTTCCTTTTCCCCTTCTCTTCGTTAGAGGAGAAGACAGAGGAAGGGATGGTGTTGATGGAAGCACAGTAGTGCTGTGAAGTTTCATGCCAGTAAATATTGGGTTTAACCACATACTGGGGAAGGGTGAAGGATGTAACAGATTCTGTCTTGAGCCAGTGGCCAAAATTGCTTCCAGCATGGCTCAGACCGGGGAGGAGATCCCTAGCTGGTTGCAGCAGAGCTAGGCAAAAACAGTTCAAAGAAAGACAAAATTTTTGCTGTTTCGTTCTCTTTATCTTCTAACCCCATCCTACTCTTAAAGGAAGCCTGCATCCCTGATGCGTCAACCAGAACCATAGCCACCACCATAATCTTTTACTGTCCCCTTTCAAACCTGAAAGACCAGGCTTTTGTCCTGTTGCAGCCCTGATGTTTATTTACCTACAAAGCTCTGGACACTGCTAGTTTTTCTCAAGTGAAGTTTGATTTTAACTAATTAGAAATGTTGTTCTAAAAGGTAAAATGCGTCCTTGTGCTTCAAGAGCAAGCTATTACTTGCGTTGCAAGGAAACATTCTTTGTTATGGCTAGTTTGCTTCAGACTGTGGAGTTTCATGCACTGATAGTGGATAAAGATGGATGTTCCTAGACTGCCTGGGGTGTACAGACTATTGCTTCTGTCTAATATGTAGTCATCCCTGTAATTTCATTATTACCCTGACTTAAGGTTGCTCTTGTAACTGTTTGTGAGTGTTCAGCTTCTACATCAGAATGATGTTTGCCTTCTAAAAATAAAGTGGAAGAACATGCAATTGAAAGCATTCAGAATGAAACTGAGATAATTTTTTTTCATGTAGTTGACTAGGGAAGCATGTGTTGGTTTTTCCTTTTAAAAGATGGATTTTACCCATTATTTGAACACTTAGCTGAAAAACTGTGAAGTTCTAGACAAGCCTGGAAAATGCTTTTAACTCTTTGTTTTATGCCCCAGCTGGGATTGGTATTCCATTATGAAAGGTATTATAGCAAGAAGCTACAACTATGATGTGGTCTAAAAGAGTTTACAAAAGACTACATGTCCAGAGAAGTTGTGGCTGCCTCATCTCTAGAAGTATTCAAGGCCAGGTTTGATGGAGCTCTGAGTAACCTGGTCTAGTAGAAGGTGCCCCTGCACATGGCAGGGGGGTTGAAACTATGTCATCTTTAAGATCCCTTTCAACCCAGGCCATTCTATGATTTAAATAAAGTAAAAAAAAAAAAAAAAGGTAACAGATGTGATGACCATTGTGTAGGTCAGAAGTAATCAGGACTGAGATTACAGGTCTTCCAATTCTAAAACCTGGTGCCTTCATCCTGCCTTGCTAGGATGTGATTGCCCTTTAACTAGACATTAATGAATATTGGGGTCCCCTGGCGGTCTAGCGGTTAAGACGCTGCGCTCTCAGCGCTGAGGTCGCAGGTTCGATTCCCGATCCTGCTTCAGGGACACTCCCCCGGGTAGATGGAGCTCGTCAGCCCCTAAGGCC
>JAWWLV010000144.1:33816943-33834988 GCA_035041135.1 Platyrinchus mystaceus
CTCTCTCTCTCTCTCTCTCTCTCTCTCTCTCTCTCTCTCTCTCTCTCTCTCTCTCTCTCTCTCTCTCTCTCTCTCTCCTGCTTTTATGCTTGGTACTAGCCTTCTCTTTCCTCCGCAACCAAGCCACCTTCCATTTCTGTCACATTCCTCCAGGAAGCGCTTTCCTTGTCTATGCTTCCCTTATTGTCATTGGATTCTTGGAGTACTGCTAGCCCATACGACAAGCTGCCAGCTCAACTCCTACTGTGTTTTTGCTGTATCTGTGTGGTGGATTTTAAAGCAATGTACTCTCTGTTCTTACTCTCGAGATAAATATGCTGTGCATAGTCAGGATGTGCAGTCAGGTCCAATCTCTGCAGTGCCTTCCTTAATCCCTGGCACTGTCAGGCTTAGTACAAGAGCAACACAAAAAAAGAGAATTAAAAGTGAAATGTCCTGATAAAGCTGTAGGAAAAAAAAATATGATTGCATTACTTTTCATAACTTTTCTAAAATGTACAGTGACCAATTAGCATCATTAACAATTACTTCAGAGTTAAAATTGAATATTTCCCTGAAATAGAGCACTAATTTCTTTAACTCATATGGCCGGGTCCAAATAATAGGCTTGTTATTGCCTTAAGTAAAGGACTGCGTACAGCTGAGGCCTCTCATCTGTCTTGTATGAAGATTCCTATGAAGAGGATGAGGCATGACTAAACTGCCCTCAGTTTAGTCTGGTATATGTCTTACCCAGTCTTAAAGGATGTTCACAAAATAAAAAAATTACATGAGAAAGTGGTGCTTTATATAGTTGTTGTAATGTTATGTACAACCTGAAAATAAATTGGTAAAGCCTTTAAATGAAGAGGGGTATGCCATCTTGGACTAAAGAGATGCTTGCTCTGTGCTTATATCTTGACATATTTCTTAGTTATAACCAAAGAATAATAATGTATTTCACTCACTGCATAGGGCAGTACAGGGTTTGGAAACATTGGATTACCTGTGGAAAAGGTGTCTTTTGAGGCTTGACACAGCTAGCCTTCTTGGCTTTTAGAACTGTGCTGAGGAGATGTTGAAGAAATCTTAGCATATGCTGTGATGCAGGGATTGCTGCATAACAAAGCAGCAAAGTTTGTGGGATAACAGCTTTCTTGATTCTAGTGGTCTAAGACTAAAACTTTGAGCCCTGACAAGACTTGGAAGCATGTCTTCTATAGATTGTTCTTGTGTACATCCGTACGCATGAGATTGAAAGGATGTAGTTGTCAGAATCTTTCTTATGATTCTATTCTGAGTAGCAACGTCTGTTGCTATGCTGCTGTTGCCTTGGCTTCTATGAGTTTCATGGTGTTCTAAAAAGCAGTTATTTAAGCATAAAATTGACAAGTAAATCATATTTTTAAAAAGAATTTGATTCTGCAGTGTTTAGCTTCTGCTGGTTCTCCAGCTGGCAGAGCTTGTGTCTATTCCTCTGCAGTAAGGCTGGGGTTCCTGCTTGACCAGTACCTTAAATTAGGCTATTAGCAAAGACCTTTTGTCCTAAGGAAAAAAAATCACAATGTGACATTGTGAATTGAAGCAATGATTTAAAAAATCTAATTCTTCTTAATGTTTTTGTTTCATCTGCTTGAGAAACTGTTTTTCATCTTTCTTTTAAGTGACCGTAAGACTTAGACCTTTCCAAGCTCCCAAGCTATGCATTACTCTAAAACAAGAGGTTATCAGTCCAGAAAGAACTGGAAACAGAAAGTGTTGTAATGCTTCAGTGGTTTTGTAGAATTATCACATCAGAAAGGTGCAGATACTCCAGTTAGTTTATAAAAAAATCATCATTTGTTTTGTGAAATAGAAATAATTGGCCTAAAGCTGACAAAAGACACTAATGAAACTCAATATGTTTGTTTATGATATTTTGTTTCACACATGAATACAATTAATGTCATAAAAAGATCTAGAGAACAGGGAGGTTCTCCCTTTTTCCAGCTGCACACTCTGGCACTGATAAGATGTGGCCATTTTTTTCATACATTTTTTTTCATTTAATGTGGCTTTGGGAAGATCTCTTCTGACTGCAGGTATACAAATAAGTAAAAAGGTATTTGTGAATTAATCCACAAATGTTCATAGCCTAAAATGTCCTGTGCAGATTTTACATGTAGCTTTCCTTCCTGTGTAATTGAAAAATACAAAATATGTAATTGAAAAATACAAAAATACATAAGCTCCAGACTTATAATGAAAAAATACCAAAAAGTGGTACATTTACATCTGCTATTATTTTTCTATGCTCTCCATGCTGGCATTGTTTATTGTACTTTCAAACATTTTGTTACTAGCCCCTTTCCTGTTGTTAAGGACTTCCTTTTAGTCCTTTTAGTTTGTCCCTGAAACTGAAGTCCCATCCTGCTGGTACAGGGCAAGCAAGGACAGATCTTTAGCTATTCAGATAGAAACTGACTTGGTTGCGAAAATGTGAAAATCTGTTTTTCATATGCAATTGGAACAGATATTTTAGAAATGTCCTAAAATGGAAGGGTTTTTTTAAAGACAGATTTTAGTTTTGATAATGAAGAAGTAGGATTCTACTTGCTTAGGAAGTGGGAATTTGGGAGCCAAGCCTCTGCAGCTCCTAAGCCAGCTTGTTTCCAGTCTGCCAGACTTTGGAGCCAGCTGGCTTCACTAAGTAAAGAGGCAAGAAATGGGGCAGGATTCCAGTACAAATTTGTCAAAGTTGCATACTGTGTGGAAAATTCTGATTTAGGAAGAAATAATTATTTTATTTTCTCATGGAAACTTCCATCTGGATAGTTCTCTCCTTGCTTCATCTAGGAGATGTTCATTAAAAAAGATGTTACCTAATGCAATAAATAAAAAACAAGCTAATTTGAGATTTAACGGGGGACAGATGCATGAAATATTTAATCATGTCATAAGTTTCATCATGTTTGATGTTAATATCTCCAGATTATCAAAGCTTTCAGGATGTGAGCAATAATATGAGATAATATAAATCCTAACCCAGAAGGCAAAAAAAGCCACACACCTCCAATACTATTTTTCTCTCCTCATTATTAAGAAAAGAGGATCTAAGTGTGATTTTTTTGAAATATTGCTACTGAATCATATTATTTCAAAGATGCTGATATCCTTGTTAAAAATTTAAGAATTTAACAGGATTCAAGGGGACTAGGCTTTATCTAAGTAAACTCATTGTTTAGTAAAATGCAGTTAGGGCAAAATACCATCTTTCTGGCTAGCAATCTCTAATTGTGGTTATAGTGAGACCTTTATGGGAGGAGGTTTCATTATCATACTTCTTATATAAATTCTTGGACTTCTGTCTGAAGGAATTTGTGCTGCCTATTTCAATGAACAGCATGCTGAACTAGATAAAGAGCAAGAATTATACTGAGTTATATTTATCTTTTTATGCTATCTAGATTTTAGTACAGTGCAAAAAAGCTGTTGTAACCTGCAGAGTTGAACTGAAAAATTAGATTTCTTGAGCTGAAAACATTCTTTAATTTTTTTTGACAGCTTAAAACTATTTCTCGAGTGTGGAGTCTTAACTATAGTAGCACTAGTAGAGTGAGAGAAAAGGTTATAAAATGTTCTTTAGTTTGAATGTGTTTGATGGCCTCTTTTTACTTATTCTAATTTTGAGTGAATTCTTAAATTCCCAGTAACAGCTGTCCCTTCTGACTTCTATTAAGAATAGCAGAAGAGGTGAAAAATAATCTAACTGAATGGAACTACTTTTTAGAGCAACTGAATGGCTTAAAAAACAATTTTAAGGAAGGGAGGGGGCAACTGAATAACTGAATAACAACCTGATAAAGATACGTGCTCTGTGTTAAAAGAAATTATTTGGTTCTACAACTGAAAATACTAAATTTTGTCAGTTTTGTTTACTTTAGGTTGAGGCTTTTAAAAAACAAGCACCTGAGGAAAAATTACAGACCTTCTACACATTGTAGAGATGGGGGTATGCAATATTTTATGACCTAGGAGAAGCTCTGAAAGATGCAGAGGAGCCATACTTGTTGTTTGACACTGCTGTCAAACTGTTAGTTCTAATGAATCAATAATTGTTCATGTGGAACTATAGGTTTAAAACATGTTTGTCAACAACATACAGAGCATGTTCTTTATCTGGAATCGTTTTGGCTGTATTTATGTGTACAAAGTTATCAAAATGAGATTCAAGTACAAGGACAAGTACTGAGATGAAGTAATGCTGAAAATTGCTACACTTCCTACTTTTAGTGTAATGTGTTTTAATATTTCAGTCATTTTAAAAGATCTTTAAATATGAAAACTGTGAGACAAAACTTTAATTTACAGAAAAGGTTTTAAATTAAGATATTGCTTCTAAATATGACAAAATAGCATGCATATTGAATCCTTTTCCTCTGTTTTCCCCTGCTGTGTTAATGCTCATTTTGGGATATATGTCACAGTGTATATTAGCATATTTCTTTTCCTCCAAACAGAACAACACTTTTCCGATGTTGTACTTAGTGAAGAATACCTCAATCTTGGTGTAGAGCAGGTGTGCAGTCTTATATCCAGTGACAAACTCACAATTGCCTCAGAGGAGAAGGTAAGACCATCTGTATCCCATTATTCTTTTTATCCTTTTGGGTGAGAGAGCAAGCTTACTCATATTGCTCTTGTACACTTCTTTGGATGTGTTCTTTGTTTCCTTAGTGAAATTAGGCATATATTGTGCTCAAGTTTAAATGAATTTTTCCAAAAGTGTTATCACTCTGATGTTGAAAATCAGTCTCAACTCTTACAAATCCTCAAACTGTATTAACTCACATAACTCTTTGTTCTTTGAAAAATACCAACAAACAAACTACATTAAATAGAAATTCCTTCTCATCTTCATGCAGAACAAACAGAACACATGCTGAGTCACATACACAGGAATTTGATTTACCAAGGGATAAATAACTCAAAATTGGCAGAGCAATTAAATGCCATTTACTAACTTTAACATCAGCAGTTCCCCAAAGGTATTAAAACTCTGTATATATATGTAGCTGTTTAGCCTAACTGGAGAAATGTAGGTTGCAAAGGAGATGACTAGGCAGCTTGGTATTACTTAACTTGAGTTTAATGTGTATTGGCTAGATCTCAATCTTTTAAAGACATTTTTGAAACACTGTGGGCTCCAGTGAGCCTAGGGCATCTCTGCAAACCTCTAATGGTTTTCAGGTTGTGGAAGTATTAATTTTGAGCTTTTTTTTATTCAGTTATGATCTATTTGAGATACATTGGTTTTCTTTTTTCCATGGAGTATGTAATTGTACCAACACCTCTGTTCAAATGAGGCTAAATGGTGTTCAAAACCATGTTTGAATATTGATTTGTATGGCTAGGCAGTGTTTCATGTTAAAACCTTTTTGAAACTTTGAATCTAAGAACTATCTGCTTAAACTGCAACTAGCAAAGTCATGTTGTTATTCCTATAATACCCTGAAGGTACAGTTCTATCACTTTGATACATGTGATGCTGCTTTTGTGGAGTATAATTAAGGTTTTAATGCTGTACTGTATGATGTGCTACTGTGCAATGGAAGAAAAACTAGGCTTGTGATAACTTCTCCCAGTAAGACTCAGTGATGACAAGTCATTTGAATGGTGATGTGGCAGGCCAGTTCTCCAAGAAAGGAAGAAAAGTATGAGGAGTGTAATATTGGTGCTGCTGTGTTGTTTGTTTACCTAATTTCACTAGATTTTCAGTGTCAATGAAGTTACTGTGTGCATTTTGTCAATGCAGCACAGCTATCCTTGAAACACGAGTAGAGGAGCAATATAAAAAGAGACTGGCTGATGCACTTTTTAAATTTTTAGTTGATAAATACAGAATATTGGGAGCTGTAACTGCTCCATCTTTTCTTATGTCAGGAATTTTAGTATAAGCAAAACTACTTTTGGAGGCACACTGATGTTTTCATACTTATGAACTTGTAAGTAAGGGAATTTGCATTTGTTTGTTTTCTGGAAGGTATTTGAAGCAGTGATATCCTGGGTAAACCATGACAAAGATGTAAGGCAGGAGTTAATGGCACGTCTGATGGAGCATGTTCGGCTGCCTTTGCTTTCTCGGGAATATTTAGTTCAGGTAAGCAAAATGAATACTAATTATTCTGCACACGAAAATTTGTTCATTGTTTTAATGCCAGATGGATAATTTTAAATTTAAACAACAGTGTAATGTAGTTTGTTACTGACAGTAAAACTAAACAGACAGCCACTACCACATATGCATGTGCACATGCACACACTGAGTCAGGTGGGGGATTGCCACTTAGAGGATGATCTATATAAGTAGTTTATCTGTTTGACTGACTACATGTCATACCACACTAATGATCTGAACAATGCAGTTCTCTGAGATCAGGTTACTTTTCATTTGTAATGCAATCTTGTATAAAAGATTTGTTTTCACAGGTGAATTTTCAACTTCAGAATCATATCTATTGTTTAAGTTGATTAGGAATTAATGACAAAGGAAACATTCCTTTACCTGGTTCAGATAAAATACATTTTTTCAAATTTTATAAGCTCATTTTTGATCCTTTGGTGTTCAGGTCAAATATTTAAGATTGAAAATATGAGTTCAGTATTAATATTGGTTAGTAGTATGTTGGTAGGTGTTTATTTTAGAAATTCTATTTTTGTGATACAAATCTCAACTTTCTTTTGGATGAGTTTTGGAGGTTTCTTGCTCTTCACTTTTGTTGTGTTTTTTATTGTTGTGGGGTGGTTTACTAGTTTGTTAAATTATTCTCCACTATTTAAAATATTATGTACTCTCTGTATTTGGAAATTCAAGAAATGTGCCTGAATTGTAAGAAAAGTGCTTTACCTTGCCTAATACTGTTTCTTCTACTTACTAATTGAGAATCAACATCTCTTGATTTATTTTTTTTTTTTTAGGGACTGCATATTGCCAACACATATTGCCACATAAATTTGTGTCTAACTGGTTAAATGATAATCTAAACAATTAGATTAATCTGCATTTCAGATTGTGATTTGTGTTTTACTTCCTTAACATGCTCAGACCTTGTTAAACTTCTATTAATAAACAGAGAGTTGAAGAAGAAATATTGGTTAAGAACAGCAGTGCTTGTAAAGATTACCTCATTGAAGCTATGAAGTATCACTTGCTACCAACTGAGCAACGAGCATTGATGAAAAGCACTCGAACAAAATTGAGAACACCCGCTAGCCTGCCAAAAGTAAGACCCTTGCTTTTCCATGTACTTACTACTTCAAACTCCATTTTAAAAGATTTCATAAGAGCGTGTCTGTCTCTTGGGGTATTGCAGTAAAAATGTTGTACCGGAATTGGTTATCACAAAAATATGAAAAGTAATTAACTTTACACTCCACGCTACTTATGATATAGGTGTTTTAGTCTCCCACCTACACACAGCACCACCAGTACCTCCCCTCCCAGAAAACATTTTTTAATAAGTGCTTCAGCATTTGATAAATATACAATTATGGAGAAATAAGCCTGTTTAAAAAAAACAAACAAACCAAAAAAACACTAAAACAAAGACAAGCTTCTGAGTTGAGACTTTTTTTTCAATTTTTAGCTAAATATTGCCTTTCGTTCATTTTAGGAGAAAACAAAACAAACATTAGATATTATCTTCGTTTCCAATGGAGTAAAGAAGTTTTCTCATAGTACTGTTGTGACAACTGCAGTAATGGAATAGGAGATTCTGTTCAGCAGATGGACAGTAACAGTTCCATTACATATCATAGATGTTGAATTCCTATACCTGAGGTCAGAATAGGATGGGAAGATACAGAAGGATCTGCCATATTTGTGGAAGCTTTACTTAGATTCAAATTGCTTTTCTACTTCAGGTATTTCCCCTGAAAACAATAATTATTAATTACTTTGTTTAAAAAAATAGTCCAAACAGTTAATTTTGCCTGGTTCTCACGAGTCAGATTTCTAATTTAGGAGAACCATCCTCTAATTATTTCTTGTAGAGAGGCTTGCTTTATTTTTTTAATACTTTTTTGATCTTTCAGGTGCTCTCATATATGCAGATAATTAACAATTATTATTATCTCCCTTTTAGTTGATGATGGTAGTTGGAGGACAGGCACCAAAGGCAATTCGAAGTGTTGAATGCTATGATTTTAAAGAAGAACGCTGGCATCAGGTGGCTGAATTGCCTTCCAGAAGGTGTAGAGCAGGTAAGCAATGCCTATTTTTTTGTTGTGGTTGGTAATGCTTCAGAATTTCAGCATTTATACAATTTATACAATGTATAAAGCATTATATGTTCTTTGGAACAGTACCAATGATATTTTTTTAAGAAGGGCTAAGCCTTGACTTCAATATTTGAATTACTTGCTTATTTGGAACAATGCAAGTTTGATGAATTGTGCTTAATTTGTGCTTCAGTTTGTAATCTGTAGAATAAACTGCTTTATTGCCTTCATTAGACACAAGGGATAAATAAATTTAAATATTAATGCATTGTAATAGTGACTAATTTTATTATTAAAATACTGCATTATTACGAAATGAAATAAAGAACATGAAGAAGCGATCAACTGCTATTAAAAACATGAAAATGTGATCTTAAAGCAGCTGAGCTACCTGAGCAAGAAAAATTTCAGCAAGCATGGTATTGAGAAGTGTGAGCTATTAGTAACAAAAAGCGTCAGAACTTCTAGTGCTTAATCTGAATGAAGTGTGGCTCTAGGAGACTGTCAAAAGCACAACACGTGTCCTGAGTACTGTAAATTGTCAAGTATCTACAAACTCAGGACAGTATGGAATAAAATTAATTGACAGAGAGACTAAAGCACTCGTCTTTCCTCCCTGTTTCCCTGCCCTAGGAATGGTGTACATGGGAGGCATGGTTTACGCAGTTGGTGGTTTCAATGGTTCTTTGAGAGTTCGCACAGTGGATTCCTATGATCCAGTGAAGGACCAGTGGACAAGTGTTGCTAACATGCAAGACAGGAGAAGCACACTGGGAGCAGCTGTATTAAATGGCCTTCTTTATGCTGTGGGAGGATTTGATGGGAGTACAGGTATATTTGCTTTATACACTTCCAAGTAGTTTTGACTACTCTTAACATAATTGTATCGCATTTGAAAGTCTCTTTCCTGGTAGCTGTGATGAAACCAAGCATGAGGGTAAGCCTGGCATCTTGTGATGTGGAATGTACTTCAGTGGTCACATTCCTCTACCAGAACAGTGGACTGTGCTCCCATCTAAGAGTTCAGATTTAATGACTAGTGAATTTTTGACAGGTTCCCATTCAGTATTCCTTCTGTAGTCAGAATCTTTAACTTCCAGAAGATGTGAGCAGTTATTTCTGCATTTTCACGTAGTGTAAGTAGGATTATAAACAGCTTTTTCTGACCTGTGGGAAGGCTTTACACATACACTGTTCATTCTTTTCCCAGATGCATTAAACCATTTGTGCAGAGGTGATCCTTTTGCTTAATAACTATTGTAGAAGCCTATGTAGGAGAAACTATGTGACTTAATTAAAAACAAAGGAAAAAAACAGGGAAGAATTTTTTACAGTTTGATAAAAGCTTGTAGTAATTTGCCCATTTTTCAGACACCAAGAATATGTTGATTGTAACTGGCTATCTAAAGGACATCATTTGTGCTTTTTGTACAGTAACTAACAGTCCTTAAAATGAAATAATTTGAATTTTCAGATATGAGGAATTTTCTGAAAGCTAAACAGTATGTTGCACCTACATTTATAGAGAAAATAATGTTGTATTGTCTTCATAGGTTTATCATCAGTCGAAGTTTACAACTTAAAGACTAACGAGTGGTTTCACGTAGCTCCAATGAACACAAGAAGAAGTAGTGTTGGTGTAGGTGTTGTTGGAGGTAAGTTGACAAATTATATTTAAAAGAACAGGCAGGGAAATGCAATCGTTTACAGTACGACTTTTTCTTACTTTTGAAAACATGCTTCAGATTTATGTTTTTGCTCAACCTTGTAATTTGTTCATTCAAATGGTAATGAACAATATGTAATCACTCCACTTGGATTTGACCAGCTTTTAGCATAATAGTTTTAAATTTTTTTTCAGAGCTTCAACAGTGCCTGACACTAAGTGAGGAAAAGCTCTCTAAGCATGTATGCTCTAGGTTATGTATGTCAGCAAAGTCAGAGAGCTGAAGTGATGACCTTATCAATTAGTCTTTAGTGATGTAGCACTGTCGTATTGTCAGCTCTGTTATCTGTGGCTGACTTTGCTGGCTGCATGCTGGGGATGATCCCAAGGACAGTGCCAGGAAAACTGCTGACGTTCCAGTCAGCTTGGTGGTGAATAGCCTGGATGTCACTTGCACAATGCAGGCCTGGGCTGGCTCTTGGGTCTTAAAACAGTTTTCAGTATGTGTGTTTTAACTGCATAGGAACCACTGCTGTGTCAAATCTGAAAATGCAGACTGTACAAGTAATTCTTATCTGTATTTTTGATATTTCTAGGAATCCTATTTGTGAGCTTCCAGTATTAAACATACTTGAATTAGCTTGCTTTTGAAGAATGCTTAATTAAAAACCTTACCTTTGTATTTCAGCTAGGCAGTTTAAAACCTTTTGACTTGCTTTGTTCATGTTAGATACTGGCTGTCTTTTACATCCTAAAAATGACAAGAACTATGGTGTGCTAACTTAAACTGTTTGCAGAGCAGAAACTCAATAATTGATTGGCAACAGGTACTGATTAGTAGCTGACTCAGAGAACGAGGATTTCCTCTCTGCCTGTGTACCAGTACAGTCTGTGTGCATTAAATATTTGTCACTTTGTGTTGGTTACCCTTCTAGGTAAACTCTATGCTGTTGGTGGCTACGATGGAGCGTCACGTCAGTGCCTTAGTTCAGTAGAATGCTATGATGCTAATACAAATGAGTGGAGCTATGTTGCAGAAATGAGCACTAGACGGAGTGGAGCAGGTGAGTGGGCAAGGACCAACTATCCTTGTAAAACTGAAAATTTGTGGGTTTAAAATGTATCTAAGAATATAAAAGGTAAGCTAAAGCGTGAATCTCATGGAATGTGCTAGTCCTAGATGGCTGATATACAGCAGGTTATAAAAACAAAACTGTCCTACAGAGTAAGATTCAGTCTGTTAATAGTAAATATTTCTCTTTGCTTTTTCATACTTCCATATTCCTCCTCTTTCCATGACTTCTGATGTCTTTTAACATACAGACTAATACTCATGGATTGTAACAATCACTGTCATCTAAATACTGAAGTATCAAAATGTATACTTCTAGGATGAAAAAATGTCTTCAAAAATATCTCTTTGCCAGTGTAGGGCTGATTTTTCAGGTTGACTTTTACATGAGAACTGTGACGAGGTTTCCACCTCTTTGGAGGACTTGTTCTGCATTCTGATTCACTTCAGGAAATTTTGTCCTTGTTCATTCTTAAGTTTGTATTACTGGTTTCATCCTATTACTTCCACTTATGTACCCTTTATTTCACCTTCAGTAGTTATCCTCATCACCTGGTGTTTACATCCTCTGTACATGTACAGCCTACTACATGTTATCCTTCCTTATCGTTTAGCCAAGGTATATCCATTTTATTTCTATATAATCTGAAAAATCCCTTCTTTATTTTTTTGTGGATTTTTTTTTTCCTTCTTGGGTATGTATATTTCTCTTTAAAGACATCAAAAGTGCCTCTGGTATTCCACTTTTGTTTAATGAAATGATGCTTCCACAGCTCCAAATTGACTTTAGCATTTTCATTATCTATTTATATTATGGACTTGAATCTCATTTACTGTTCACTGTCCTCTATTTGTCTTTTGGTATTTCAGGTTTTTTCAACTCGCAGAAGTTATTTTATTTCTCTAGATGCGTTTCCAAGGACTTTTTCCAAGTCAAATTCCATGATATTATTTTCTATATTTATTTTTTTAGTAGTTTAAGTCACTTTTTTTGCCAAGCACTCAAAGGTGGTTTTTAGCAACACCCTTCAAGTCTCTACTGGTGATTGCATTAATGTGCTTTATAATTGGAAGATATATTGCTACAAATAAATCTGGATGGACTTCTAGTATGCTCAGTAGATGATTAGTAGTTATCCCAACTTTTTATCTTGCCTTTCATTATTCTTTGTTAACTCTGAACAGTTTTTTCTATATAATGATATCTAAATTAAGTTTAAATAATTTCAAAAGAAATCTATCTAAGTATTAAATTCTTTACTAAAATTAAGATAGTTTGTGATACTTCTATTATACCCTTACAAAATCAGCAAGTTGATCTCTCTTATTACTAGAAGTCATGTTTTGATTGTGTTTCTAAACTAAAACTATGATGTTAATGAAGGAAACATGATACATTGTACCTCAAGAAAACATAGTTGTCTTGTGAAACTTCTAGTAACTCAGTCTGTGCATCTTGGAAGTAAATCTAGATTTAAAACTGGACAGAGTTACCGTAAGGGCACTGTTAAATACTCCTGTCAAATATTGGCAATTTTTGAGGAAAATATTTTTATAAAATGGGCAAATTACAAGTATCATTATAAAGACAAAGAGTGTTGGTGGGTTGTGACAAAGCTTCATTTTGCAGTCTGCCTGCACACACATTTTGTTTCAGCAATTGGGGTTTATTTTTTGATACTCTGTTTTTTCAAACTGTTGTTGTGCTTGTAGCCTATTTATACAGTAGATATTTTCAGAATTTTTTTTAATGTTGAATTTCTTCTACAACTCTGAAATTTTTAGTTCTTTAGATACACTGACTACTGGGATCTTTCTGTCCCTCTCCTCTCTCTCCTTGTCCCTGAGTTCAGGACTGTGTTTGCTTACTCAGCTCTCTTCTGCCTTTTACCTTGTCATCTGTTTAAAAAAAAAAAAAAAATTGAAAGGAAAAGTAAATATAGTCAGTTATTTCAGACTCATATAATTGAGTAAAATAATGAACATTCTTCTGTGCCACTCTGTTAAGTATATGGAAAATTATATTTTTGCGTGGCAGAGGAGTGGGTGGTAATGTGAAGATCGTGACTGTTGATTGGGCTTGGCTGTAGAGGCCAAATATCCAAACCCACCAGAACTGTTTCAACTGGCAATCAGTGCTGGTGGTGTTATGGGTACTAACTAAAAAGAGAATTTTGTTCCTGTGTTCAAGTTTTGCATCTCTGGTCATGCAAGGAACTTAAACTCATCTCTTCTGTTCCTACTGCTTCAGCTTCATTCAAAAGCAACTTTCAGAGGTTAACCCTCAGTTACTCTTCTTTAGTACCAACTGCTTCTCAGTTGATCAGTACGGGGACAGATCTGTTTCCAGCAACATATTGGGATGAGGAACTTCAGATCCAGATTTAGGCCATTTGGGAGGGCTGAGAGATATAAGACAGGGTCCTGAAAAATGGGCAGGAAAGGAATGTAACAAAGAAAGGAGAACTCAGAAGACGGCAACAAGAGGATACAGACGGAAGCAAGAAATAAGGTAGGACCTGGAAACTGGGTATGGGATTAAGGGAAAATGAAGCACCAAAGAGGAATGGAGGACATTATTAAAAATGAGGAACTATGGAAAAAAAAAAAAAAGGCAATGTGGCAGAGGGAAAACTCTACACACTGAATAGGAAGGTTGGTAACTATACCAAAAGCATGGGTGGGGGGATTTATATCACATCACATATTTAAACTGAAAATTGTAGCCCTCCTTCTAGCTCTGTAATGTTTGATTCTGCAAAAGCTGAGTGTTGTATTATCCTGTCTAATAATGTGTGATCAGAGTGGGAGAAAGAAAAGTTGTCATACTATACTGTGACATGATAGCTAGAAATAACAGCAATAAAAGAGGAATTAAATGAGCTGGAAAGGATATGGGGAATGTTAGCAGCGAGTATCACTGATAAAGCATTAGATAGGATGATTTATAAAAGTGTCCTATCAAAAAGCTATTTTTCAGATTTACATTACCAATTAACTTCCATGTTTCCTTTCTCTGTTCATTTAATTATTAAAATCAGTCTTTTTAATAAGAAAATTTAGTTAATTTCATCAGGAGTAATGTTTTTCTCCCCATATAGGAATGGCTCTTACATACAATAAAAGTGATATGTTTTCAAAGATACTTCAGCTAGTTATTAAGGTCTCAAGGTTCTCTTTTATTTATTTTTTTAATGAGTTTTTTTTTTCCTCTAAAGGACTTAACTGATCTTTTGCATTCATATTTTTTATTTCCCTTTAAAAAAGATTTTAAGCTGTGCCCTTTCCATGGAATCCTTTATGAACTATATTTGCAAATCTGTTTCTCAGCTTTGAGTTTCATAATCTCCAATGTGACATATATTAGATTTCCCAATGTATTTCCATAGTGGTGCTTTTTAGTTGTCTTTATAGTCCATCACACAAAAGTTTTAATCCAAAATCCCTCTACATTTCTGAAATCTATTATTTTTTGGTTCTAATAATGCATTATGAAGCGAGGAATAAATAAACAAACAAGCCTTTCTTTCTGCTTTCCCCTTTACCATCTTTTCAATATGTGCAGCCCAATTAGCAAGGAGATAGAACTAGCTATATTCACTCCTTTGTTCCAAGCCTACAGATTTATAAACTTTTGTTGTAAAGTAAAGGAGAGTTTAGGATTAAAGGATATGCTTTGATATCCTTTTGGATATTTTGATAACTGAAGCTCGTTTCAAAGACGCTTGGTATTCTCCTCCAAATCCCAGAGAAGGTATTTGCTCTTAATTGTTTCCTTCTGTTTCGTATATATGTTTACAAGGTATTCCAACACTTCAGTGGAAACATCCCTATTGTATAATGTCTATCCATTCAGCTTTTATCCTCTGTACTGCACAGTTTTTACTTTCTAAAAATTCACTTACACTTTATCATCTTGTCAGATTTCCTTTATGCTGGCTGAGCACACTGTCTCATTTACTGTCACTTCTAATTAGTCCTAAATTTCAACAGTCCTCATTTTCCTGCACATCATTTTTTGTCCAAAATTTTCTAAATCTTCTGTTGCAGAACAGCTCTGGTCTTTGTATGCTGCAATATGGTAGAGGGGCACGCAAGGCACTTAATCAGTGTCCTGCTATGTTATATTTATCAGTGTCCTGCTATAGTTACTGTCTCTTTGCTTTAATGCATCCTGACCCAAATGTTTTCTGAAAGAGTTTCTAGCATTGACTTAATGAAGGATCTATGTTAGTGGACATAATATTTGTTGTTTCTCCTTTGTATCATTCAAACTATTCTCTGGTTAATTCTGTGTAATTTCATATATTTGCAGGTGTCGGTGTGTTAAACAATTTATTGTATGCAGTAGGTGGTCATGATGGTCCTTTGGTAAGAAAAAGTGTTGAAGTGTTTGACCCCATTGCAAGTACGTGGAAGCAGGTTGCAGACATGAACATGTGCAGAAGGAATGCAGGTATCTGCAACAATGACTTTAAAATCTTGCTAATGTCATTTGGTGTGAATGGCACTGGGTGTGAATGTTCCTGAATTTCTGCTGCTTTCATAGTGTGGCAGAATAAAACCCATGCTTTTTGGGGGGTGAAATAGTCAATTGCTATTTTTCATGCTGGTTTCCTGTCCTTTTTTAGGTGTTTGTGCTGTAAATGGTCTGTTGTATGTAGTTGGAGGAGATGATGGTTCCTGTAATTTATCAACAGTGGAGTATTATAATCCAACAACTGATAAATGGACAGTTGTGTCATCTTGTATGAGTACAGGAAGGAGCTATGCAGGTAATGCATATAGATATCTTTTAATAGACTTTTTACAGTATAACAGCTAGGACAAGAAATTCAACAAAGCATCTAAACAGAGTCTTGTCTAAGGTAAAACCTAAGATACTAAAATGGATAGGAAGAATCTGACAGTACCTTTTGAATTACGACTTCAAACAATTATCTACTACAAGAAAAAAATGGTATTAAACTGTACTGAAGAGGGATTTAGCACATAAGTGGTGAGACAGAAAGATGATTCTGTTATGCTCAGTTCTTTTAACAGAAAATTTGTCTCAATCTAGGGGTCCAATTCGAAAGCTCTTTGGGATTTTGTATTTAGAAAACGAGCTGTTTCAGGAATCTTTTCCTTCAAAAATTGCAATTTCTCAAATGAGTTATCTAAGTAACTGTTAAGGATATACCTCACTGATGACAAAACTTGATTAATGGCAAGTTTTTTCAAGTCACATAAAATTTTCAGCATTCTGCACTGATTCAGACAGCTTTATGTCAGAGACAAATTAGGGAGAAATATGTGCACTGATGCTGGTGTACAGCTAAATGCTAATTGCAACATATTATATTAAAATTATATTAAAATTATATAAATATATGTATATATATTTTAATGATTAAAAAAATACTACCTGAAGATTTACCCTTTTTTTGCCCCACTCCAGGTGTTACAGTTATTGACAAACCATTATGATCAGTAAAGGGATTTTCAACTTGATTATGCACTAGGAGCAGTCTTCAGCAAGTGTATTTGAAGTGACTGAGTATCTAAGCACTTCTCTACTTGTAGCTGCACCTTGAGTCACAGTGGAAGATGTGACTGTCTACAATTACAGATGACAGATGATGAAGATTACTCTAGGTTGAAGCAATGCGTAGGATTATTCTGCAGCTGAGCAGAAGCTGATTGAATTTTTGAAGTCTAGTGGACCATTTTTTTTATTGCAAGATCTTCAAAAAAAAAAAGCCACCTTTCATAAGGACCGACTTAAGTCATGACTGAGAAACGGATTGTCAGTGAAGAACGGTGTGTATTCTGGTGAAAGTAAATTTTTGTCTTATTTTTTCCAGAGACTAATAAATATATTTAAGGAAATGAACTGTCAGTCTTCATAGTAGGTATTAAATCCCACCTCAGTAATTCAAGCTGGCATGGGGTAAATTTGTTTCCTTTTATAAAACTTTTGTTACCTAACTATACTATGTGCATATGTTTGTTGCTCTCTATTGAAACTCTTCAAACCTGATTTTACTATTTATAATTTGGCACAGTACTTTGAATATGTCAGTACTATGTTGTAAAACAGAGCTGTATTTTTTGATATGTAACAATGCTTAACACTACTAATTCCCACTGAAGGAGATCAGAGATGGTATAACACTTCCTGAACAGGTGTAATTTCAAGATCTTTTTAATAAAAATGTTGTCTGTACTTAAGATTTTTTTTTTCCTGCTCAATTTTGGTCACATTTAGATGTTACTTCTTTTTTACCTTTTTATCCAAAAGGTGATTTGGCATGAGAATAACTGAAAATTTATAGTGAATGTATGCAATTACGTTGAACTTGCATGGTACTAAGGCCTATTTATGCGTGTAACCTCAGCTTCTATCGGCCAATATCTGAATATACTGTATGTGGCCATGCTTGTAAAGCAGCTTATTTTTATTTGTTCTTGGATGGCCTCCTTTTAACATGACCAAAGTTACTGTCATATTTGGGACATTTTCTGCAAATAAAAGTTTGTACCTTGTTTCCTAATGCCAACAGGTCGCTTAAAACTTGTGTTTCTCGATACAAGTCCTGATATCAGAGGGGAAAAAAAAAGGGGGGGAGGACGGGTAGGAGGAGGGGCTGGTGTTCTTAAAGATCTGAATGCAAAAAAAAAAAGGTTTAGGACCCAGTCATGTCAACATCAGTGATTTGCTGCAGGCCTGTTTCCGAAAGCTTTAGTTGTCCGTGAGTGAAGGAGTGGCCACCGCTCAGTCCCCGTGGAAGCGTTCGAGCTGTGACACGGGTGAAAGGGGCGAGAGGCACGAAGGTGCTTCGGCGAGGTGCGTGACTGCCTTGTGATGTGCTGGGTGCGGCGCGGTACGGGCGTGGACTGGAAACCTCATGTTCGAATTGTAGGATTTTACCCGCATGACACAAGCTCGGGGAATGGGGTTCGGGGCCGTTGCTACCATGACGACACCGTCGCCTTGGTACCCCAGTGCCAAGCGCTGGAGCAGGAAGCGGGCGCATGAACCTGGAGGGATGGCAATGCGTCCGGCCGCACCCGCGCCGCTCCTACA
>JAWWLV010000144.1:33835088-33866706 GCA_035041135.1 Platyrinchus mystaceus
CAGCTGGTCCCGGCCGCCGCCTCCCCCGCTCCCACGGCTCCATCCCGGACCGCTCCCGCCGCCCCATCCCGGGCCGCCCCATCCCGGGCCGCTCCCGCCGCGGCCCCACCGCCGGCACCGCCCCATCGCCTCGTGCGCGTCACCCGCCCGCCCCCGCCCCATTGGCCGCGCGCCGCGGTCTCACTATCCTCACTCCACCCCTCCGGCCAATCGCGGCTCGGGAGCCCCAGCTCTGGCCCCGCCCCCCCGCCCGCCTGACCCTGCGCCTACGCCTCCAGCCGGCCAATGGGCGCCGCGCCGGGCGGCGCCGCGCGGCCAATGGGCGGGCGGAGCGGGCGGGCCCGGCGGGTGTTATTGGTGCCGGCGCGGAGCTCCGCCGCTGCCGCTCCTGCCGCCGCCATCGCCGCCACCAGGTGAGGGGCGAGGGCTGCGAGCGCGGCTCTGCCCGGACCGGGGGGACCGGGGTGGCGGTGCCGGTGCCAGGCGGGCTGCGTGGGTCCTGCCGGGGGTGCCCCCGGCTGAGCGCGGGTGTGGCCGGGCGGGCGTGTCCCCTGGGCGCTCCGCGCGCGTGGGAGCCGTGTGCCCGCGGCCGTCCGCCACCTCGCAGGGCGCGGCGGGACGGACGAGCCTGGTCCCGGTGCGGCCTGGCCGCTGGACCTTCGGCTGGCAGGGGGCTTGTGCAGGGGGCGGGGGAGAGAGAGTAAATTGCCATGGTTTCCGCCGGCTCAGGAGCTCGGGTTGGGAGCTGCCTCGGCGTCTGCTGGGATGCTTCTGCTGGTAATAAGACGTGGCAGCATCGTGATGCTGTTGCTTAGAAACAAAAAAAATAATTAATGTTGCTGGATGCTGGCTTAGTATGTTACTTGGTACGTTAGGGTGATTAGACATTGGAACGGGCTGCCCAGGGAGGTGGTGGAGTCACCGTCCCTGGGGCTGTGTAAGGAAAGACTGGATGCGGCACTCAGTGCCGTGGTCTAGTTGAGAAGATAGTGTTTGGTCATGGGTTGGACTCGATGATCTCAGCGGTCTTTTCCAGCCTAATTGATCCTGTGGTTTATGTTGGACCCAGACTAAGCTTAACAGCTGGGGACTGACCCGTGTCCTCTTGCCTGTAAGTTGCAAGGTTGTTTGAGACTGGAAGATGGACCTGTTAGAGGCAGTCCAGAGCATGGCTCCGGAAATGGTCAGAGGAGACACCACCTATGGGAAGAGGCTGGGAGAACTGGGGTTGAGCAGCCTGGCAAAGAGGAGGCTCCAGGGACACTGTAGTGTGGCCTTTTGATACACAAACGGAGCTTTTTGCCAAGGCTTATAACAAGGCACAGAGCAACGGCTTTAAACTAAAAATGGTTTGGTTTAAGTTGAGCATAAGGATGACATTTTTCACAGTGAGAGTGCTGAGGCACTGGAACAAGTTGCCCAGAGAAGTTGTGGATGCCCCATTCTTGCAAGTGTTTGAATGCCTGGTTGGATGGGGCTTTGAGCAACCTGATCTAGAGAAAAATGTCCCTGCCCATCCCAAGAGGGTTAGGCTACAAATAACTTTTAAGGCTCCCTTCTAACCCAAACCAACAAGCAGCCTAGTCTGTGAAAATGGCACAAGTTCAGGGCACCTGCAGGAATGCAGGCTCTATGCTTTTGGGAGCTATGATGAAAAGTCCATGACATAAAGGTGGATTGCCTCAAGCCAGTTGCAGTGTTGATGTAATTTGCATGGATTTTGGCTCACAGCTATGAGAAGAATGGGACCGGATAATCAAGAGATCACAATTAATCTATTAACTCTCATATGAACCTTTATGTGCTCTTTTAGTATAGAATACAATTATCCCACAAAAACTTTGAAATAAATTTGGCTAATAATTAATACTTCTTTATCCTTTTGCTCCCTTGACCTGATGTCAAAACCTGAGCTGATTGTCTGTCAAATTGGTTTGCCTCTCAAACCAATGTAAAGCTTTGTTCTTTCAGACTATTCTGTAGAATCTGTATTTCCCCTCCTTTCCCAGTTTTTACTTTAAAACTATGGAATAGCTATGACAGGCAACGTTTTTTCTCTGAAGGTTAACTGCTGGTAATTTTTTCTTTAAATTGCAGGTTACTTACAACTATAGAAGAGCTGTAATTGTGATGCTTTATGCTTAAAGGATGGCAATGAACGACAGTGTTAATATCTTGAACTCTGCTTATCTGGCAGTGGAATATATAGACTCTTTCTTGCCTGACAATCCCCTGCAGCAACCATTTAAAAATGCCTGGAATTACATGCTGGATAACTACACGAAGTTCCAGATTGCGACTTGGGGATCACTTATAGTTCATGAAGTTTCATACTTTTTGCTCTGTGTACCTGGATTTGTCTTTCAGTTTATACCGTACATGCAAAAGTATAAAATACAGCAGGTAAGAGAAAGTTGTGAACTGTACACTTCCTGATTTGTCTTTTAACACACCAAGTAGAGCATATAAGTGCAGTATCTTAGTTTCCTATTTTATCTGTCACTTGGTCATCCTGGAAATGACAGAGTAAAATTACAGTGTGTGTGAATATCTAAAGCTTCCCCCCCAGTTCAGTGTAATATGAATTAGAAATTAATAACACCAGCTTCTGAAATTATTACAGGGGTTGGTAAAATATCTCCTGCAAAAACGGGATGTTTTCAAGACCATTTATTTATTCTTCAGCTTCTCTTAGTATTATTTTAGCCATTCTGTGATGTGAAAAAGGAAAGCAAACTTGGATTGTGTTAAACTGTTGAGTATGAAGTGTTCCTGCTAACTATAAACACTGAAATAACAAAAATAGTTTGGGGTGACTGGTGAAAACAACTTACATTAAAACACTAGCTTAGAAAAACAAGAGGTTTTGATGAAACTAAGTCCAGTCCTTTGTCATTTCTGATGCCTGAGTTAATTTGCATTATTGGAAGAGGTACTGTTTGTCTTCCAAGGTGAAATGAAACTGACTCCAAGTGAATTTTTGCAGCACTTCAGTTATGTGTCATAGAAGTATGTAACACAATTGATTGTTTTTGCTTCTTTTTAGGATAAACCAGAAACATGGGAAAAACAGTGGAAATGTTTCAAAACACTCCTCTTCAATCACTTCTTCATTCAGCTTCCTCTGATTTGTGGTACCTATTACTTCACAGAGTATTTTAACATCCCATATGAGTGGGAAGAGATGCCTAGATGGTACGTAAATTTTTCTGATACGTTAGTCCTGAGTTACATACAGTTGGAGGCAGAATACCACAATTAATGTCTAATACACAATCATTTTTTGGCAATGTAAACTGTGTGTTATTCAAGCTTCTGTTGATGATTAACTGCTATAAGAGCTAATTTGAATTTTCTAGATTTTTTTTTAAATGGCCCCAATTGTTCTAATCCTCAGAAGAAGGAGGATTAGGAGGGAGTTTATGGAAGTGAAGCAAGATTCATGGTGGTGTGGTTTAAATGTTTTATTTATCCAATTTTTTTTATTCCTTCTAAGTGTTTCTTCCCTTCACCTTTTTTATATAATAGCAGTAGGGTGTTCCTCAAAGGAGAGAATGTACCACCTCCTTCACAGTCTTCTTTTCTTGCACTAAACTGATACACTTTTAAACGAAGCTGAATTAGCTATTAGTGTGCCCTCCTGCCTGACTCAGCACCCTGATATCAGTTCTTTACCACAGAAGGTCATCTTTCTTGGAAAGCCATTTGCTCCCTGGTTTAGAGAGCTGATGCAGCTCTGTGTTTTTATATCAAGGTCTCATACAGTCTGTGTTTAGACTATAGACTGCTTGTGTAGTATTGAAATGACAGCTTGTTACACTGTGTGCTAACTCACTTCAGCGTATCAACAGATGAGTTGATAAGCACAATAGCCTTTTTACCTCGTAATTGGTGTTTTAGCATGTTAAAGTAGTGTCCGTGCACTCTTGTTCAGTTAGTAAAAGGTATAATCATTTCTGACCATTATTAGCGTATAAACTAGGGTTTTCTTTTCCAGGGTTGTGCATCTGCTAGTGTATTCTATAAATAATAGCTCTTCTGTTTTTTAAAGGTATGTTCTGGTTGCCCAGTGTTTTGGATGTGCAGTGATTGAGGATGCCTGGCACTATTTCCTGCATAGATTGTTGCATCACAAGAGGATTTACAAGTATATCCATAAGGTTCACCATGAGTTTGTTGTACGTATTCCTTGATTTTTTTTCTTTAATTATAGCTTATGGTGTATGTTTCATGCAACCTATTTAAACATGTAATTTGAAAGACCTAAGAATTTTACATTCCTCTGACAGCAGGATATATGTCTTCTCTTGACTTCCCTGTCAAGAACAGTCATCCATTTTGTTTTTGAAAACATTTCCAATAATTTTATTTCATTTCATGGGAATGAACGATCTCACTCATGCTGAAGTTTGATCATATCTGTTGAGTGAGGTGAAGAATGCTTTTAAAAGTGTATGTGTGGGTCTCATTGTCGGGAGAAGGGAAGTAGTAAGTTTCTGGTTTTGGTGGTTTGTCAGTTCCATACCACCTGGGCTGTTATCTAGAGCATATGAACCCCCAAAACATGACCAGGCAGGCAGCTCTTGCACAACCTGGGCGTGTGCGTCATACGTGTGATTCAGGGAAGCATTATAGCTTTGGATGTGGGCCTCTGGGTGGTTCTGCAATTTAGTGGTGTTGGAGATGGCATTGAGCCACCAGATAATGAGCCACACTTGACTGGAGGAGACATTGTTGTGAGACAGGTAGGGTCTGCAGTACTTGCACCTTATAGTTAATATCCTGTGTTTGTTTAGATGGCACTGCCTCTGGATCACAGGAGTCAGTGCTACTGCGTTTGTGCACTGCTGTGTTTCAGTGTATAACCCATACTGTGCCAAAGTTGACTGCAAGCTTCTGGGTCAGGGATGGTTTGTACATGCTGCCAGTAATAGAGGAGCTTGGTATTGATGGATGCTTGCATATGTACACACATCTGCTGCAGCAGCTGCTCTATTCCTCTTGCTCTTGGCAGCCCCTCAGGTCTCTAGCTGGAGCAGCTATTGGCCATTATTTTTGAGAGTGGTTAGCAGTTCTCACAGAAGTGATCTGTCAGCTAATGGCTGCTTCACTAAAAACTTTCTTGACAGTAAAAAGGGATGATTTTAAAATATCGCGTAAGACAAAGTGGACTTTGTTTTTTTCTGATGATTTTATTTATAACCTTCAGCATTAGGTTAAAGTTTTTTAATTGTTCTCTGTGTTCTACCTTTGAAAATTCTGTGGAGTGTCTTTTTTTGGTAAATCAAATGTAGGAATGACTGGTGTGTGTGTGTGTGTGTGTGTGTGTGTATGTATAAAGGAGAGGAAATGTTTTATATCAATCTCAAAATAACATTTGAGTGGTATGAATTTATTATAAAAAAATTATCAAAGGTGAGGGATTTTTAATTTTTATAATAAATTCCTAAATGAGTCCTGCTTCTGAGAATGTTTTGGCTTCCTTCTTTCTTCTGCTTCCAAGACTGGATGTATGGCAAAGCTGATAGGAGCTTGCCAAACACTTTAATATTCCTGAAATAACGCTTTGACCTGGGGTAATGGTAAGCCTAAATAAAAGTTTTCAACTTTTCAACTAGTAGTGAAGTGTTTGGAATTACTAATGGAATGATAATCCTTCTGACCTTGGAATACTGTTGTCCCAATGAAGAGCTGAATACATGTGTTACAGCCCTTGCTCGTCATACCATTTTCTTTGCCCACAGCATCATTCCATGTTTCCTATTGTAGTCTTGTACAGTAGTGGGAAGGGGAGAGTGTCACAAAATGGTGATTCTGATTTGGGGGTATATAAAGTTGAAATGGTAACTGTTCTGTGTGTTGTCTCTTTCTAGTCTCCGTTTGGAATGCAAGCAGAATATGCTCATCCTCTGGAAACACTTATCCTTGGAACTGGCTTTTTTATTGGAATTGTTGTTTTCTGTAACCATGTGGTTCTTCTTTGGGCATGGGTGATATGTCGCTTGATGGAAACCATTGACGTACACAGGTGAAATGCTCATTGCTTATTAATGATTGCTTTTTCTCTTGTCCCTAAGTCTGTCTCAAACTTACCTGTCTCTTTCGCTTTAGATGTACTGTTTATTTTGCACTGAAATGCTTTTATGTGTCTTACAAAGAATGACACAACCTGAACAGTTATTACTTTTTTCTGTTTTGAGGTAGCGTTAACAGCAGGTTTTGCTGATTAAAAGGGTGTGGACTATCAGCTAGAGCATCTCAAGGAGGGTTTGAGAAGCTAGGTGCCTCGTTATGATGTCTATCTCAAGTGATCTTATGCATATTAGAACACCAAAAATCAATTATAAAAAGTGGTATTCCAGCCAGGAGGTCTTTCCGTTTAACATTTTGTCATACTGTTTTCTTGGGCAAGAGAAACTTTATGCTATATGTCCACTGATTCTCTTTAAAATAAATTTCTTCTGTTTGTTTATTTATTTATTTATTGTAGATAAAAAGGACAAGACTTCTTGTCTCTGTAGTAAAACTGACTTCAAATTTGGCTTCAAAATGCTAGGGTAAATCCCACTAGGCTTAGTTTAGTTCATCTACAAATAGGTGAGCTTTCTTTCCTGTATTGAAGAGGCAGGGGTCACTAAGAGTTCATTTTTGAAATGCTAGTATTAACACTTGACCTTGTATTTGTAAATATTTTATGAAGCATATAGTGTCTTACTGCAAGTTGAGTGTCAAGTGTTTTAGTGAAACACAAACTACTAGTACACTTGTCATATAAAGCATTGCTGGTTTAGTTATATATTGCTTGTAGACTTTTCAAAGTGTATGTTGTGACATAAAGCAGCTGATGCAAAACGTGAATTTCTTCTGGTAATTGTCATTTTAGTTCATTGTCCACAGGAGGCGTTTATAACAAATTAGCTTGTGCTCTCCACTAGGTGGTGGTAGGTTGCTTTCCAGTACTACTAAGCAAAAGAGTTGAAATCCCTCTAAAGTAAACTGTTCTGCTTTTCATCTTACTTTAGTCATATATTTGAATTTTAAATATTTTAAGAACTTGCAGTAAGCTTAAAATAAGAGTAGGCACAACTGTAGTTGATTTGAGATGCTCTGTGATGAACTGCTGAGCTGATGTCCATAGCTTGTCACTAAAAGATAGTGTTACTTTTTGGTCCTCCTTCTCAGTGTTACTCTTAGTTAAAACTGCTAAGCTGGCAGGAAGTCAGTCACTGTAATTTTTTTAGGTTACTTGCTTAAATTTTTTTGCCTAGTAAATTGAGCTGAAAAGCAAGTGCCAAAGCCATTGTGGGATAGCTTACAGAATCATTTGGCTAGGATTGCAGGGATCTTGTTTTCATACTGAGCCAATACCATAGTGATTACCGCAGGGCCTTAGAATACCAAAAAAATATTTTTATTTTATAGAAATGACAAGTTAACGTCTATATTTTGTAGTTTACATCTTGGGAAAATCCTTACCATAGCAGCTTTTCTTTTTTTTCTCCCCTGTAGTGGCTATGATGTTCCGCTGAACCCTCTTCATTTGGTGCCTTTCTACGCTGGGGCCCGTTTTCACGATTTCCATCACATGAACTTTATTGGCAACTATGCTTCAACCTTCACGTGGTGGGACAGAATCTTTGGTACAGACTCTCAATTCATTGCCTATCAAGAGAAAGAGAAGAAGAAACAATTCATAACAAAGAAGAAGGCTAACTAAGTTTCCAGTGTAAAAGTCAACTTTTGCTTTTCTGTAAAGCAAAATAGTGATTGGTTGTTTAGCATAAATCTTGTTCCTTGGCTGAGCTGTAGAGGAAAACTGCTAATTAAACTGCAGTATCTTTCTAATGGGAATGTTTTCTATTTTATACATAAGTACTGCGTATATTTTAACTACAGATTTAAAGATGATGGAAAAAACCCCCGAGATGACTTGTGTCTTTTTCTTTTTTTTTTTTTACAAAAAAAAAAATCAATTTTATCTATAATGTTACTCATTTTGGATCCAGGTAGAATTGTACAGTTACACTGAAGTTGGTCTTAGTTTTTTTAATATATATTCTTAAATTTTGTGATATGAAATAGCAGAATATATTAACTAGTATCATCACTGTATTATTTAAATATTGAATAAAAGTTGCTTAAAACCAAAACATCTATTACTAGGAAGCTTGGACAGGTCTTTTGCACACTGGATAATGTGAACTGCTAATAACAGAATATCTGGTTAAACATGAGTTAGCAGAGACATTCCTGATCTAGATTTATTATGTTATTTTAGATTACAGGTAAAAAGAATAGAAGTTTTATTTGAATAAACTGGTTTTTGCTGCTCTTTTGAAGTTGGTCTGTCAGTGTACTTAGCATTTACATTACATTCTTCTCTGTGTGTTGTAATTTGCTGAACTGACTTGTTGCTATATTTGCACTTGTGACTGATGAAATAAATGTGGTTTGGTTTGATGTGTGTATTATACTTTTCATATGCTTTTTTTATACAAAGCTATGTTAAAAACCATGTAGGATATAGTGTCTTACTCTTACTTTCTTCAAGGAGGAAGCATTATTTGTTAGTAAGGTTTGCAGCAGTTCTGTCAAACTACTTACAGAGACAGCAGTAAGAAGTGGAGAACGTGTAAATTCTGCTGGTTTGTGCTTTGAAGGACTTGGACACATAACTGCTCAACGTAGCAACAACTTTTGGGCCAAGTGCATTCTCAAGTTAAGATACAGCTTGATGCCAAGCAGAATCTCAAAATCTACTACTCGAGTTGTACCAGTAACAAAAGCAGTAGTCAAATGTTTTTGAATCTACTTTAAATATTTGTCTGTTGCACAGGAAATAATAGTAAAAGTATTTGAGAAGGGCTTAAACCCTTAGAAAGATCTTATATTGTCATGTCAGCTGCTCTTTAGTCTTCAACTACCACTTCATCTACTCTGTAAGTCCTTTAGAGAACTTAACAGTGTTTTAAGACCACACCTGACTTTTCATGGTGCTTCACAGAGTCTGGTATAATACTCAAAACCAGGTACTCCAGTGAAAGTGCAGATGAGATCAGGCTTCTACCAAAAACCAAAGTGTTAATGACGTGGGATGACTCAATTGTTACTTGGAATATGGGTGTAATTCAGATTCTTCTTCTGCATGTGTTTTGTACAAGCTTTTACTTCTCTATCTGTATCCCAGCTGAAATTCAGTGTTCTTCCCTCTAAAAAAAAGTAAAAATATTTGACTTTGGCAGGTGAACGGAAGCTGAAATCCCTGTATTATTCAGTTTTTAACGGGGACTGCTACTTAAGACTTTGCTGAATGCATATACCCTGCCAGCCTGAACTCTCCATGGTGGAAGTGACCTCTTTAATCAGATTTTGAAGATGGCCATTATCCTCCAATTTGTCAATTCCCACTCCCATCCTGCAGCTGCAGCTATACTTAGCTTTATTTTACTGAACTGTTAGCCTAAAAACACAAGGAGCTTTCAGTGCTTCAGATTTTCCCTGTGTACATCATTCTATTCACTGCTGCTCAGCCCACTGGCTTGTGCCTACACACACTGTCGCAAAATTATGCAAACCCATGAGCCAGTTTCTTAAATATTCCAGTAAAGGTATTTGTAAAAGCTTGGTGTCTCAGTTATTGGAAAGCTCAACTGGAGTACTAAAAGGTTGATAGGATTGACTTAAAAAGTTGCAATGTTTATTCCATTCTTCAAGAGATTTAAAAAAAACGTGTCTGGGGTTTTTTTGGACCTTTGCTCATTACTTGAATCAATGTTTTTCTCACACCTGTTGCTATTTTAGTTTTTTGGTTATTTTATGTACATCCTTTGTGTACAATATGATCACATAATTCCTTTTATCCTCTTTCTTTTAAAAATCCCTAGAGAATTTTGTAAGCTCTGCTTTATAAATTTATTTTTTTCTGAAAAAAAAAGTGCCTGCTGGAACTCTCGACACATGAACTTGCATTTGAAAAAAAACACAGACTTGTTTTGCTGCAGGACTAGATAGATCTGCATTTTACCACCACCTCATCACCTTTTCAAATGTAGAATTTTTTTTTTTATTTTTTACCAAACGTATGGTGAGTAAACGACTTATTACCTCCTGTCTTTTGTGCATTTCAAGAACTGTGTTAGACAATTACATTTTTGATATTTTAGGCCTTTATTAAATAAGACTTTACTGATTTTTTTCCCCCCACATTTAGCGAGAGAGACTATAGAGTAGTTCTGAAAACTAAGACATTTTTGTGCAACTGAAAAAAATGGGAGCAATGTATGGGTAACAGTTTTGGGTCTTCACAACACACAACAAAACTTTACACAATCAATTTGCTAACTACAGTGTCTGGTTCATTGCCTCCAAATCTCCATCCTGTTACTGTTGCCTCTTGTGCTCTGTCAGCTGCAGCCTTCTGGCAAATCTCAACCATTGAAACCTGTAACTGGCAGGTCCAGGGAGAAGGCAACTTTGTGCCATTGGTTCTTGCTATAATTTTCTATCTGTGAAAATAATAAACACAGCAGTTAAATTGCTATTTTTCACCATCTCACCAGATTGTGTCATGTCCTCCGCAGTAAGGCGTTTCCTCTGTTTCTCAGATCATTCCTGTGGCTTGTCTCTGAATTTTCACAGTCTTGTTTCTGCTGTAGATTCCAGAACTATGTGTCCAGGTGGTTCTTTCTAACATAACCTTAGTGATATAATCATATCCTTGCTCTTAACCGTTATCCTTCTTTCTAAGCATTGCGTTGGAAAATATAGTCATTATCCATCTTTTATGATGTCTTGATTCTTCTAGAAATACTGTTGCCACATTGTTACGTGTTTTATATTTCTTGCTCTTCAGTGTAATTTGAAATTTGCTCCTCTGAAATATTTAGATGTGCTTGACTTATCAAGTAAATCTCATACCAGAGCTGCTATATATATCCTTCCTATTCACCATTCTTTGTCATCCACACATTTTAATCAGTTTTGATTTACATTTCTGTAATTACAGAATCAATTAACCCCTGGACTTGAAATATCAGTCCCTACAGAAGACCAGAAGAATACTCCTCTAAGATCATGACCCATCACTTTGAAAAAACCCTGTCAGCCAGTCTTGCAAACTTTTGCAATGATCCTTCATAGCAGTTTCTCTGTGTGAGAGTGGTTGGCACCATAACCAGGCATAGCATCTCTCAGAAACAGCATTCCAGTTCAGTGTCCAGGACCTAGCATCACCCAAGAGCAGCTATTATTCCTGCAAACTGAAACAAGGGGCAGCAGTAACTCACAGCCATTTGCGCAGGTATGCCGTGTGTAAGTGCAAATGTCAGATACGTTTGTATAAAATTTAAGTTGCAGCCTATAATGAGGCTCAATGCAGAATTCTTACATGCTTGGGATGTTCACCACTCAGCAACAGCACAGTAAGCTCTTAAATACCTGATAAGGTCGGATTTCAGTAACACGTGTGAGTCATCTAACAGCTGGAGACAATGAAAGATTCAGTCTTGCAATACACAACTTGGAAGGTGGGTGGGTTTTTTTCCTCTGCCTTTCTGTAACCTCCTGCATAAGTGACTTGGTTTTATTTGTATTTTTTAAAATGTGTTGTTGTTGATATTTCCTTTGCCCTGCCTTACACTAAGCCCCTTTCAAGGTATTGGAAAAGCTGCAACTTTCCGCATCTCAACCCTGTTTTGCAAGCATTCAAGAAATAGAGCCACTGAGTTGTGCAAGACATTTTGAAAGGTTGGTAGTAGAATCTCCTGTCTTGAAGACAGAGCTTCAGGTGACCAGAGCTGCCAGGTGTAGTATATGTGTACGTAATCAGCATTCTGATAAGTTTTGTAAAATCTTCTTACAGCTAGGGTTATCTCTACCTACTTGCCCACTGATTTGTCAATGCTGAGTTCAACTCTCTTTTAAATTGATTTCAGATATTTTATTCCTAGCAATTATTTCTTGATTGAAACCCTTACCAGCCTTTACCCTGGTCTTTTAGGGCATATATGGTCTATAGCTGGGTTTTTATTATGAATAGTTGCATTGTGTTAATACCTTAATTATTCTTTCAGAATTTTTCCAAGGCTTGGAAATGCAATATAACTGAACTATTAGCAAGCCGAAGAGCCCCCTTCTCAGATGGGAGCTTAAATGATTTGATCTTCCTGATCTGAACAGGCATTCTCCCTTAATGCATTATGTTTATCATCCTACTTGCCTGGATGTTAGAAAACACTATCTTCCCCAGGCAGTATAGTGCACCTTCTCATTTCTTGCCAAATATAAACCAGAGATGTTTAGTGAGTGTTTCTCTGGTGTAAGTATTAACAGTAGTTTGTTATTAATAATGTAAGTATCTAATCTCCGTCATAGAGTGGTTTTAGGATTTCTGTTGTTCATAATGTACTTTGATTGTTTGTAATGGACATAGCTTTAGGGTTCTCTTTTTGATTAATAAAATAGCTGCCTCAGCCTGTTCATCTTGTTACACAAATAAAAAAGATGCAAAGTTAGTCAAGTCTTTTAAGCAAAATTCTGTGAGTGTGAGTTTGTTTTGGAAAATTTATTTATATGCTTGCTGGTGCATCATGATTTGCTGAAAAACACAGATTTAGGCAAGTAAAAAAATTGGAAAATGTGAATAGGCAAATTCTATTTGGCCAATAGAATGGAGTAATCTGTAAATATATATATGAATATTTTATGTCTGTGTGTATATGTAGATTTGTCTGTAAGTAAGTACTTTTGGAAATGTCAATGAAAATTTTTGCCATTACCAAGTTATTTAGTCTGTGTCTGTTGGTGAAATATAACTTACTATTTGGTATTATACACAGACACAAGAGAGAGGTAATCCAGATTTGAAATCTACTGATCAGTACATTTCCTGGAGCACTTGCACTCTGCTCACTGCTCTCATTAGTATTACCAGCTTACAAGGCCATTTTCAGGTGCCTGGTTATGCGTGTAGGCTGGGAATGCCCTTGGGGTTAGAGTATTGCTCTGAGACTAAGGCAAATGCCAAAACGTTTCTATATTACAAGAAAATTTGACCTTTGCCTTTGATGATAGTCATCTTCCCTGAACTATGGAAAATAGGAGGAAGGACTAGATACAAAGAAAGTCATCAATTTATTCCTCCTACTCAGTTCTGTGAATGCTCCTAAACTCTCTGAGAATCTAAACGTTATTTCTTAATCCTTTATTAAAAAGAAATTAGTATGTGTGAACTCAAATATTTGATAGTAAACCACCCTGTTTTACACCAGATATGTATGTGCATGTGTTTTTATCAGTACACATTCCCTTAATTTTTTCAAGGGTGGGGACTTAATAAGTATGTAAATTAATGTAAATCCATTCAGATCTAGTCATGAGACTAATTTTGTGTAGTGGAATAATAATTCACTGCTTAAATAGATTAAATAGATGATTTCTGAGCCTACTTGTACCTTTTAGTGATGTATTTTGGGTAAATAAATTTGAAGGGAAGCCAGTGAGAGTTGCTACAATGCACAGAGGGTTTTTTTGGATCAGAATGTTATCCCAGAAAATGATATTGTGAGTTTAAAATCCCAGCATCAGGAGATTTGTTTACTTTGTGTATTGCATGCAAGGAAAAGTGATGAAGAAAACAAGGAATATTTAACCTGTGATGAATGTAGCCAACAAAACTGATAAAGAATGTGAATCTTTTGAATACTTGGTCAGCTACCCTTATTAACAGTTCAGTTTGGAGCACTGATAGGGCCGAACACATTGCACATAATTCTAAAGCTGTGTAAAGTCATAAACAAATTCATAATACTATTAATGCTGTTAGGAAGAAGTCAGAGAGAGAGCATTTTTGTAATCTATAGCTGAACAGTGATCTTGGTAGGTGAAAACACCATACTGGGGAGTCTGTATATATCCAAGTCTTGCAAAATATTTGGAGCAAGTTTGCATTGTCATAACCCCCAAGCTAATGTGACATGATCTGACAAGCATCTCCCAAAGTTTTCTAGCAGTAAGAATGGAGAGTAGAAGGCTCCAAGAAGTGCTCTGAAGGTGCTTTTACACGTGGTTGCCTACTTGTAACCGTGGAATTAAACTGGGTAGAGAAGCTTCTGAACCCAGTTGGCTTTGGAAGATAGTGAGGACTGGATGGGATGAACTTTCATTCTTGTTATGAAGAAACATGTCAAACAATCCAGGATTGACAGTCATGGTCCTGGAAGATAAAGAATAGGTTGTATCAAGTATTTCTGTGTAGTAGTTGTATTTTCAAGTCTGAGTTTCAGATGCTGGATCAGTTTCCAAGCGGGCATATCACCAAGCATCAGTGAAGATGTTCTCCTAGAAGAGATTATTTCCATTATCTTATTAGGTGCAACTAGACACTGCCAATTTAGGAAAATATCCATAGGATCGCAAAGGATTATTAAAGAATCTGCCTGAAAATTGATTCAGTATTAATTAGTGATAGAAGGGGTAGTTATAGAGGCTCACCCTTTTAGATTAGAAGATCAGAATAAAACATGCATTAAATTATTGAGGCCAAGAGTCTATTTGTAGAATGATTAATGGGATGTGTACTTTACAAAATTCTGAACTTCTCAAAGTTTTCCAGCAAATCTGTGTCCTTTAAAAAACCAAAACCAACACCCTCCAAAGAAACCAGAAAAACCCGAAACAAACAAGCAAAACAAAAACAAAAAAAGCCCCAAACAAAAAACCCAAACCAAACAACCTGATATGGAAGTTGCTCTTTAGCATTTAGCCTTTTGCTTTTATCACTTGTCCTTTACAGGTTGTTTTGATGATGATGAAACACCTATGCCTATAAAAACAGGTTGAAAAATTATGGCTTCAGAAGTCCTGTAGTATCTGTGGTCTAGAAGAAACTGTTATTTATCAGTATATGGTGGATGGTTCCTCACCGGAACATTCCCACTGACCATACCAGGATGCACTCTTTAAGTATTGTCAGTATAAGAAAGTAAGTCCTGCTTTATCCTTTCCGTTCTGTCATGCAGCAAAGACGCCTTACAGATGATGAGCAAAGCAATTTTACAGATGATTGCTTACAGTTATACTATAGATCTATAGTAAAGTAAATGGCCAGTCTTCGTGAACGAAGATCTGGGAAAGGTGTTTTTACTATAGATCTATAGTATAGTATAGTCAAATACATTCGTGTTACCCTGCAGTGGCACTGTCTGAATCATTCGTGGAGCGCTCTGTCACTTTAGGTTTGTGGCAGTGGGTTAACGCGCTGGGATCTCATAAAATGACGAAGCGGTGCGCACCCGTATTCTCCCAGTGCTTGTTTCGCATCTAGTTGATAAAAACAGCTATAGCGGCTCTCGCCCGCATCTTGCGGCTCCGTCCCCCGCCCCTCTGCGGGCGCGCCCGCACCTCTCGCCACGGACCGCGGAGAGGGAGGAGCGGCCGGTCCCGCCCCGCCCCGCCGCCCCCAGGCTCCCTCCCGCTCCCTCCCTCCTTCCCTGCCGCCGGGGCTGGAGGTAGTTGCGCGGCCGCAGGCGGGCGGGATGGCGGTGCGGGTGCTGCTGGCGCTGTGCGCGGTGCTCGCTGCCTGCCGGGCGGCGGCGGCGGAACCCGCGGCGGGGGCCGCCAGTCGGCGGCGGCGGCTGAGCGCCGAGGAGGGCATCTCCTTCGAGTACCACCGCTACGCCGAGCTGCGGGAGGCGCTGGTGGCCGTGTGGCTGCAGTGCCCCGCCATCAGCAGGATCTACACCGTGGGGCGCAGCGCCGAGGGCCGGGAGCTCCTGGTCATCGAGATCTCCGACCGCCCCGGGGAGCATGAGCCCGGTAAGGGGGCGGCCCCGGCGGTGCCCGCACCTGGCCATGCCCGCACCTGTCGGCAGGTAGCGGCGGGGCGGGGCGGGGCGGCCGCCCGGTGCTGCCGCGGGGACGGGCGCTGTCCCTGAAATACTCGCTGCGGCAGAGACACCGGCGGTCAGCGAGCGTTTGCGGCCGGCGCGAAGCGGCTGTATGCCGCTGCCCTTGGATTTAGCGCCCCGTTGCAGAGGGAAACGCGCTGAATTCCCCGTGAAATGCCAGGAGATGCGGCTGCGGCCGGAGCGACGGCTCTGGGAGCAGGCGCTCGGCGCGGGTCCGCTTGGCAGGGGAGGTGCCGGCCGCCCCTTCCCCGCACGCCCCGCCGCGCCGGGGAATGCCGTGAGGCAGGAGGCTGCGCGTGTGAGCGGCGTGACACGGCCAGTGTGTCCCCGCGGCCGTGTCACCCACCGCGGCAGGAACCGGCGCGGATGTCTCGCGATGTGTGGCTGGGTGTACTTAGGATGTACTGGGACATTTTTTATTCAAGGAAATGTGATTGATGCTGTGCACTTGTTTTACACGTACGAGCGTGCATATTTCATTGTTTCCAGTTTTAGAATCGATAGTATCACTAATGTCTCTATGTGAAAAGGCTTAATCATGAAAGCCGCTCAGTACCTTTGGCCCAGCCATAAGCCTCCTGCAGTCATTTCCCTCAGTGGATTAGAGCACAGGTCTGGAAGTCTGTGACTTCTAGGTGGAGATATGGCTTCTGTGAGTCTCCGGGGATTTGGCCAATACAATTAGCGTTTAATATTCTGCTTTATGACCTGAATATAACCTGGCTTTGCATCCTCAAGGGACTTAATGTTTTTACTGACTGCGTTAGGGCTACAGATAGAACTTGAAGGTTATAGGATATTGGACATAAGGAAGATGGAAGAGGAAGGGAGGGTAGCAGAGCATTGTCTTGAAAAATGTAGGAATTGCAGTGAAATTTGAAAAATTTCTTTGTGGTGGGCTGCCACCTTGATATGAGGGGTGAGGATCCTGAAGCAAAGAATTATTCTATTGCCGCTGTGTAATTTGCATGATAGAATGATAACTCAGTTATTTCTGTGTCTTTGGATTACTATCAGGGGATAGTCGCTACAGCTCATTTATTTGACTGTTGTGTCAAGCCAGCAAGGCTTGAAAGAGGGACAAAAAGAGCATGCTGTCCTGTCTGAGATGGGGCTATGGCTCTTCCTGAAGACACACTTCTCCTCTTGGTGTCAGTGACGGGAGAAAGGGTTTGTCATTGAGCCCATGCAAAAGGGAATCCAACAGTATTCCTTTCCTGGAATGTGCTCGGTCCCTCACTAAGGGAGGCCTCTAGACAAAAATGCCACATGTTGCAACGTCCAAATCACATGTCAGGGAATGTGATGAGTCCTGGCAATCTTTAGTGGTGGATGCTGAAAATGCTGGGTTTTGGAGGGGATTAACCAGGGTTTGAACCAAAGCAAATTCATTGTTTTATTTCAATCCTCAGTTTCATTCTGTCAGGTTCTGAGAGTTTTTCAAAAAGTGCAGAGCTACAGCTCTCTGCAGTGGCACATGGGAGAAACTCGGGGTCTTTTCAGGAGGGGCAACAAGCCAGACTACATGCATAGTTATGTTCTGCTCCTTTGAAAGAATTCTAAAGGCGTTGATAACACTCCTGCTTCTTTGTTATAGAGCCTAAGCACCTTCATATTGTGCCAATGGTTGCATTAGTGGTGTTTTCTTCTTAATAACGTGCCCTTTCTTCCACTGTGTAGTAAAAGGCAACACTGTTTATTTTTGTATGTGAGCTTTTTTAAGCTATGCAGTAAAAGAAGTGGAGCCTTGTACCAGCCTTGGCAGGAAATACGAGGCTGATTCTGCTCATACCTGAGGGGGGAACCTTGCTCACTCTGAGCATCCTACTTAATTCCCAGGGCAACATATGGAGTAAGGATATTTCGTGAGATAAAGTTTTCAGGATCAGAATCTAGTTTATCATAATGTTATTATTAATAATTGATAGAGAAATTCATAGACACACATACATACACACATAGACTTATTTTTTCTTTTTCCCTGACAGGCCAGAAAGTTGTAATTTCTGAGCATAATCTATTCCTGCAAGATATCCTGAGTATCATTTTTAAAATACAGGGAAGTATGAACAAAATATGTGCTGTGGTTCATAGATTTATAGTCTGTAGAGAGCTCGTGCTTCTAGAAGCCTGATGAGTACACAGGGATGATACCTGAATCATCTAGTGAACAACTGTGAAACAAAAACGTTTGTGTTCACTTAGCGAGCAAGTTGATGACAAAATGGATCAGGAAAGTGTCAGCAGAGCATCAGTAAAGACTCTTTGTACTGACTAAAGAGTCTTTGTACTGAGTAAATCAAATACTGCACATACATGCAACCATTGCGTAATCACACATGGCCATGAAGCATTGTCAGAATGTATTTGATAGTATGTAATCATATAAGTCAACTTTAATTTTAGAATATCAGCTATTTTTGAAAATGAATGTGTAATATATGTGCAACATTTGAAAAAGAAAAAACATGAAAGAAATGGGAAAATTTTAGAAATGTGCTTTGGACCTCCAAAGCAACTGGAAAAAATCCTCAGTGAATGAAGAAACTGGAACAAATTGTAAAGGCCTTCTTTTTTCACGGAGTAAATATACATTATGAGGACTTTTTTTAAATCCTGATCCTGCACTGAAAGTCAGAATGACTCCGTATGAGCCAGTGTGGTTTCTTGCATAATCAAAGTGTCTTCACAAATCTTGGAAACCTTAATTAGTCACTTGGAAGATGCAAGTTGAGCCTTCAGCCTTTACTGAGCTCTTCCTGGAGACATGATAAATTCCAGAAGCGTGAGAATGCCTGAAGTTTCTGATGCTACATTAAATACTTCAAGAATGTGCTGCATTTTCTGCAAACTTGAACACCTCTGCTTCAGTTGTGGTTCATACCAAGCAGAGTTTGGGGTACTATTCTGCAATTTTGTGCATGTTGTGTTTTGGTTTGTTGTTTGGTTTTGTTTGTTTATTATGTTGTCGTTGGGTTTTTTTTAAGTTTATTTCATTTTTTGTGTGTGTGGGTTTTGTTGTGTTTTTGTTGTTGTTGTTGGTTTTTTTGGCAGCAGTTTCTTTAGGCTGATACTGCACCTGTATGGGAGATTAGAGCCTGCAATCATTGATGGAAAAAAAGCCCTTGAATAAGGAAAACCACAAGCCAGAAATGAAGATATTTGAACTTCATAAAATTTTTATACTGAGGCAGGTATATAACCTCATGCATATAACCTCACTTTGAGTCAGTGAGGACAATCCTTAAGGCAGAGGAAGACTTGAATGAGTCTGTGTCAATGGTTAAGTATAGAAGGTGTTGCATGAACCTAGGCTGGAAGCAATCAAAATGTTTAGGAGTAGCTTTGGTTGCATGAAAAAATATGGTTTTGTCCCTGGGCTTGCCAAAAATTGGCCAAGTTGACAGAAGGTGGTGGACAGCAAGGTAAGATAAAATGAGGAGAAAGAGGTTGTTGAAACTTGATGGTGCACCAAGGGATAGCAGAGGACAATTGATGGTAAAACAGAATTTTTTTCTGGGACACACTAAGCAATTTTTGCCTTAGTTCAGGTACAGGAGGATATGGACCACTCCTGCTTTGGATGTCTGATGTTCTGTTGAAGAAACACACAATGGATGCTGATCTCTAAAGGCTTGTAATTTGTTACCATAATTAAGCTCATTTTGAGTATAAGTTTTTATTCTTTAATAGCAATGAAATGTATTTAGAACTGTTGAATGCCAAAAGCAGTTTGTCCAACGTTAATGTTCAGCCACTTGTCTAGGCGTGCTGCCACTTCTGACTCATTTGTACTGTTGATTTTGGAGATGGAAGATCAGTCCTCTCCATTACCACTTCACTTTCAATGTGAAAATGAATAATTTTGACACTTACAAGATTCCTAGGTTAGATGTTTTGGGTTGGGTTTTTTTTGCGTTTACAAGAAATTGCAGGTAAATAGTTCTATGACCTCCTACTTTTTAAAAAATATAAACTAGTAATATTTTAGTAGTGTTTATTTTTCAGTGTTTAGTTTTGTGAAGAAATCCTCAAAGCAAGGCTTATTAATTGGTTGGTTACATGTGTAACAAATACAGGGTCTGAAAATTACTTTTGCATAAATTGGAGGAAGAAGATGGATGAACATGTAGATTTTGTGACAAAAAATGACCTGCAAATTTGTGACATTTTCATCAAAGTGTTCATGCTAGAGAAAAGGAAACAGAAATCCTGAAAATAACAGAATAATGACATTGTTTTAAACAAAATATTCAATGCTTTTTTAGTGTTAGTGATTTTACTGTTCATTCTTTTCCACAGTCATCATTAATAACACGTCAGATAGAAGGAAAAGGTTTATTTATAGTTGAGTGAGACAACTGATCTTCTAGAAAATTGTGTACCTTGGATTTTGCAGTTTCAAACAACAAAGCATTGTGAACCTGTGTGGCAGGAGCACACTGAGCGTGAGTTGAGCAGTGCATTTGTGACTTGGAGCATTTTCAGGCCCTTGTGGGTGAGACTTCAGTTGATTTTATGAGGTGCAACTCTGCTACATTAATCCTTGGACCCATCACTTTATCAAAGACCCCACTTGGCAGGATGAGGAAATGAGTTGGGTGGGTCAGTGCTGGCACTGAGCCTAAATAAGCTCCTTGGCTTACCAAATTATAGCTCCTGTACTCGCCCCCCTCCCTCCCCGATCACCAGATGTGAGGCTCTTGACTTTTCACACCACAGCCCTGCAGTGCTAGAACCATTTCCTCCTGCAAAAACATAATAAAAGGGAGACTAAAAGAGAAGGGAAAATCATGGCTCTATATTGATGAGTGGGGAAATCCAAGATCTGTCCGCTAATACGGAAACCATGCCTGTTTTTAATTCTGTCAATGAAGTGATCCCTTATTCAGCTGTGGCACCAGCCGTGTGAGCTTGTGTTTTTGGTGGTAGGAAATTGGGATAAGTAAAGCTGACAAATTAAAGGGAGAAAAATCATTTCTCATAATGTCTTTATGTCACTGTTGCACAATACCCATTTTAAAATATTTTTTTAAATTATTGTAATTTAAACCACTGCAGCTATTTCAGAGAACCATGAGCAAGTGCTGCTCTTTTGAAAAAGAGAAGAAACAGCAGGAAAAAGGAGAAAACATGTAGCAGGCTGCCATGATTTCAGCCCATCATGGGCAGGAGTCAGCTGTACTGCTGTAGCACAGTAGTCTTAGAGTGGGGAGACTACTGGATATCACCTGTACATCTTATGGGCTGTCCTGCTTCAGATGGGTAAGTGCAGTGCTGGGGTTGATGGCAGGGCATTTTATCAGTGGTGAAAGTACAGAGCTCGTCCCTTGCTTATGGTGATGTCATTAGATACAGCCGTTCTAATTTTATCACCTACAGTTAATTGCACTTGATTTTCTAAAGATGCTTTTCCTTACTCACTGAATCGGTATGTAAAAATCTTTTGAGCTCTTTGATTGGCCCTGTTCATATCTCCTGTATTTGCAGAGCATTAATACAAATTGCATGTGGGAAGAGCTTGTTAGTAAATCTAGGTGTTAGAGAGCAACCTGAATTTTTGCATGCTTGAGTTTTAAGCAAACACAGGTTTTAATCAAGGGCCTCTCATTTAGCATTCCCTTTCTGAAGGGAGATGTTGAAGGGTAGAGGGCTGGTTGCTGTAAATGCATGTACACTGAGTTCATACTCATCCAGCTGCACTCCATAAAGGTAGGGGCTGTAAATGAGTGGATATAAGCAGAACAGTTTGTATCAGGAGTACAGGAGATGCTGTGCTGACCATTTTCTGTCAGCTGTAGTTTAGCTTCTCTCCTGGCTTAGGAAGCAATCCTCTTTAAAGGTGAGCTGCTGTCTGGGCAGCCTGGTGATAAGAGCATCTGCAGCATCAAACGGCAAGTGGGAGTAGGGCAGCTGCTGGTGTCTATAGGAATGGATAAAATAAAATGCAGAGTAAAACATGCTTAAACCTATTACTCATGTAGCCTTCTGCATTTGGACATTTTCTTTCCTTTGTGCATCAGGGAACAGATTTTCTTTCAGAGCTTGTGAGGATATTCTGGCTTTCTCATCAAACACCACCAGGGATATGCCACTGACTTGCCTGCTGGGAATGCAGATCTGGGGCTGGCTGTACCTTGTGCATTCTACAGAAGACTGAGAAGCTGTAATTACTTTTCCAGCAAAATCCCTTATGGGCTTTAGTGCCACTTGGGATATCCCCCTGGAATCACTCAGCCAGGATTTGGCCTGGGGTCATCTCTGGCAGTACGATTTTAATGCTACCTGCATTCAGAGTGGGGTGTTCAGTGTCCTTTGCAGACTGTGTAGGTTGCACAGGTTTTCGAGGGCTGTAAGATTTGCTGGCAGGAAGATGGCTTTCTGTGCATGCTGAATGGGTTTTTAAATAGCATGCTTTATTGTTAAGCGCCCTGAATATCTTCCTTTTTTTTTTTAATGTACTTCATAACATGCAGTTTTTTGAAAATAGATTTTTCTTCCTTATCATTTATTTAAGAAAAAATATTACTTCCTTAATAGTTCTGATTTTGTCCTATTTCAGTTTTCATGTTCAGCTAAAAATAGAGGTGTAGAATGCCAAGAGAAAAATGTGCCCACGGAACTCTGGTGAGAATCAAAGAGAGGTAGACACGTTTATAGATCACATTCGCAGCTAGTTATTAATGCTGTTCACGTTCCCACTGAAGTCAATGGAAATTCACAGTAAGTGAGGTTAGGTGGCTGTGCTAGGCAATCTGCAGTGTTTTCTAGAGATACCCTCACTCTAAATTGCTTCATGGGCTAAGGTATTTAAAGACTTCCCTTTCTGTTGTGTCACTTAAAAAAGGGTTGAAAGGCTGTGTGCTACCTGTGAAAACACTGTCGATCCCAGCTACGTCAGAAGTTTATCTTTTATTTGCTGGAATAACACAAAGGACAAACAAGCTGTGGTAAAAAGGTCTGTAATTATTAAGAATAAACATGACTCTGCAGAAGGCTGCTGTTTTATTTTTTAGGCTCAAAATGATTCTGAATATGCAGAATATTCAGTTTGTTGATCTGACGCAGGCTGCTTTTTACAATCCCACTCCTTTTGAAAGAGTTGATTACTTTTATTTCTTTTAAAGAGAAGAGTCATCATCACCTCCCACACCTGCAGAATGCCTTAGCAGTTCTCAAAGAAAACAGAAGGGGAGCCTGTTTTGTCACTTACTTGGCTTAAAGCGATGTTTTATTATGGAGACATTAATGTGAACTCCAGAGAATTAGTGAGAAGTCTATAGAGCATGGTGTTTCCCAAGATTTTGTGAGACATTTTGTTAAAGCCAGTAAGTTGCAGTTGTGTGATTTCTCAAAAGTGACCTCATTATTAAAGTAATTGTTAATTTTTTTCAGGAGAAAATGTTTTTTATTCTGTAATTTTGTAATCAGTATCTCAAGCCTTTAAATTACATTGAGGGTGAAAAGCACAAGACAGGTATTCTTATTTCAGAATAAACACAAATTTTTGGTTGTAACAGTGGAGTTGTTACTAGTCTCAGCCAATAATATAGTATTAAAACTAATTGAGAATTAGTTTTGTGTTCATTCCACCTGATTTTTGTTTTCAGAGGTGGTATGTGATTTAAAAGCCTACATACTGGGCATGCGTATTCATGCTATAGTCTCCCTTTTACTGGTTATCAGTTGGGCTACAGTGACCTCTGAAAACGTCTGTTTTCCTTACTGACTGCCAGAGGAGGTAACATTGGGCAGGCTTCTGACTTAGGAACATGTGCAAGAGCTTAAGGTTAAGACCTGATGAATCCCAGCCTTCATATGTCATCATCTAATGTACCTTGTTGTGGTTTATTGTGCTTGCTTAGCAAAACATACCATTTATTAACGGTGTCTGATCTTTCCCCAGCAGGATAACTTATATTGTGAAGTCCTCATACCTATTTTAATTCATGTTCCTCCTAAAAAAAAAACAAAACCAAAAACATCATGCCACATCTTTTTTTGGTCTGCATTTTCTTTTTTTAAAAAAAGTCTCATGCATGTAGTACCACAGAGTCTTGGTGTGGTTTTTTTGTTGTTTTGTTTTTCTTCCATTGAATTGGGAATTAAACTGTAAAGAAGATTTGTAACTGATTTCTCTTAACATTTTGTGGAATCAAGCAAAAGTGAAAACTGCAGTGTGTACTTTCAGGCTTCTGGGTAAGGTAATTGAAATGATTGCAGAGTTACAATGAGCAGAGTAAAGGGTGTAAACTTCACATATTTCATTTTGGAGTAAGTTGCACATCAATAGCCAGAGTTCAGTGAATTCAATGGAAATGGGATGTTATATATGAAGGTTATTTTCTGGTATGCTGAAGCTAAATAAAGACATCAAGGGTCTAGGTATTTAAAAGGTTGGGAAAAAAAATCCTTATCAGTAAAATGATAAGGATAAAATGGTAGCAGAGTAGATGGGTTTGATTTGCTGTGTGACAGGAAACGGAGGTCTTTTAGTTGCCATAGGTTGGCTTGTATCATCTCAGGATAAGGGTGAAAGCTGGTGCTGTATTGGAAGTGGATTAGGAGCTCTGCAGAACAACAATGCTGAAACTGAGCAAGTACCAGCTTGACATGCTGGGATTTTGGAACAAAAGTTCTGCCATACTATGAAGAAACACCTCTATGTGCCGTGGTGCCATAGCTGCTCCCTGGCACTGAAGTTGTCACCTCTCTCGCTCCTTTAAGGAGCACTGCTGGAGACAAGGACACTGGACTAAAAATGATGTCTTGATCCATAGTGCAGTGTGCCAGTGCTGTGCCAGCTGAATTGGCATCGACTGCCTCTTCCTGTCACAGCAGCAGGTGATTGATTGGGCCAATACAAAGGCATATGTTAGAGATGTGTCTGTGTAGCTATAATGGCAAGGTAAGAGAGAATCTTGAATCATAAACCTGTGGTTGACAGTTCAAAGCCAGTAAACATCTGGTTTTAATTAATTCATTTTCCAAAGCGAGACATTTATAACTGGATAAGCAAGTAGGTGCTTCCTGGTAGTTATTCATATTGAATTATGAGCAAAATCTGACATCCTTGTTTACTCACAAATGAAGTCCCATGGAGCAAGCTGAGATAGCCATTCTTTGTATGCAGCTGCTTATGGCCGTGGAGCATGAGCTGCCTGATTTATGACCAAAGAAAGATACTGCTCTGGCTGCAGAGCCTGCCCACAGTGAGAACAGCCATTGGATGCCATTTTGAGTACTTATGCTTAGGTATGATCTGCCTTAAAGCAGATGAAAAGAATTGTTTGATCGGGGGGCGTTGGACTGGCCAAGGTTTATTGAGCTGTTTTCTTGGCCAAGACATCCTTACTAGTGTAGCAGCTTGGTGATCTGGCAGGTTTTTTTGGTATCTAGAAAGTATGACCCCAACATTTGCCATATTAGTTCCTACCTGCTTCCTGTCAGTTTTTTCCTAGTAGCAAATAGCCCCAGTGTTTGTGCTGACTTAGCTATGCATAATGGACATATGGTGAGGAGTCGTCAAGAGTTTCTCTCCCCGTTTACCTGTTGCAGATACACAGTTTTTTGTTTTGTTTAAAAATCTGCCTTGATAGCATGTAAGTATGAAGAAGGTACCAATTCCTTTTCTTCAGTGCTGATAGGTAGAGTCAGAGACAGAGAGATCAATGTTTGTGAAGTTTCCATGTCTTGCAGTTAGGGGAACAAATCCATAGTTGAAATAAATAGTAAAAACCTTCAGTGAAAATCTTATAGTACAAATCTTTAGTGGGAAAGTCTATAAATAAACAGAAACAGAGGAGCATCTGTTCCTTGATACTCCATGAAGCAGCTGATAAAAATAAAATCTGTATTATAACAGTAGCCAATACAAAGTGAAAAAGCATCTTCCAACAGAAGACCCCTGAACAGAGAAGTTTAGGGGCCAAGAAGCTCATCTGACTTGAAAATTGAAGAATTGTCTGAAATAGATGTTGCCATGGAGACAGAGAGGATTAGCAGCCTGAGACTGATTTCATTGGTCTGCTGCTAGCACAAGTTGCTTGTTTGAGTAGCATTAATATGTTGTCTCATGCTGCTTTATATGCGGAGACCATCTGGCATTAGTGGTATTTAAAGGTGCAGTTCTGTTATGGAAAGATTTGGCCGACATGGATTGATTTATGTTTGCAAGATAAGTTACAAGAGTTAGGAGGACTTTGAAAAGCTGTCTTGTGTATAAAAATATTCTGAAAAGTCACAGCACGTACAGAGATGAAGTGAGGCTTTGGGAAGGAGTACAAGGAATTTCAGAAGTTTGTTTTATACTCAGTCAGCACATATTTAAAATATTCACTGGACAAATATGCACTTTTCCATGTTTCTTCAGGTGTGTATGTGAAGGCAGCCACCTTTTTACAAAAATAAGCCTTTTCACTTTGCAGTGCGAAGCTGCTTGGGAGCTACAGCTCCCCCACCTTGAACAAACACGAGATCATATTGTGCATCATATTGTGTATTAAGAAAAAGTCTGTTTTAGAGTTAAATGAACAAAACAGAGTCCATTTACCTTACTTCAGAGTCCATGATTTCAAGAAGAAATATTTTCGTTTAGTTTTTTTATATGGCTTTGAAAATGTATTTTATAGCAAAGTATTTGAGAAGAAAGGCAGTTTGTAGAGACTAAGATAAACCTTATCTTTGATCTATTTTTAGCTGTGAGGCTTCATCTGCTTTCCTTAATACCACTCTGGAGTAGGAGTTATCTTCCAAAGAAGCTTATATGACAATACTGACATTCCTCAGAGGCTTATAAATTTTCACTTCTTTGTTCTTTGATAAATATTGTCATGATACTTAATTGTTCTCAAGGCTTTTTCCCCACAAGAGATGGCTGGTTAAAGAGTAACCAAATAATAGCCATAAAATGTTCCTGTGTGAACTTATGAGTTCCAGTGTGGAGGTCTTTTTATGGGCTGAGCATCACAGGGAAAGTGGCTGGAGAGAAAACACTAGACCAAATTTGCAGTTAGGTCTTGATATTAACACTATGAAAGCATAGGAATGGAAGCATTTTTACATTCTCAGCTTATCAGTGTCCTGAAATTACTGATGAAAGGCATTTATAATGGTGTTCTGCAGGTGTGTAACACTTGTCCTCAGATATTCATTGGATATTAATGTGTTCTGTGTAGTATGGTTATAAAATGAAACAAGGACTGTTTCACAAATCTTTGTTTTAAGCTTTTATTCCGGAGCTCCAACTTTGGTGCCAAAATAAATTCCTCATATAATTTTGCTTCAAGTGCAAGACCCAAGAAATACATAGCTGTGGATGTCCTACCCCCTTCAAATAGCTTTAGAATGATTATGTTTGATACTTGATGTTTTTACAGCTTAGTTCTAACTCTGTCAGAATGAATATAGGGCACAGGAAGAAAGCCAAGTAACTTGTCTTCTCAGCCCACTCCCAACACCAAGTTCCTTGTTCGCAAGTCAGGTCAGTCCCTGGAGTTGGTCAGTTTGTTTGTTTGTTTGTTCTGGTGTGGGGTTTTTTTTTATTTTTTTAAAACACTGTCATTCAGTTCTCTATAAGACAAAGCTTGGGTGCGGTTTTGGGCATAATTCACCCAAAGACCCACTTCACAGTGACACAGACAGTACTACTGCAGGGCTTATTGCTGCTGTTATCCCTGAGCTGCCTTCCAGTGTTACCTCATCATGTCTGGCATACATCTACTTACTCTCACAACACATTCAGGGTATGCCACACACTTTCAGTGTGTGAAAGTATTAAAAATCAGCCTGAGAGGCTGTGACCCTACCCTCACATGATTGCAGGCCCTTAGAACCGGATAAACCCAAAAGTAATTACTTCTTAAAGACACACTGTGGGGCCCATAGTAGCCTATTCCAACTGTGGGGGATGATCAGGAGGGACTAGCCCTGAGGAGCCAGGGTGTGACCACCTACACTGCTTGGTGTGCGGGGGTACCCTGGGTGTCCTTAGCAATGTAGGCATACCCATAATTGTTGCTTTTCTGTTTTATTATTTGTGCTTAAAAACTTCATTTCTGAAGTCGCGGATTTTGGCCAGATGCTTCTTCATTCTTTCGCATTATTTGGTTTGTTTCAGTTCTCCAGTTACCGACATTTGACATACCAATATTTATAGTCTGGGAATGAACTTTTTTTTTCTCCATTCCATTCACTTCCAAGGATGGAATGCTGCTTCCATTTGTGCTGCATTTCCATAGCACTTAAATGAGCCTACTGCAGCTGATTAAACTATTAACAGATTATTTCAGTGTGAGGAAAGATGATAGAATGGAGAAACAACAGCATCTGAAATACTGGTTGTGCTACATAACATTATACTGAGGTGCAAACTCTGGTGTCCTGACTGTCTGGAATTGAAATAGCTGCAACTAGGCTTTCTTGTCCAGAGCGTCCAACACAATTCTTTAAATTTGCTGTTAATGTGAAGTGGAATGAACATAGATGCATGTGTCATAAGTTTTGTGACCCGGTAGCTCTGAAAACTAATGATATGGAAATGTGCTTTTGAAACAACCAGCCGTAAGTGCCTAATGACACCTTCTTCTCACAATACCACCGCAGTAGCTCCAGTAGATACAATAGATGTATTTTAACAATACATTCTCTTTGTTTAGTGAATTACTTAAATATGATTGCATATGATGAGGACAATTTCAGAAACTTGTAGTTAGAAACAGCTAAATCATCAGAAGGTGAAATGTATACTGTACAAAGAATCAATAAAAGGCTCAAAAAATGCTTTGTTGAAATATAAACAGAGCTGTTTTCAGATTTATGCTTCCTAAGGTTTGTCCCAGGTAAATTGCACCTTTGGATGGCATTCCAGAGCCACTCCTGTAGTCCTAGTGAAATCACAACATGAGGTTGCTCTGGAGTGTTCAATTATTGCTCTGAAGACTTGACAAAGATTTAGTGACCATTTGTGCCTCTGACTTCCCCCTTAAAGTTGCAGAGAGTATTTGTTCTGTCTGAACCCCAGTTCACCCTCTGGAACGTGGGAGCAGTAGGGCTTGTACAGCTTGCTGCAATCTGTGAGAGGGAATTTTTTGTTATCTGTGTTGGCCAAACACCACAGAAACTGGAGATATTGTTTAATGCAGTCCAATATGTTTTTCATTTTCTCTTTCCTAGGAACTGGAAAGATTAGGATGATCTGAACCAGAAAAATGGTTCTTTAGTGTCCTCTCTAATGACTTAGTAGCATTTTCTTCTGCTCATCTGCTCTTGCTAGCACAGAATATGGTGTCTCTATGAGTTTCTTATTCACTTAGTATCAACTTTAAATTGCTTTAAATTCTTTTCCCCAGCATAAAATAGATTGGTGTGGGGCAGGATATTGAGCATTATGCTACCAGCCTGAATTAGGATGAGAGCTGCATTTTGCAAAGGACAAGTCATCATCCAGAGTTGCACAACTTATAATGTACTTATTGCCTGCGCCTGTCATCTGGGAGCACTTTCCATATTATTTCCATTAAAATTAAATGTATGGACATTGAGTTAGATAGACCTTACCCTATTGGTGGTATAAAAACTGTAGGTTGAAACCTTTATAAGCTTACAGTTATAATTTAGGCTTGTTGCACCCTAAGCTGTGATTGGTGTCTATTTTTTGATACAAGGATTCATTTAAAACATTTTTCTCTTTCTCTTTTTCTTCCTCCTTTCTTTTAGCTACTACTCCTATCCTTTTTACCCCCTTTTTTTTTTTTTGGTCACTGCAGTTGTCTTTTAAAAGCAGCCTCTCAAAATACAGCAAAGGTGAAATAGAGGAGAGGAAACAGAGAAGACTGAAGAAAATGTTTCTTTGCTACAAATTCTGTAGACTTCCAGTTCTCTCCAGCCTTAAGGCTGCATTATGCGGTGTATCAAGATTGTACTGTCTAGAAGCAAGCTGTAGCTGTAATGTACAAGACCATGGCACATTAGTCAGCAATTTGTTTATAACATTGTGGTTTAGAGCAGAAACCCTTTCTGTAGGAGATTCTCCAGCAGAATCTCAGGAAAATTGAAGCAGCTCTAAAAGGAAATGTGCATTAAAAATGCCAGGGAGAAATCACAGAAAGGGATCCTCCTCTGCCATTTTTAGTTCTGTCATTAAATATCCCTTTCAAAGCTTTGAACAGAGATAGAAATCACATTTACATTTAGATACATAAAAGGAATACACAATTACATCAGTGGTTCAGCTGACGGTGAGATGATTGCTGCAATCTCTAATAAACTGGGGTCTGTCGTTGTAGTTTGTGTCTAAATAGAAACCTCTGAGCAAAAGATCATGGGATTATAAGAGACAGTAAGCGTACAGGGTCTGACCTAGTATCTAGGAATGGAAGAAGCAAACAAAATATTGTGATAATTTCACCATTAATACTTTTAAAGAAAAATGCTTATTTAGTTATGGAGATTTTCATGTGCAGAGTCAACAGGAGTGTGGATCAAACTCTTCCCTGTGATTGCTTTAGGTGAGGGATAGGTTAATTTCAATTTGGTCACCCTGCTTTTCTGTTACTTTCCCTTTGGTTATCCTTGTGTTACTCTTTGTTGTTTAAAAACACATTGAAATTAATGCAGCATAATTTCTCTTTGTGTTTAGTTGGCAAATTGGGTAGCCCTTGTTTAATTTTTGAAACAATTTATCAGACATGCACTAAGTGCACTTCAAGAAATGTATGTCAAGAGTTATTTCTTCCAGCTTTCCCATTAACTGGATTACAATGATTAATACATCTTTCAGGAAAGCAGTCAAAATTAAATAGCATGAAAATCTATATGGGTTTCAGTTCTGCACACAGTGAAGTGAATTGAAGCTTTGCAGTGACATCAAGGGGTCTAGAGTTTAACGTATTGCTTAAACTGTTAAGTACTATGAAAGTGATACACAAAAGTTGGCTATATGTGTCTTCATAAGCCATTAATAATAATAATAATACAACTTACCATAAATTAAAATTATGTGATTGTGTGTACCTATTCATGTGTATGTGTACATTTTATATCAGAAATCTTCCGAAAGGTCCCCATACAAAGGAAAAATCAAATCTCTTAACCACTGGTTGTAAAGAATCTGTTTCTTGGCAGCTGTAGCAGAAGCTTATCAATGTGGAAGCAAAGGTGCACTTATTTGTGGGGTAATTGCTGAGCTGATCTTTACAGCTCCTTGAATACTCAATAAGAGACAGTAAATTTAAAAGACTGGAAAGACTTACTCTAGTCCTTATCTTAGACAGGAGTCCACATTAAAAAGTAGATAAGTGGTAAACTTTCCAGCCCTTCATATTTGTGCTGCAATTACCTTTTCATAAAGCAATGGTATGAAAATGTGAAAAGAAGCATAGCACCAATGGATCTGAGATTTTGTTAATTCTTCTGTTCAATAAGCAAATGAATCCCAGAACATCTGATGATAATATACAGATACGAGTTAACACACAATTGTACCTGATCTTGTGTTGTAAGTTGTTTTATATTGTGAACAGCGCACACAGGAAAGGTTTAACAACAGGTACGATATATGAAGCCCATGTTCTTCCCATCTTTCTAGTCATTTACACAGCTCAGTTGAGATATTTTGCCTTTCCTGATGTTAATTACCAAAGCTTTCATGATCTTCAGTGTGTGCAAAATTGATATTCTGATTGATTTTATTTCCTATTAGTTTGGCTATTCCT
>JAWWLV010000144.1:33866806-33878312 GCA_035041135.1 Platyrinchus mystaceus
TAAAAAATCCATTGCGCAGGCTTGAAAGGTAAAAAGACCTTTCCCAGATCTTCGTTCGCGAAGACTGGCCACGTATAATATACAGATACGAATTAACACACAATTGTACCTGATCTTGTATTGTAAGTTGTTTTATATTGTGAACAGCGCACACAGGAAAGGTTTAACCACAGGTACGATATATGAAGCCCATGTTCTTCCCATCTTTCTAGTCATCTACACAGCTCAGTTGAGATATTTTGCCTTTCCTGATGTTAATTAGCAAAGCTTTCATGATCTTCAGTGTGTGCAAAATTGATATTCTGATTGATTTTATTTCCTATTAGTTTGGCTATTCCTAGTAGCAATTAAACTTCAGGCTACTTCAAAAACCAGTCTTTTTTGCCAAGCTCTTGGGGGGATTAAAAAAACCCCAAAAACTGAAGACCAAATACCAAAATCAAACAACAAAAAGAGTTTGGAAACTCTTTCCAAACTGCTTGTTATTTTTCAAGCTTTGGAAAACAAAAATGTATTTTTTTTTATTCCTGTAGATATTACTTCCTGAAAAATTACCAGAAAAGGAAAAGGGGAAAAATATCCATATAAAAAACATGACAGTCTTGTCAGTTTAAAAAAAAAAAAAAAAGAAAAAGAAGAAAATGTTTTAGGCATCTGAAATGTCAAAAATCACAAGTCTTCTGCCTTGTAGTTGCATTCCTTGATTTCCTGGTTCAGTCAAGATGCTGTGGAGTTTTCCTGGAATGGTCCTAATTCTCCAGTGGCAAAGTTTCCCCTTGAACAGAGACTTTTTTTCTCCCCCTCCTAATACAGATTGATTAAATAAGTTTTAATGAAAATGCATAAAATCACCCAATTATGAATCAGTTTGAAGCATGAAGGTATAGTTGGAATTCAAGTGTCAGTTTGCCATTCTTACATGGTGTGTCAAAATTCACCAGTTGTTTACTTAGGTTTTTTTGGAGGTGATTTCCTGGCATAAGTTGACTCATCTTTCAAAACTTCAAGCATTATTATATATTATAAAAAAAGGTCTTCTGAACTTTTTATCAACTCTGTAAAATTCAAAGTGCACTTGGGGAAGGTTTCTCAGGTCAGCTTGTTTGTTTGACTTGCAAGAGTGAGGACAGTATCTGTAACACTGTGGACACAGTGGGCCTGTCTCACCAGAGGATCAAGGCAAACCAGAATACCATTGGTAGGTGGCTGAATGAAAGATACCCCATCAAACAGTGTTTCAGATGTTCACATTGGGCTCAAAAGCCTTAAAGATCTACTAAGCCTAAACTATGTTCAAGTCAAGAGCTTGCTTTGTCTGCAATTCAGTAATTTCAAAGGGGAAAAACATAAATAACTTTAAAAAGGAAGTGATCTTAGAGAATGGGAACAAAAATACCAAAGGTAACTTTCTAAAACTTTCTCATGTATTGAGGGGGTAAGAGCAGATAGGTTAGAGGGATATGGTACATCTTGAATAACTGTTTTATTTAGTTCTCTGCAAATAGAGAAAAGACATAAAAGAATCTAGCTAATGTTAAAGTCTGTGAAAAGTCTTTAGATAAAAAGAAACAGAATTCTCCTGAGAGTGTTAGTGTGTTGCTATGTGAACAATTATAGTGTGGTAGTAGAAAATGTTTACTGAGTGGCTGCTATTCTGGGAAGGGTTTTCTGTTGGCTATATTAAAAGAGAAAGAAGTGTTTTGATGCTAGTTAAAAAGATTTGTCCATTGTGAGTCTGTTCAGTTATGTTTACTCTGAGGAATCATGGCAAGCCTATTTACCAAGGCTCAAATAGTCTCTAAAATTGCTCAAGAGTTAAGAAGACATTCAAGGACAATTTCATTCTCTAAAATATTGATATACGGGTAATTATATGTGTGGAGGACATATTTATTCAGAATAGAGATGCACAAATCCAGCCCTTCATAGGGTGTCTGCTAAATAACTAAAAGTGCAGCTGTACAAAAAAATATCCCCTTTACTTTGTTTAGTCAAGTCACTGAATCCAATGGTGTTGATAAAAATATGTTACCAGAATTTTTCCTCTCCTTTAATAGAGCTTTTCCTGAGGGGATTTTTCAGTGTTTATTTGTACTGCTAGCCTGTGCTTAAACCTGCGTCTTCATCACTGTTGCCACCCACTTAGGTAGGTTAAACTTGCCCATGCTGCTTTCACACCTCTGTTTAGAAGATTTTCTTGTGCAGTGTGGTTGTTGAAATTGAAATCTGAAGAGGAGACTGGGATAAACAACCCATTCACTAAAGAGATGTCACAGAATTTTTAACAAAGTCAGATAGTAATTTATTATATTTCCTAATAATCTGGAGGTTGACACCCTCCAAAAGAGATGATCTTCAACACTGGGAGACATTAATTGCCAATGGGACTGGACGTATTTTAGTATCCAGGTATTCTGGGTAAATAGGGAAGGAATGAATTAAATGTCTTCCTTTTTTAGTGATGATGACATTGTTACTAGGTTTTCCTTGATATTTTTGTGTGAAATAATGTCTCTAGGTGATATCACAAAGATGATGTTCAACATTCTCATTCTTTTTGATGTGACTGTCTTATTGAACTTCTTAAAATGGATTTTTTTAACATTTCCCTAATAATTAAAATAAATATGATTTATTAAAGTAGTAAAATTGAAGATAACTATTATGATTTATTACATGTTACATAATACATATTACAAGGGTTGGACTTGATGATCTCAGAGGTCCTTTCCAACCCATCTGATTCTATGAATCTATGTTTTCTTTCATCAAGGAAAACTTTGGAAACTAATATAAAACTTAATTATAATTTTGAAGTTTTTTCTATGTTTCTTCCTTCTTTACATTGTTATTATGTTATTTTTTTTAATCATAACTCTGGAGGGAAATTCCTGACCTTTTTGTTTTTCCCACGTAAGTGCTGAACTGCATTTGACATGTCAACTCATAAAGTTGTCATAATGTTGTGATTATGGTTTCAGACCTGTGTCTCTGTGAGATTTCCTTAGGAACCTGGAATCATAAGCAGTGTTTGTAGATAGACTCTGGAATTATAGTTCACTGATAAGTGCAATGCAAACAATGAATTAAGAAGTGTTTTTAGTTAATTATTAAGCGTTATCATTTTTAGAATGATCAGAAGAGAAAGAACTGGGCAAAACTCTTCATAATTCTAGTAAAAGTGAAATGAAGTATATATTATTTTTATGTTAATTTGACTTTTGAAAATGATCTGTAATTGAAATTGAATTTATCATGGACTAAAACATCACTGTTAAGGATATTTTTTACTCAATTCAAGTTAATTTTTTGTACAACAAAGATAAATGCATTGTTCTTGGATATTAAGGTCAACATAGCGGTGGAAAAATGAACTGGCTCTTGTAGGAACAGTTATGCACTGCACTGCTACTTAAGTGAAAGTAGAAATTGGTTACAAGATATCTTCCAGAGGTAAGAATACTGTGATGATGAATATAATGGAAAAATGTAAGAGAGGAAGGTTAAAAAATGGCTCAGAGGGAGCACTAGGTTTTAAAGCACAAAGCCTGCAGAGGCAGCAGCAAGAATAAGTTCATCTTTTGACACAAAAAGTAGGACAATGCATGTCCCATCCCTGTCCCAATGCATATGATGTTCCATCAGTTTCTAGTGCTTGAATAAAACAATCCCAACATTATGGTTCTCTGTGAGGCCAAACGTTAATTTTACTGTTCTGTTTGTCAAGGCCATAAAGAGTATAAATGCAAATATATCAGTTTGGCAGTAACCCAGGACACATAGCTGCTGCTGCCTTGGATGTCCAACATGTCTCCAGTGAATAGACGCTATTACTGTGCCAGATGGAATATTTTTCAGGGTGGATGGGTAGAAAGCAAAGTGCGAGGATTAAGATTAAGCAGTGGTGAGGTTATGGATGGAAACTAGTATTCAGTGTCTCTCATCAGAGAGAAAGTAATAAACTGTGCAAACTTAGTAGTGAGGAGATGGTTTATGAAAAGCAGGTAAAGACATTAAATAAGAAAATAATAATATAAAAAAAAGACAGGAAAAAATGTAGTAACATTCAAGTTAGAAAGTTAAATTATGAAAACAAATATGAACAAATCCCCAGAAGTGTTCCCTCTCTGCTTGTTCTTAGACCAGTGGCAGTTGGTCTTGTTAGGTCTGTGGCATGAGAAACCAATGAAGACTTCCCCCTCCTCCCCTTTTTGTCCTTATTACCAGCATGATAACCCTTTGCAATTTGAGATGATGTGAAAACAGCAGGATGCTCCGTGTGGATGCACGTTCACAGGGTGAGTGGTGATGAAAGCTGGTCGTTAGCTTATAGCAAGGCCTTGGAAACATTAACTTGGTGGCCCAGTGCTACCTGTGTCTGAGTCTGAGCATGGCACTTGGAGTGAACTGGCCAGAGTCCCATCGACAGGAACACACAGCGCTGAGGCACTGCTTGTTTGAGGGCTGCGTGGCTCAGCATCTGGTACCTCAGAAGAGGGCATTGTTTGAGCTCAGGCTGCCAGGTTTACACTTTCTCCCTGTTGTTCCCCCTCTTCTTAGGTCCCATAGTGAAGCTTCCTCCTCATTCCCCCTTTACTTTAGTGGATTTCCAATTTCTTCAAACTGTTTCTTTGGTGTCCTCCAAAACATCACTTTGAGTCATGCAATAGCATTCTGGGCAAGTGACTGAATTTCAAAGTGCTGTTTTCCAGTCACTGTGATATTGTGAGACTGCCCTTGTTCAGTTACAAACCTTGCAGCAGAACTGAACTCGTTCCTTTCAGAGGCTTACATGGGATATTATTTCATATTTCATCCTACTGTCTGCCTAGGGTAGCTTATACTGGTCTCTTATTCTTCTCTATAATTGCCTTTATTAATTTACCTCTTATAACAGCTTAGCTCTTAACTGACCCTAAAGTCCACAATAACTTTTGAAATATTTTGACTAGGTGGAAAGGGATTATCTTCTGTATTGTATTTTAACCTCAGAAAATCCTGGCCTCCTGTTCCTCAAAATGAAGGACATATAAGTGTTACAGAAGCACAGCAGCATTTTTATTTGCACAATGATTTCCAGATGAAAATCTTAGCATGTATTAAGTATTTTCTTCATTTTTGAAACTGTGTTCTTTACTTATCTTCCAACATAGTTCAAATATGCCTCTCTCTCTTCTATATCTAACATTCTCTAATTAAGATAAATTAAAAATGCACAAGTGTTTCTGAATGAACATGAGTACTTGGAAGTTCTTGGAAGAAACACACTTTGTCTTAATGCAACACCTTATATATGGGACATAGGTTGATGAAAGTACCACGCAGTACCATAGCCTTACAATCTTTAAGGGGAAAAGGGTTATTTTTCTGTACCCTCTTCAAGCCCATATAGTATGAAATGAAGTTTGTATGTACCATGATGTAAAGTAGGATTTATGCTGCTATGTAAACCTTGATATGATGCTTTTGCCTTGTTTCATTGCTTTGTGATTAATTTTTGCAATATATAGATTCAATAGAGAGATTTGAATTTAAGAAGAAGTGGAGTTTAGCTTGTCTGCTACCCAGGATTCTGCTTCCAGAACAATTCTTTGAAATTACCTACATCAAAGTTTGTGTAAGAAAAAAATAGCATTAGGAATTTTTGCCAGAAAAATGTGTCAGTTTCAGTATCCCCAGGCATAGAATACTGATGCCAGAGTAAAATCTCAATTTCCTATATTGGACAGAAAAAAGTACATCGAGCAGAAAATGTGCTGTGAATGGAATATGTCATGTCTCTTTAGACCTCTGAAATGTACAGTGTCACTGAAGGTAGTGTATCTTCAGAGTGGATTATTTGTGGAATGCACATCTGTGTTACGTGGTGCTCATTAGAACAGTAGTGTTTGCTTCTGTGGTTTGCTGCCACCCATATTTGTCTGTCCATACCTTTTTGTCTGTTATTCCTTTATAACTAGTTGCAGTCAAATCTAGGAGCGATAGAGGAATCCCATACCACAGAACTGAAAGAGTAAACCCACCAAACTAAATCATAAAAGAAGTCCAGCAGAAAAAACTTTGTAAGAGCAAAATTGTCTTCCTGTATGAAATAGTACAGCTAGCACCATGTGTAATAGAAAAAAGAAGCAAAAAATGTAAAATGTTACTTATCTAGGTCTTAACAGATAACTTCTTTCATATGTGCTTATACATTTGAAGTGTGAAGGTTTTGCACTTTCAAAATCTGGGCCCTACTTTTATTAAAAAGTGGGTACTGAAGTTAGACTGAATACACAAATAAATAAATGACTGTTGTGAAGCAGTATGGTGATCTTTATGGCAGCTCTTTAAACTTATTTCAGGCTACCTTTCTGCTCACTATCAGAAACATGTTTAAGTGTGGTATTGAACTGTAGTGTGATTACTTCAGATAGTAATCTGTCTTCAGTTTGTAGACAATTTGGCACAGAATTTGGAGTGGTTTGACACTGTTTTGTCAAATCTCAGATGGGCTAAAACATTTTATATTCTGTAGAATGTTGGTTTTCTTAATGAATTAATGTTTCCAGCCCTTCACAAAAGCCAGAAGTGCTTTTTGAGTTTGCAGGCTCAAAGAGGAACCATAACATTCTGATTTCCATATTAGCAAAGATGTGAATACGAACTGTCACAATACATTTGAATATCAGCATTTACTCTCTTAAAGATAAATTTAACAGCCAGATTCACTTTAAAAATAAAATTGTTTTGGCATGGACCATTGCCTTTGACAGGTGCTTGGATACTGGCTCTCCAGGATGCTTGCAGTCTTTTAACTCATTCACCTGTGGGAAAAAGAGACTTTGTCTAGTTCTAGATAGGATTGCCACTTCATAAGAGAAATAGAGTTGAGGGAAAAGACCTGCAAACTCCGCAGGAGGAGAATATTTCAATCCATATAAGCCACAGTGAGGGACTGTGAAGAGCAAATCTGCTTTTTTTCTGCTGATGGTCCTGTGTTGTCAAGCTGCAGTATTTCACCTGTTTGTGATTGTTGCCTTTCTTAGACTCCTCTGGGCCATGACAGCTAATTCAGGCACTCCACAGTGTCACACTTGAGTGTGCCCCTTAAGCAGCGTGGCCATTCCTGGCTCAGCCAGCCTCATCCTGAAACCTTGTTTCAGGTCTAGGACTAAGCTGTGAAAGGCAGTGCAGACACCTCTTTCTTGCTCTCATGTCTCCCTTTTTATCCCCAAGACAGGGTGCTTCTGTAGAACTGGAAGCTGTTTTGTAGATTATAAATAAAAGAAGAGGCAAAAGAAAGCAGCTGTGAGAAACCTACATCAACTGACATATGAGTAGTAGCTCAGTGCAAGGAATTGTTATAGAGGTCAAAGTGATAAAGAAAAATTTACTAGAAGGTTCATCAGGTGAGGGAGTAGTCTACAAAGGCTGTCAGGAGTTAGTTATTTAAAAATAAACAGATGAACATAGAAGGATGCTTTAGAGCAAAATCTTCTGGCAGCAGGAAAATACAAACTTTTCATATAGACCTTGTCAGCTTCTCTGGCTTCTTCACTTAACTGATTAAAAAAATAGCTGTCTTTCACTCTTCTATGTTGAGATTTAGACTGTTCTTGGGATTTAAATGAACCTATACTTGAAGGGCATAATGAAATTGCAGTCTCTTCCCTAGTTTTGTTTAATTTACCTGAAAAGTATTATATTCACTAGGTGTGACATTGTTTTCATAAAACTTGTGTTTTCCTTTGTAGGTGGATTTGTGTGAGTGTAATCCCAATTCAGCAATCCTAAAATAAAACCATAAGATAGCACATTTCCTTCCTTCTTTTAAATAGAAATATGTATCTGTAAAGCCCAGTGATAAGCAAACAGCAGCTGAACCTCACATGTCATCCTGCTTTCTCTCATGCACATCGATGTGATACTGAAATTACATGTGTTAGGATACTTCTGTAGTGAAAAATCCATGAAGAAAGATCTCTGAGGTACAGCTGAAAAGACTTTCAAAAATATTTTAATACTCTTAAATTTATTTTTTTTATTGGTACCGTATTAGCAATATGCTCAGGAAAAAATATAGTGTAATAAGTAGTGTAATGTATTTTTTTTCTCTGCCAGTATTCACTTGCTTTTATAATAAGCCTGCAGTGAACTGATTTTCATTTTGTTCATTCTTGCTTTTCTTACATTATTCTGTAATTATTCTTACATTATTTGAACTGTTCCTGAAGAAAAAATGTAGTCATATTCTGTTGTCTATTTCAGCTGAATGTTGCTTATTCTGCCTATTTTGGATGTTTCTTTGAGTCCAAAGGCTTGTAATACTCAATACCAAAGGTTTGGTACTCAATATTGTTGCTGTTGAAACATTAACGGACAAAATATTATTAAATGTTAAAACCTCAGTGTAAGGTTAGTTAAAATATTAATTTGTAATTCTAAGCCATTAATGATCACTTCTGCTGTCCACTGAGCAAATTTTAGAACCACCTTTCTTGCACTTGCTCTTGGGACATCTTTGATAGCAAACAACTTCCCCACAGCAGTGTCAGAGGCAATGATTGATATCCTTCCTTAGATCTCTCCTTAAATATTTACTGTTGTCACAGCAGTTCTTAAAGATAAGGGAGAAAAAGGGGTTAATGAAATCTTTGTTAAGATCATTGCCTGCCCTGTGCTTGCCATATGCTTTTATTCTCTTTTCTTCTTTTGTTTAGATAGTAAATGCTCTGAGAGCAGGTACAGTCTATGTTCAGTGGTGGCAGACTGGTGACTGTCCTGTCATGGAGGCTGTTACAGGCTTCATGGTAGTAGTATTAATGCTTGTATGGGAAGTCTTGCACTGCTGGAGTGGCAGCTTAGAGTAAATCGTGAGTAAGATCCCAGAATCACTTTCTGTACTCTGACTATCCCTTATAATTGTGTTTGTGTGCATGTTGGGAAGGAGAGTCTGTCAGCTCTGACTGATGTGTTGGGTTTTTTGGCGAGTTTTTTTTTTTTTTTAAATGCCCATTGTTTAGTGATCAGTACAGTAAACTGTATAGATTTTTCATATTTCTATATAAGACTCAAGCCACTCACCATTGACAAGCAATCTAAAATAGGAGCCTTTCTTTTTCTGGGAAAAAATATCATGGTCAGACTATTTTTGCCTGGTTGAAAGAGCTGTAAGCCAAAGCATGAAATGCTCATAGCAGGCGTGTATAATACATAGCTCAGAAAGCCTGATAATGTCTGGTTTCCTACATTACGCAGTGTTATGTTTTAGTTTGATAGTTTGTAAATTATGCAGCCGTGACAGAGCAGCGTCTCGATGGAAGTCTGGGAGCTGTTTCTAGTCAGGAAACTCTTACAGTTCCTGAATTTATCTCTTGGATTTTTTTTTTTTCTTCTTGCCACAAAAGAGTTAGGTTTGCCTTCCTTGCCTGCTTCCTTTGTTGATTATTTAGATCTAATGGGGCCTTCTGAATAGTGCAAGATGTGCTAATAGCATTGTTGCCAGTGTGAAATATTTTATAAGCAAACCTTGGTTTTGAGTTTGTTGCTTTCATGGAATTAAATACTAGACTACCATGTCCAGTGGGGGGCATAAAGTTTACCCTGAGATCCTGGAAAGCATTTGTTCCCGGCATAGCCTTATTGCTAAGGGCTGCTTTCATTTCCCTCTGTAAAGAGTGTAATTCTCTAACATTAAAGAGTTTGAAATAGTTGTCTTAGTATAAGACATAGTACAGTATAATTGTCTTAGTATAATACAGATGCAATTTTACTTTCTGTCTTCCTTTTTAAGCAGAATAAGAGATAAGAGGCTTAATGTTGTACTAACCTCAGTGTCCAACCTATGGTTGGTTACCAGGTTGAGTTTACCCAGCAGCCAGTTGAGCACCAACACCCCACTACAACCATGTGCCCAACACTGATACTTTATGTGCACTTTTTCTAGTAGCTTTTCAAACAGTGTCAGTATTCTAATTTTCACACTGCAAAATGGAGTTGTCAAGCCTTTTTAAATCTGTTGGTTCGTACCTGGTTTGAAGAGAAGGCCTCAGGGAAAATGAATGACCTGGATAATTTTAACATGAAAAAATTAATTTTTATGGGTTAACACAAGTACAAAGAAAATATCCTTGGAAACAAAATTGTCTTAATAGGGCCTGTATTGTTTTACTCTCAGATAAACTATAAGTAGGTTAAAAGATTTGCGTAAAAAAAGTTTTCAAAGGTGGATAGAACCCAAATATGGAAAAACTACATCCAAAAAGAAACTTTTCAGAAATAAAGACTTGATGGAGAATTTAGTAGAATTAGTGGAAAGTCTCTTCTAAAAGTTGCTTTTGCTTGAGTCTGTAATGCCTTTTATGGCAAACTCCTGAAAATGTGCTTGACTTGATATTTCAGACTAACCCCTCTGACACTGTTTAATGGACATGTTTAATGGTTCAAGTCCTACAGCAAGGGGAAAGAAGATAAAACTGAGCTCTAAATGCAATTTTAGTGGTAATTTTTGCTACTAGTGAAGTTAAAAGGGAAAATGTCTTTATTGTATACATATAGAAGTCTTTATGGTTAGAAGAGCAGCCCTAACAGCTCAAATATCATTGGGTTGTTTGGGGAGAAAAGTATATTTCCTTCTTGCTGGGTTGGTAGCATGTCTTCATGAGTTATGTGGGCTGGCTGCTCTTTCCCAAATTTGTTGCCTTTTATTAGGTGCAGTTTTTAATGGACAATGTGGTAATCTTCAGTCCCTTTACTTTCTCATTTCCTTGTTCCTAAAATCTGAACACAATTTTTTAGATTAGTTACATTTTGTAACTATTTCTGTTTTCTTTATGGTTTAGCAGGCTGCTGGAAAAAAATATACTGAAACATGCTTTTGGCAGTTGTAACACTGTGATCATAAAAGTTAAAACTGGGATGAAAGAAAAAGTTAAGTACATATAAAAAAAGTAGAAAACGTGGCAAAGACTAGGTAGCTAATATTTTATGAAACAATCTAAGCAGCTTTAAGTTTGTCTTTTAATGCAAAAATATAATAATTTCATAAAAATGTTTTTCTTTCAGATTGTTTGATTAAATAGGAATGAACTAGCAAATTGTAAGATGTAACAGGGTTAATAAAGACAGGGATTATTGGGTCACTTCCCAAAAGGTTCAGTTTCTCTCTCCCTCTTGAAGTCATGTGGTTTTGATTTTGTTTGTGAACTGTGCCAGATCTGTCTTTTCTTATGATTTTGAGTATCTGCAAATGCAATTTCTTTAGTTAAAATTAGAAGTATGCTTTAGATCTAAGAAGATGTTAGCAAAAAGAAACAAATGAAAATAATTTTCATGACCTGGAGATGACCTCCTCGATGCCTGAGTTTCTCAATGAGGAACATTCATGCTTTTCTATAAGACACTGGTCTCTCAGTGCCAAGGCCGCAGGTTCGAATCCTGGGTCCCCTGGGCAGATGGAGCTCGTCAGCCCCTAAGGCCATCCATCTAAGAGAAGGTCACTCGAAACAAACCTACGTCCTGAGGA
>JAWWLV010000144.1:33878412-33899318 GCA_035041135.1 Platyrinchus mystaceus
CTCGAAACAAACCTACGTCCTGAGGACCTCACTGCCATTGTCCAAGCCTGCTTGGCCCGGCAGATGAACCTCAGGATGAAAGGGTGGGCTCAGTTCAGCGCAGGCTGCGTCTCACCTAAAAAATCCATTGCGCAGGCTTGAAAGGTAGAAACACCTTTCCCAGATCTTCGTTCACGAAGACTGGCCACTTACCTGTCCACGTACATACACAGTGGTAAAGAAATAGTTGTATACAGTTAGAAAAGATTTTACATCCACATTACTCAGTACTATTTGTCTCTTGTTTGTTGAATTACTGTTGTTGAATTAAGAGCTTGACAGATGCATAGTGGATCAGGCACCAACCACATCATCTTTCTATTCAATTGGCATTATTGTTTCCTATGTTCCCTTTTTTCTTCATTAGAGAAGTTTTTCTTCTCAAAATATCCCAAATACCTTGAAGCTCCAAGTGAAAATATTGCTATAGGGTTTCTCAGGAGGTGCCTTTTGGCTGTGTTATGCTCTCTTCTGCAGGCTGGGTGGTTAGCTACTTCACGGAGTCTCTAGCCATGAAGAATGATAGTATGTGTGAGAAAAGTAATTTCATGAACCTCAGAATATTTTGAATAAAAAAAGGTACAAAATGCATGAATCCAGCTTTTAAAAAAGTGCCAAACTTTATTATACCTCGTCATTATGCCTTGGCAGCCCTCTACACCTGCATAAAATTGAAATAAAATGCAATAAATCTGGCAGGTAGGGCATGGTTTTGCTCTTGGTTTCAGTGCTTTAATATTGGTCTGAATTACAGAAGTGTGGCAATATATTTCAGCTCCTAGTGTTTTATTATACTTACTAAAAAATATAAATGACGACACAGGAATCATGGTGAAAATGCTCAGACTGATGCCAGATACTTCTGATAGCAGTAAAAGAAGTCCTTTGGACTTTTATTAGAGCAGGTATTTGTCCTCCGAAAAGATGTATGTTTGCACTCGTATGATGTTTTCTCCTTAATTGTCAGAAAAGAGCTTGTCTGATGTACTGCTAGTGCCATAAAAGAGAAAGTTTCAAGTGAAATGAAAGGGACAACAAAAGATGTATTTGCTGTAGCTTTTTGTATTGCTCAGAGGAAACAGTAATTAGACAGTGCTAGGAATTAATCCTTGATTTCTGACCCTGCTGTTGTGGCCCTTTAATGTGCTTGGCATATTGAAGGGACAATAGTGGTATAACGTCGCTATTATTTGCCCTTTTGTAAGGAACGTGCCTTGTTACTTTGAACTAGCCTTTCTGCTTGCACTTAGAATAAACTCTAGGCAGGTTGATTTTATACCAAATTGCACATAGCTCTATTGTCGTACGTAGAGCTCATTACAAAATATGAAGTTGCTCAGCTTCCATTTGACTTTCTGCATTTAGAGGTGCTGTTCAAGGTCAGGATTGCACTTTCTGTTGTTCCTGACTAAGACCATATGTACAACTTCTTTCTCTAAATGCAGAACTGTCTTACTACTCTTTGGAGGAAAAACCCAGTGGAAGCTCTGAGGAAAGCTGAGAAGATACCAACTATTACATTTGTTCCCTATATGAGGAAAAAAATCTGGTTTTAGGACACTAGGATGTATGCTTTTGAGCAGACCTAGAAGCCATTACAGATTTTTTGTTAACCATTTATTTCTATCTTATGAAGGCTGCTCTGTGTCTTGCAGCTAAGACAGCTTTGCAATGTCAGGGTCAGTCTCCATATGGGATTTTTTTGTCTGGAGTTTCCTCATTTAAAGGCAAAACATCTTTTGAAAGCCTTCTGGATACACTCCCGTCTGCTATTGAGACAAAGAATTTGTCTGGTTCCGTTATCTCCGTCATTATTCTTGAGTCAGCAAGCTGTTATGATTCACTTCTTCCTCTTACGCATGAAGCTTGATTTTATTAGCCTCTGCACCAGTTTAGCTTCCTCTCCTTATACTGTGTTGCTAGGAATAATAATCACCTTTTTTTTTTTTTTTCTGTTTAATGTGTAAGGTGGTATGGGGAACATTTCCTAAAGGGTATCTCTATTTCAAATATATGTGATTGTGAAGAGATAGACCTCCTCCAAGCATCCAGGTGCATTTCTACCTAAACCAACTACAAATAAGTCATTAAGGTACGATACCAATTTTTATTTAGAATTTTACATACCACTGAAGAATTCTGAAGCCAGTGTTGCAATTTGGATATATAGTATTGCTCTACCACTTTTGATCACTGTCTGTCCACTTTATTTTCTTCTGCTTCATGCTGACCTGATTTAACCAACGCTCTCTCAAGAACAAGTACAATTGAGATTTACTGCTGGTTATCACATAGCATTAATACCTTACATGCACTTGAGAGACTTGAGAGAGCATTAGCTGCTAAAATCAGGCTGGAGGTGAAGTGCAGCAGAATAACAGATTTCAAAAAGACACTTTTTAACCAGGGTTTCACAGAGTCTGCCATGTTTTTAAGCCTACAATGCAGCTGTATTTTTTCTTGGAAAACAAACAAACCAACCAAAAAAAACAATCAACAACCATTATGCGTCATCTAAAATGATGAAACTCTGCTGTTAAAAATAATTTTTACTAAAAGTGTGATAGTAAAATAATTAAAAAAAAAGAATAAATTTCGGTATTTGTTGGTTTCTGAGAATATTGACATAAATCAGGTTGGTTGTGTTCTGATGTAAATGATGTCCTCTGTTAGTCATCACAATATTTTTTTTTTCCTCAAAGAAGTAAATTAACTGCATAATTGCTTTGCAGTTTGCCTTTGTCTTTCTTACTGTCCTTTTTTAAAAAAGGTCACTTTATAACACTTGCCATAAACTCCATGACCAATAATGACAGAATCTAAGATCAATAAATATTAGGGCTCATCAAGCAAGAGGAGCTATATAAATATGCCAATGCAAAACGAACTCTTATTCTGTAACATGCTGTCTACACTACAAACTTGTTACAGATGTACATTTATGAGGAGATTTTATCCCTTTCCATCTGTTAGCAATGCCCAGTGCACTTCAGCATCATCTGTGTGAATCACAGATCTGCAGCCCACAGGTTTTTTCATGCAGTGTCAGATTGTGACAAAACAGCACTGGAATAAAAGAATGTTCCAGTAACCAATAAGGAAGGAACATCTAGTGCGAGTAGCCTCAGTGGAGTAACAAGTGCCACTGCAATACCTCAGAAAGGCTCCTGGAAATCAAGGGAGGAAGTCTGGAGGCTTACCACTAGTTATTCCCAGATCCTTAAGCACAAAAGTATATTTCCCAGGGATCCAGAATGTCCTAGTGACACAAATTATAATACTTTTCAGTCAGAGATAGCTTTCCTCTGTGGAGAGAACAATGCAAAGAGTTTTGCTGGGTGAAGATGAATTCCTTGAGTGTGCTTCCCTTGCACCCGCCGGTACAGCCCAGGGCCCAAGGCAGTGATTCCCAAATGCTGCCCAAGCTTGCTTTCCTGCTGAAACATGGCCCTGCAGCGATTTCTGGGGCTTGATGCTACAGAGGAGGAGCCAGGAGCCCTGTCCTGACTTTACTTTCTCAGCCCTTTTCAGATTTGCTTTCTGCTCTGGGCACTGCTGGGAAATCACAGTGCCATCATTTCCAGCCTGGAAATTGCCACCACGCAAGCTTGTGTCTGCACTTCTGTGCTTTTGGCCACCCATTTGGCAGAGGGAATCATAAAATGGTTTGAATTTGAAGGGACTTGAAGATCATCTAGTTCCAACCCCCCACCATGCAGGCAGGGACCCCTTACACTCTAGACCAGGTTGCTGAAAGCCCCATCCAACCTGGCTTTGAACACTTCTAGGGATGGGGCATCCCCACCTTCTCTGGCCAGCCTGTTCCAGTGCCTCAATATATGTTCCAGTGCCTCAATACCCACACAGTAAAGAATTTCTTCCTAATATCTAATCTAAATCTACATAGCAATGTTTAATCAGGCCTGTATAACTTACTGGAAAATAATTATTTACATGTTTTCATTGGCTTTTTCTTTGTTTGTTTCCAGTAATAAGGGAGAGCCTTACTTCTGTTTCTTCACCATACTCATCCAGCGTTTCTACCCAGTTCTTTTATTTTAGAGTCTGGAATTTAGCTGCAATTTTTTTTTCCTGATTTCTATTTCTTTTCTTTGTGAAATGAGGATGTGTCTCCTGCTGGCAGCAGGCATTTGAACTAGTTATCTTTGAAATTTCCTGTGTATTTGTTACATGCAAAAGGAGTGAGATAGTCTAGCTCAGTCCTTTTGAAGTGTTCTGATGTCTGGCAAGTACTTTTGTAGTTGAAGTGCAAAAGCTGATTCTAGAGTTTGCTGAAGAGGGAAAACTTGTTAAATGAACTTGATAAGGAACCACCATAAATACATGTCTAAATTATGTATCAACTTTCTCTTTATCAGGTCTATTCTAATGATGAATTGATGGATTGAAAATAATCTTTGCTCTATCTGCCAACCAAAACTTGAGGGATACAGTGAGTGCTTTTGAAAGGAAAATTCACTTGGTCATACACTGTTATAAATAGAAAATTCTCCTCTCTTACTGAGTACAGTGGAAGACATGAACTGAATCTCTTACATCCCACAGCCAGCATTAGAGCAAACGTAGAGTTACTCATGATATCTCTGTACTGCCAGTGTCATTTACGAAGAACCCCAGGGTACATTTTGGTTCGTATTTTTTCCAAGCAGTGAGACCAAAAACTGGCAGGTAAAAAACCTGTCTCATACTGTGCCACAGACTAGTAAGGGTGGCTCATAGATTGGTAAGGGTGAAAAGCAATTTCACGTTTGTTTTCTTAGGAACCTCATCTTCAGTGCTGAGCTAACAATACTTGCTGCTGTAACACTGCAACAAATTCTGTAAATGCAAAGTCCTATTCGGTTTTCCGAGGGCACGAAAAATGCAATTTATTGTAAAACTCATTTGGTTAACCCAGTTGTATATACAGATGGTTATTTGTTGCTTCTAAAATTCTGATTATTTTTAAAATGTGCTTTGAACATGAAAGGGCTTTTTAACACATTTACATAAGATGAGGGTTTTGTGCATATCACATTTCGGTGTTTTTTATTGAGTTAAAAGGTTTTGATTAAATAAGTAAACTTGTTTTGCTTTACAAGGGATTTGTTATGATTTAAAGAATCATCACTACCTGTATTGGATAAAACCATCAGTTTGTGCACAGTAATACCAGTCTAGTAGGCAAAAATTGTTGTACTCTGTGGTAAAGAAGGTGGGCTTTTCCCAAAATGCTGGATACAGTGCTACACTGTGCAACACTTCAGTGTAAGTGCAGCATGTTGTGCAAAGATCACAGGGATGTGCCAGCAAAGAGCTGGAGGTGGGGACTGCAGGAGCCGAGCAGATGCTTTGCCCACTTCTTGTGGGAGGCTATGCCAAGTTCTGTAGCTGCTGGGGTGAGAGTGGGCTGTTGGAAACCTGGAAAAAACACTGAGTCATGCAGAACCTTTCTAGTGGAAATAGCTGTCTTGGGCATGAGGTAATCTGTCTGGAGAACTTAATTTCCAACGCAAAGACACATAAGATCTTAGTTTGAAGCCCAACTGACAGACTTTGTACTCAGTAGAATGTAGACCACATCTTAATTTGTACACATCAAGGCCAGCAGAAACAGCTGCTCTTTGTGAGCTTTCACTCCAAGTTTAATGTGTTGTACAGAATTTATTGTTAACTTTAATTTTAAGCAGTAGTGAAAATTTCCAGAAAGATCTTGAAACATAGCTGTTAAAAATGATGTCTTTTTTTAAAGCAAGAAGTTGCCAAAAGATCCCTAATTTTCTTTTGTCTTATTTTCTTCTCAGTGTATTTTCTTGCAGTTAATGGCAAGAAAGTGAAATATTAGGTTTTTCAAAGGCCTTCAATGTTGACCGGTTTTTGCTTTCATGTAAGCCACCTGTGAAACTTCCAGTAGTTTCCCTTCCAACAAGGTTAGACTAATGCTACTGTCTCAGTATAAGTTGTCCTAAAATCATAGCAGGCCTCTACAATGATTTAGAAAGTAATAGTGCAGTGCAGCTCTATCTTTCAATGGCATTTTTGCACAAATTGTGGAGATTTAGTTTACAGGGTGTCTAAAATCTAAATTTTCTAATTAGTTCACTTTCCTATCTCACATCCCCATGTATTTTCTTCTTTTCCACTCTTTTTTCATGTTCAAAGTAGAAACCCATTTTATAATCTTTGGGTTTCCATGTAGTTGATCTCCAGAGAATTTCTTTCTCTTTAAAATATGAATAAAAATGTGGAGCATAAGAAAGTCTGCAATAACATTTAATGAATTAACTTCTTGCTAGCGAGGGTTTCTGGGATTCTATATGCCATTTATCTACAAGAGAAGTTTACTGGTGGCCATATTAAAAATGACAAGCAACTGTAAGTAATCAGAAACACTAAGTCTGTTATTTCAGGAATGTTGCAGGCTTTTCCATAAGAAATACAGGAAAGCAAGGGGACTTAATTTTTGAGGATATTCGAGACTGGTTTGCAAACCAGTTTATTAAGCACTTAAACTTCACAGTAGTTAATTGTTTTTTCTCCACATGGTTTACACTTCCATGAGTGAAATACTGTACGGTAAGGCTAACTGCTTGACATTAGACCATGACTAGTGGCATGACATTGCCTATATAATTAGTATGTGCTAAACTTTTCGTCTCTACATTTTAGAAAATTACTCTTTACTGTACAAATACAGCCTGACCTGAAAATGGCAGTCGTTAGTCACAGTTAATTGGATGACCTGTCTAGCATTAATGATGTACCTGCTGTTCCTAGGAAACTGTGGAAGACCTTTGCTGACAGTAACTGCAGAAGCGAATGATGACATTCACCATGTTTGTCAGGCACCAGAAAAGCACGACATTTTAAAACACTTTTTTCCTCAATTGTTTATCAGGTTATAATGTACCACACAGTCAATCTAAGAGGGATGTAAAAGCTCTCTAAAAGCCATAATGATGATGGCTTAGGTTTCACCAGAGATACTAAGATATTTATAAACTTGATTGCTGCATTTCATTTCTTATGTTAGTATCCACTGATTCATTCATTATCTCAAACCTCTGCATCTGAGCTGAAATTAGGTGTAAGTATATATAATGTCATACACTGTTTGCAAGACTTACTTTTGCTATTATGAATGAGAGATTATTTTTTGTCAAATATACTATCAGAAAATTAATAAAATTCATTAAAGAAGAATTTTAAATATTCACTGCTTTGTGTTTGTTATATCTTGCACTGTGGGAATCTATCTAAACAATTTTACTTTTTTTTTTTTTAGGGGGTCAAATAAATAAGAAAAGGCAATTATATTTCTTTAAGCTTCTTCCTTAAACTTACCTCCAGTTCTGCAGTGGAACAGAAGTTTTCCTACTTGTTTGGAACAGAAGTTTTCCTACTTGTTTGAAACAACTGTTTAAAAGTTCTTCATCAAATTGACTTTTACAGAGTCTTTTAATAATAAAAAATAAATTCTGTGAGGCAATTGCAGCTACAGAACCTTATGAAGGGTGATTAAGGCCTGTATTAAATGGCTCATGAAGGATTAATGGGAAGAGCAGCTCTTCCTCTAGCTAAGTAGCGTGCTGGCAACAGGTGACCCAGAGGCTGTTTTCTCCATGGGCTGGGCTGTTTTCCAGAGAAGGCTGAAACTTTTAGAAATGGTATGGCAGGATATATTCTATGAATAGGCCAGGGAAGCCATAAGGTCTTAAGGCTGATGGATGCCATCCTTGGCGTTTGAGATATCTGTGTTAGCCCATGCAATAGTGGAGGAGGTGGTGGTGGTTTCTTTGGGTGCAGTAGTGGGCCTGGGATGCTGGCTGCATTCCAGAGTCATTCACTAAAACTCAGCCAGCTGAGCTTGCTTAACTCAGCCAACAGGGTGATGGGCATTTTACTGTTGGCCTCAGCAGTCTGCCCTTCAGTTTAGATTTCATTACCATAGAGAAAGAGAGGATTAGGAAAGAGTTTAGGTAGGAGGGACTCAAAAAAAAAATAATAAAAAAAAAAAAATAAAAAAAAAATAAAAAAAAGAAGGTCCCCAGAAGGTACCCCCTGAGTTGCAGTTTTTGCTCTAACAAGGCAGACAGAAATGTAAATACAAATTAAGGGCTTCATTAACTGCAAGTATGTATCACCAATAGTAGCCTGTAGAAGCTCCCTCAGCTTTTTTTGAACACTGTGGTGACAACTAATAACTTCATCACCATTGTCTCCTTTTCCAGAATGGATTCCCTGATTTTGTTTGCTCATGATGGGTATGAACAAGTAGTGAGTGGACTGCTAATTCCCCCCCCAAGCTAGTTTGTGGTGTTAATTTGTTTTTGCTGAAATAAACAGTAAAAATTTGTTTTCCATGGAGCAGCTGCAAAATTTGGAAGTGAGACTCATTTTCCCCATTGTTCTGTTAGATGTAAGTTACACTGTTGAAATGATTGAGTTTTGCTAAGATTGTTAGATACAGTATGAAATTCAATACCTACTCCTATTGAACAGAAACCCAGTATTTTTTTGTTTCTGTGCCTAGAATTAAGAAAATGGGCAGGGCTGGGGGCTGGCAGAGAAGAGGTCCCACAGATTTGGTCTGAGCAGCTTTGTTCTCTGTGGCTAGAGGACTGATAGGAGATGGGTTTCTTTCCTTCAGAGACAGGGATAAGAAAATGCCCAAGGGAGCTAAAATATAAACACAGGTTATGTTTTGAAGCAGGGCTGTTATTCAGCTCTCTGTTATCTTTCCCTTTTCATTCTTTTTGCATTTGCTTTTAGATTGTTTCCTTAACTCTTAGTTTGCTTGGAGTTTGGAAACATGGAGTTTCGCTGACACCTCACTGCCAAGAGGATTCTTTGAATATTGGTTTCACACTTTGTGTTATGAGTCATGTAATTTTTCTGTATCACTCTAAAAATGGTCATTGTTCTCTGTCACTGGAAATTGTTCTCTTGTTTTCCTGACCAAGCCCTCTATGCCATAACGATTGGTATGTTTGACTGTCCCTTATTAGTCTTCCTAAGGAAAATAGGGTTGATGTCTTCAATCATTTTTCATAGGAAACACTTTCCATATTTCCAGTGGCTTGTTACCTCTTCCTGACCTCCTTGCTCATTGGGGATGGGTCATTACCACTGAAGATATGCTGTAATGAGCCTGTACTCTTGGCTCACCAAGACCCTGTGTGACTGTTTTCATGAACCCTTCTAACACTGCTAACGATTCTTGGGGGAGGAGGCCGAGTAATACTGCATGGGAAACATCTGTTTCTCTTTATTCACTTGAACCAGGGCTGTAAAATTCAAGTGAGTGAGAAAGGTGGGTGATTAATGCATAGGTCTGGGAATCAGAAGAAATTCTTTCTCCCTCAGGCTTCCTAAGTGATGTTCCAGGGAAAAGCACAAGTGCAAAATGCAACCGTGTTCATATTTATGGCAGTAACAGTGTTGCTTTTTATCTTGTGAAGCATTTTCCCCATAAGTAACAGGCCAATATACATATGCATGTCTATTCTATGTATATTCTAAGTATATGTGATGTACAGTGCTGCACATTTTATTATATAGTATCCATCTGTTTTCTTGGGATCAGGTTGATTGCATGGTCTGATTACTCTTGATGAGTAACCCTCTTGCATTCCCTGGTATTAACAGATAGGAAGAAACAGTAAATAGGATGTCAGTGCCAAAAGAGGAAATGGAGGGCCACAGTAAGTGCCTTGTGTCCATCAGATATAATGAAACTGTTTCACTGAAAACTTTTTAACCTGTCTAGCAAAAAAATTCAGGGATGAATCCGTATGTACAAACCCAATTTATCTGGAAGGAAAGGAAGTCACGGTATTAATAGCACTGTGTCTGCTAGCATCTTATCACTGGATTAAGGTTAACAAGCACAGACTGAAGGGTCGTAAGTAGATACGGCTGCATGCTTGATTAGCAATTACTTAGGTCTTGTTTGTGTAACACTCTTCCTGGCTTGAATTTGCCCCTCTAATAGTGCTAAAGGCTATCACAAAGTGTGGCTGAAAACTATTCAGAGCATATAATCAGCTCAGTGTTTGATTAAAGCAGTTACAACATAACTACATTTTAAAAGGATAAGGAAAAAGGGGGTTTAGTCCAGAAAATACCATATTTCTCATTTTAGTTCCAGGACACTCCTTATAATTTTATTCAGTCATTTACATGTATACTAAAACCTCTCCAGAATTAGAGTCCAAAATGTAGTCTTTTAAAAGATAATACTTCACTGCTCTATAAGACATATCTTGCGTGATTTTAATGCCCATGGTCATGAGAATGAGACTAATGAGCAGTTGGGAGTATTGAATGGCTTTTTTATATAGAAAATATGTATTTTGAATACATATTACAGTTTGAGCTGAATATCCAAAACATATGCTGAGTAAGATTTTTTGGATCATTAATCAAGAGCTGTTCACTGGCAGTGCTTTTGTGAAATAATTGCAGTTTAATGCCTGTGTGTTGCAGTAAGCTTAAGCTATTCTTGGAGGGACTATTAAAGATAAGAAGCTTTATTACTGTCAGTTTATATATTTAAAAACTGCCTAATCAAGACATACTTTTGTAGTATTGAGGCATCAATTGAATTAGATCTGATTAGAACAGTAGTAATGGTAACTTTGGTGCTTGGCATTTATTTTGGCTCACTATGTTGTCCTCTGGTGGTCTTTCTCTGACTTTGGCAAACAGCTGAATATTAATTACCATTTGTTAAGCCACAGTTTAGAAAAAGAACGTAAATCCACTTTTTTGAAGGAGGTTTGCTTCTGGGAATACTGTTTCCAGTTATAGTAATAGTCATACATCTGTGCTGTGTGATCCACTGGTAATTTTTATATGTTTTTCTAAGACATGTTCTTGCTTTTTCTTGCAGGAGAACCAGAATTTAAATATGTTGGGAATATGCATGGGAATGAAGCTGTTGGAAGGGAATTACTCATCTTCTTGGCTCAGTACTTGTGTAATGAATACCAGAAAGGAAATGATACCATTATCAACTTGATCCATAGCACACGTATCCATATCATGCCATCTTTGAATCCAGATGGCTTTGAGAAGGCAGCATCCCAGGTTTGTAAGGCTGTGTGTTTAAGAATAGTTATCAATGTCTATTAGTCTTAGGATTATAATGACACTTGGACTAGAAGTTTTACAGATACATGTACTCTTGGTGGTGATTGTTGAATAGAACAACAAAACTGAAGTATTTCCTAATAGTACAGTAGGTTTGTTATTCTTAACAGGGAGGATTTTATGCTTGACTTTTCAACAAATAGCCTTTTCTCTTGTGACTTTACTGTATTTTAAAATGTAATGATCTTTATGTTTCTTGCATATTCTTTTATCTAAGTTCACTGACTGAACTGCTTCCTAAACAAGTAACTTCTAGTGATACCTGATGTTTCAGAAGTATTAGAAAAAGGAAAGCTGATGCTTTCTTTAAGAATATTCTCATGTAAATGCACTCACAAGAATTGTTTATATTCATCAGAACTTGATCCCAAACCAACAAACTTTGCAAGCCATCTTTTTTAATATGAATAACTTTGATATAAGTTTAAGCATGAGGCACTTGAATTAAAGTATTCAATCAATAGTCAAGAAAATTTAGTATGCATTTGAGGGTGATGACTCAGTCAAGAAAACATAATGCATTAATGCATGACTAGGAAATGGAAGCCAAATAGAGACCCTGTTGTACAGATTCTGGTGTGTATTATGTTAGAAGCCAAAGTAAGAATTCTCTTGTTTACAAGGTGTATTTATTTTTTAATTAATATGAAAATGTTGAAATTTTTAATGGGACTATTAATTTAATATTAAATAACCAAAACTTTATTAAGATCTTTATTAAGCTGGTTCTCACGAAGTCTTTAAAAAAAAAAAACCACAGACCTCTTTTAAACTATATTTGGTTGTATGTCTCCCTCTCGTGGCAGTGAAGCAAAAGCTGTCCTCAAATTGGTGCAACATTTTACTGCTTTGAAATCTCTTTCTCTGTAGATATTCTGTAATATTATTGGAAACTTTTGCTCTGTAACCAAACTACACCAACTTTTATATGGTTGCTTTGCAATTTAAATATGATTTATAACACAATTTGTTTTAGTGCTGCTGTTATTCTAATTTAGAAGTATCTTGGTCTTGTAACACAGTGTGTGACATTAGATTCAATATACCCCAAGATCAAAACCAGTAACCAAACTAAGCCTGCTTTAAAGAGTACTAAAAAAAGTACAGAGACAAGCCAGGGAAAACTATGCATTCTGAAGTCACTTCCTTAATGAAACCCAAAACTTATTTTTAGAGAATCAGCTTAAAGAAAACATTTTGCAAAAATTCTCATTGCGTCTTTATTTGGTGCTGCCATTTCAGTGAACAAAGCTAACAGACACAATGAATTAAAAGTTTTGAGTAAAGACTAGGGTCCTTCTTTACCCTGAAGCCATTTAGAGGAACTTTTAAACAACTGTGAACATTCCTTGTGGCTGGTGGATAAATCTACAGCTGCTCTGAGTCTCACTAAAATGAGGTCTGTAATTCACAGTCACAGGCAGGAGGCAATGGGGAAAAGCCAAGTCTTGAGGAAGACACAGCTGGCACTGAAAAATCTGTACTTCTGCTAATTTTACACATTCTTAGTCAAAGTGTGCCATTATGAGAATAATCCTGTCCTTCAAGACCCTCAGTGAAATAGAGGTTGGTTTTGTTCCCACAGAGGTCTCAGAAGAAATAGGGGTGACTCAGCTCTTGGTGCCTCAAAAGTTTGTACTCCCGTGTGATCCCTTCTTATTCTCAAGCACATGAGGGGTAAAAATACCCATATAAAGCTTGATGTGTAATCTTGTGAATCTACTCATTGCCCTTCTCTTTTTGTTCCCTTTCCTCATTCAGCCTGGTGAACTTAAAGACTGGTTTGTTGGTCGAAGTAATGCCCAAGGGATAGATCTAAACCGAAATTTTCCTGATCTAGATAGAATAGTCTACATTAATGAGAAAGAAGGTGGCCCAAACAACCATCTTCTGAAAAACATGAAAAAAGCCGTAGACCAGAATCCCAAGGTAAGTAGGGCCTGAATATCAGGCCACTTACATGCCCATCTCTTCCCTTTTATGCAAGCAAACATGTAGCAAGCTCTAAGAGATGTGTGTATGGTCTTTATAATTCATATTCTTCGGAATATTTTCTTAATTTTGTTACATTTATCCATCTGATGCTTCTTGAATTTTTCCTCAGAATGACTTGCTGTAGTAAACCCTTTTGATCCGTATCACTTAATCCTTAGACAATTCTTCACTGAAAACATGGTTTATATTTTTTTTTGTGTAGCCTTCTCCCTTGATTTGAAGCTATTTTTGGAAATATTCTGCATTTTTACCATTGCAAGAAATTCACTTGGGTATTGTGCTTAATTACAATGCCGGCTAGATAACTAATCTCACATATAACACATGCCTTTTTGTTAGCCTTCAATATACAGCCATATATCTGGAGGGATTTTTATCTTGTTTTGTTTACTCCCCAGAGGAAGTTCTAGAAAATATAGTGTTGTGACTGCAGTCCCATAGGACTGTGGCCTTAATAGTTGTATTCTGTCTTCAAAATCAAATTATTAATAAAGTAATTTTACTTTCCATCCAGACAATAGACTGCATCCTACAACATTTATCTTGAATTAGTTTACTTTCCTTGGTTTAAAATTTGATAGGCTTCCCATCCATAATGGGAAGAAGTAAAAGGTTGCTTTATTTGTGGTCTCATTCTGAGCTAATTTACACCACTTTTAAACTTATATTAATCTACGTAATATAATTATAAATCTAATATAAAGGACTGGTTTAGTTTTCTCTGAAGCCAAAATAAAATTACTGTTCATTTATCTGTCTTGTGTAATATATGTGATAATAATTAAGCCCATTGTATTTAATTGAATGTTTCTACATTGAATTATCAGTTTATAACTTCTGGTAATACTATTTTGTTGTAGCTTGCTCCTGAAACGAAAGGTGTCATTCACTGGATAATGGATATTCCTTTTGTGCTCTCTGCCAATCTTCATGGAGGAGACCTCGTTGCAAACTATCCTTATGATGAGACTCGGAGTGGTATGTAAATGGAAGTTAACATGAAATAGCAGGAGAGAAATTTCATTCTATACTTACTTCACTGCTAAGGTCCACCTTGTAAACATTATGTCATTGCATTGTAATGACTTATTTTATCATATTACCACATTTATGAGCATATTTTCTAATTTTGAAGATGATAGTTTGTTTCAGTAGATTTACATGACAAAAATTATGTAATACCTGAGGGAATCCTAGTCCCGCAGATATTTTAATCAAGGCAACTTAGCTCTTAAATTAGCTGGGGCTGTTTTTACCCTGTTAAATGAAGTGAGAAAGATGTGCCTAGGCTAAGGTTTCTTGCACCTGTAAAAAATGAATTTCTGAAAGCAGTAGTTTGCTAAGAGAAACAGCTATCATTGTTGCCACTTTCTCAGTCCCTTATAAAAAGGATTACATTCTGGCAGAGATGTTATCATATAGTATACAGCAATATTAGTTTGTTTTTTCTGCTAGGGGAGGAGCAAATGACTGAAGTTTCATGAAATAATTAAAGTGCTTGTGATGCTCTTATTTCAGTCAACTCTCTTGTAATTTAATTGCAAATCCTTTTAATATCAGATGATAAAACTCTTTAGGGAGACACCTGTGTCTTGTTCAGCGTACATAGGATTTCCAGGCACAGTTCTGATGTGCAGTGCTGGTAATCTAGGTTGTGAGTCCAGTCATATGACTGCCCTTTTAACAATACGTGTTCCTGGACTTTTTTTTCCTCCCTAGGCAGTGCTCATGAATACAGCTCCTGCCCCGATGATGCTATTTTTCAGAGCCTGGCCCGCAGTTATTCTTCTTTTAATCCTGCTATGTCTGATCCGAACAGACCACCATGTCGTAAAAATGACGATGACAGCAGCTTTGTGGACGGAACAACCAACGGAGGTGCATGGTACAGTGTCCCAGGAGGTGAGCCCCACCGCATGGGGGATCCAGGTCACGGGTTATTTTGAGCTTGAGTTGTGTTATCCACAACTTTTCGCCTGGTTAAGGCTAAATCAAAAGTTGATCACTCACCACAGTACGTCTATAGAATCCCATAAAGCTCACTGTGGTGCCTATTAAACTATTCCCTTTTATTGCTTTTTCTACCGTGTTTTTTCACGTAGAATTCATTGCAGATTTAGTAGTTCTGCAGCAGGCAAGTGACTGCTCTGTTATCGTGAGAGCTTAAAGTTTGTTTGAGTTTTTTTAAGGAAAGAGTGAAAAACAAAGCCCTGATGAGAGCGGGCTACTGTTGTTTCATTTAAACTTCAATAACAAAGGTGTTCAAGCCTGAAGGAAGTGGGGAAGGCCTAGTTTTGCAGTGTTGTAGAAAACGGGAGTTTGGACTTTGATTCTAAGGGGAACAAAACCAGCCACAAAGATACCTGTGTCTCCATACTTTGTGGCTTGGTTAGTGCCTGATTCTGCCCAGGTGCCTGTTCCCCTAGACTTTGATAGAGGAACAGTGCTAAGAGGACCAGTAGAACTACTATGGGTATGCCCAGACTAATTTTGCAGAAATCTAGAAGAGTAGCCTGAAATGAGTCTTCTCATTCAAATGAGACATTTAATACTTTTCTACTAAGAATTTGAATATGCCATTTTCTTTGGAAACTGAGGCAAACAGCTGTAGGGATATCTAAATCTTTGAGTCTTCTATCTCTACTAAACTTGAAGTGAAAACTGAGTTGGAGATTCTGAGCTAGAATCTCAGCTCGCCTGTGCTTTGGCTTTGTTGATTTATATCGGATAACTTTGAACACAGTATTATTGTTCATAAGTTTATTGAAGCATAACAGTTTTATTGTTTGCTTACCTCTTAATACTCAATTACAGTCTCTGAATGGATTTTAAATTTTTACCTGAAGTGAGCAGGAATGTCTCAAAGCATTAGACAGCCTAGGTGGCAGCCAAACTCTGCTTCTCTTGCAGTAAAGAGGGTATTAGAAGAAAATAATTAAGCTCATGTCAAGAAATTAGAAACAATTAATAGTGCTCACACAGCCAGCAATCACCAGCTTATTCTTCACAGGGGCAGCATCTTTCCTCTGCTGTGGTACCACAGGTACTAGGTACCAGAGACTGGGTGTGAAGAACTGAAAAGGAAAAAATTCACTTTGTGAGAGGCTTTTCACAGATTTTGAATTGGGATCATTAAAACACTCTTAACAAAACAGAGTTTGAAAAAGTTGAAAAAATATAAACAAAATATTGAGAAGTTTAATAGTTAAAATTTGTTTCAATTCAGTTCAAAAATCATCTTAATGAAATATTAACTATAAAAACATGGCCATAAAACTTTAGCTTCTTTTTCCTTAGGAAAATACTATGAAAAACAGTTTTTCCATTGTTTTGATGGATTGCTTTGATTCTGACTAAACTTCACACGCTTAAGGCACATTTTTCCATTGGAAAACCTTTATGGAAAGTTTGAATTATTTCCTCTTTTTGGATCTTATTTTAAGTTAGACTGCAAATTCCTCAAGTGAGGCCTTTGTTTTTCTCATATATTTGTACAGATGTCAGTAGGCAGGAATCCTAGTTCTAAGCATGATCTATGATCCTAATATGTTGCAGCTAATGAAAAATGGAGAGACAACAATATACTTTGGGCTATACAGCATGAATCTGTTTTGGGGTTTTTGTGTTTTGTTTTGTTTGGTTTTTTTTTCTCCAAGTGTAGAAATCAGCTGACAAGCTGTGACTTTTAAACAAAACCTCCATGGTAGTTTTTGCTGACTTAAAAAAAACCAATTCAATTCAGTGAAACCAGTTCTGTGCTTTCTATGTCTAGTGCTGAGGAAAATAACTAAACATTGCTCAGTTCAAGTGAAAATTTTCTTGGAAACTTTAGTCTGAAAAGCTCTGTCTGGAAATCAAAATGTGGAAATTAGGTGGTGGATTGTATCAGTGATCTTTTGCTATCCATATGGTAATGCACTCAAAGTTAGTGGCATAAGCTGTTCAAAAGCCATTTGTGTTGGTTTAGGAAAAGCATTCCACTGTATATCCTTACCAGAGTTAGGAATGTATCGAGAGAAACTCTGAAGCCCTTGTCTCTGTGCTGTCTGCTCCTATCAGAGCTAAGGTGGCACTTCTCTGCCTTTGCATCCTTGGGTTGCTGTGGGCTGTCATCCCCCACTTTCTCTCTTCCTTTCCCTTTTTTCTACTAAAGCCACGCATTCCTTTCTGTGGAATGTACCCGCTCTTGCCCATTTTCCCACTTTATTGCCAGTACCCTCTCTTGCCCGTTTTCTGTCTTTATTCCTAGTCATCTACTAGAGCCTGCCTTTGACAATACCTCATGAGACCAAGAGTTCTGACCTAGGAAAGGATGATTTTTCATTCTAATGAATCACTATAGGTGCTGTTGCCCTATAGAGCTTATTATCGTGTCCCCAGTTGTGTGGCACCTGTTCTTTGTATCGTTCACCCACAGGAACTTGTATCTTCTGTAAAAGACAGGACTGCATAGTGGGATGGCAGCAATCTTCACTGGTTCTTCAGTACTCAGGGATAATATGTGGGTGGTGCTCTCGTGTGACTGTGGGTTGGTTTTGTATGTTTTTCCAAATACCTGGGTTCTTTCAGTAGGAAGGCTGAATGTCTGGTGGCAGAAACATCCGGTAACAGTCCTTGTCCTGAATTGGTAGTAAGGATGAACCCTGCATTGCATTCATGTTCAGTCCTTCCCTTATGCCTGACCTCAGGATTTCCTCACCAGCCTCATACAAGGTGGCAATTCTGCTTTCAGACTTTGGGCTTTTGGGATGGAGACAGCAGATGATGTACAGGAATATTTGACACTTGCTTCTCTCTCTTAATACACTTTCCTGTGAGATTTCTCTTACCATTACCTGTTTAATAATTACTTTCTTCTTTAGAGCAGGGGCACAGAGAAAATAGCTTCCCGCTACAGCATCTTGGTGCTAAATCTGAGGCCATAATGTGTGTTACACTTGTAGTAGTTGTCATCTGTAATTAGTTGATCCTTGTAGGTTTTTCAGAGACAGCAAGCGAAGGCAAAGAGGTCATTCTTTTGTGTTCAGGAATGTCTCTTTCCATCAGACTCTGTGGAGAAACAAGTTTGTACATAAAAACCATGCTATTTTTAACACTTTTTTTCTTCTTATCAGCGTTTAATTAATGATTTCACTTATGCACAAGAAAGCTAAATTAAGTTTGCACAAACAGCTTTGATTTTGGCATTTCCTTAGCTGTTTAGTGCATAACTTTTCAACATCCCTAATGGTTTTTTAATCTACCTTTCGTGTGGAGTATCTATTAGGAACTATAAATGAGAAGAGCAGATAGTCACGGATTACTACCTAGCCACATGCCTGTTCTGCTTGTTCTGTCATTACAGAGTCACCTGAGTCTAATCAGATTTGTGTCATTGCAAAAATAGCTTTTCAAAGCAGCTTACTGCTATTGCTGTACTATTAGGCTATTGTTTAAATGTCTTTTTTTTTTTTTTTCAGATACTCTCAAATCACTCTTGGCACTCAACTAATTCTTTACTTGAATTGCCTGTTTTGGAAGCAGCTTTAGGGGTTTTTTTAGGATTTCATACAACACATGTAGGAGGCACCTGTTCTCCCCATTATGCACAAGGCTCAAGTTCATCCTGTCCTGCTGAATGTTACTGTCTTTTCTACATGTAGAAGCTGAACTGGCTTAGTGCTGTAGCTTGTAGTCTTAAGTAATTCAGATGCGTGGATGTCAGGGACACACCCTGCACTCTGCTTCCTTTGTGAAGCTTGCCATTCCTTTTTTAAAAAATGAAGAAATTATTTTTTTCCCATATTCTAAGCTCATTTATGTAAACACTAGCCTAGAGACAGTATAGTCCTTCAGGACACTAGAGCTGTGCAACAGGGGAGTCTTTTGTGTTTTCAGTTTCAAAGGAAAGTCCTACTCATGGTCAGCAAAGAAGGGCATTCATTGCTGAATCTTAGTTATATGAGGTATCTAAGCCTTTCTGATCTGCAGAGAGCAGTTTCTGTTAAAGTGTAAGAAAGTTAGTGCTATGCGTTGTTAAAATGAGAGGCTTTGGGAGTGTGATGATGTGCATGCATGTAATACATGCCATGTACATAATCAGATGGAATAGGGCAGTTAGAGGACTTGACCAGTGACAGCAAAGTTGCTACAAGGTTGAATAAATATTTTTAACATTTAAAAAGTGTTAAATATGCAACTGTGTAAATATGTACTGATTTCTTGGATATTGCACCTAATCACCATATTGAATGTGCAGGTAAAGGGTGCACAGCCCGATGCACTCCAGATTACATGTGTAGTAGGCCACAGTTTAAATCTAGGCCAGCTTCACCCCATTCTCTGTCCCAGAGATTCAGATCATCACCTGCAATTCAGTGAACCTGAATTTTTTCGGGAGCAACACATAAACCTTGGACCAGACCAGGAACGGGGAAGCAAACTATAGGATATGGCCATTGTGCACAAAACTGGAAGATACATTACTTCTTCATTCTGTTCTTGAGAAACTAGGGCATCCCTGAGTAAAACTTCGGGGGAAGGAGAAATTTCCTGAGAATTGGAACAGTAATGGTCAATGTTGTTGGCACCACAGTAAAATTACATAATGCCCTTTTTCTCCCAGTTCTCCTCTTCATGCATTCTTTCTTTCTTTTAGAAGAAATACAAAAATCAAGAAGAGCAGTATTATCTAGTGTCTAGAACAGATGCCTGGCAGTCAGCACTGCTGTCAGGATTTAACTCACGATTCCAGAGCTGTCTTGCTGTGTACTCTTGAATGGTCCATCTAGCATTCAGCCGGTTGGAACATCAGAGCCATCCTTTACAGGAGCACCTTTGCCTTCTGTGTCCTCATATTTCTAAAAAAGGTTTAGAAATAAAAAGGTTCTTTTAGCAACCTGAAAAGTCTCTGTGCCTATCAGTAGTTAGGAGTCTTGTTGCCTGGTTGGCAGAAAATAGACCATTCACCCTAATGTGTTGGCAAAATCCCACCTGACTCAATCTGTTTGCTGCCCTTGGGGTTCTGTTTCGGATATGACATCAGCTCTCTAGTCAGTTATGGACCCTGAACAACATTTGTGCTTTGGTAAAGAGACTACATTAGGTCTCATATGTAGCTTGCATGGGAGAATGTAGGCCTGAATCAATTAGCTGTCTTAGAAGCACTTTTAAATCCTTCAGTGACCTCCATGGAGATGCTCAGAATACTTGATAGTGATTTTCTTTTCAGTCCTCTGTTTGAGAATCCACTGACTCTGCTAGCTAGATAGACTGGGAAGGCATCAGATAGTTCTACATCAGCTTCCACAAAGAATGTATTTATAACCCTCCTGGGGATGGCCACAGTCCCTCTCCGGCTTGTTGACCCAGTTACAAACCTGGAAACCTCTTTGGTTATTGATAGACCAGCTTGAGAAAATAGCCAATATATCCATGTGGTAAGAGAAGGGGCTTGGAAAGGAAAAAGAGCACATGTTTTGCATCAAGTTTTTCTTCCTAGTGATGATGTTATCATGCTACATATATTTTTAAATTTCTATGATTAAAAAGTTGAATTAATAATGATGTTTCTCTTCTCTCTTGAAGGCTATCCAGTACTGATTTTGCAGAGGCTTTGAGTGGATAGGAAATACCCCCATCTATGGAAAAATTTCCATGAAAATAAATTCTATAGGATTTCTTTTGCATTTTCTTTTTGGAAAATATTTGGAATATGCAGAAAATCTTGACAACCAGGG
>JAWWLV010000144.1:33906232-33926884 GCA_035041135.1 Platyrinchus mystaceus
GGGGACCGGGATTAGAACCTGTGGCCTTGGCGCTGAGAGACCAGCATCTTAACCGCTAGGCCACCGGGGGTCCCCTACTTTGGAATAAACCTAGCCTAAAATAGAAGGTACCTCCCTAAGACCCTTGTCTATGTTAAATAATTTTTTTCAATAAATGACTCTTAAAAGCCTACACTACTCTCTTTCTACAAGACTTACTGACATTTTTGATTGTTTCTCTTACTCAGGTTGATTTTGAACTGGAGTCATTGTCTGAAAGAAAAGAAGAGGAAAAAGAAGAGTTGATGGAATGGTGGAAGATGATGTCAGAAACACTAAATTTTTAAATGAGGATTTTGAATTTACAGCTTTTAATCTATGTTGACTTAGTATAATGTACTGTGGAAACTCCCTATATTCTAGATTTTGTGCACTTCACAATAATTAACTTTGAATTTTCCAGTCATATTTTGATTAATATGATTACAAATAACTACTAGTCTCCTAGGTAGATAAATAAGTTATTAATTTTCTTTCATATTGTTATAGAAAATTTACTCTTATATACAAATCAGAAAAAATATGAATGAATATGCAGCCTATATGACTATATGACAGTACAATCTGTTGTGTATTATTTGCAAGTTCAGAATATGTAGGTTAACTTTTGATTTTAGAAAAGAAATATGCTGTAGTCAATTACTGATACTGCCAGAAATATTTGACAGTGCATAGTAGTAGACAGTGCTCTTTACTAAGTTCTATAATGGATGTTATTGAAAAGATTTATAATAACAGTGTGTGGTGTAATAATGTTTTACAAGGATTAAAATTCAGTATAACATTTTTTATGTTTCTGGTGTTGAGGCTATTTAAATATGTAAGAAACATAAGTTGACTTCATTTTAGTAAGCTGAAGGAATCTGCATAAAACTGTTTTGTTAAAGGTGGCATAGAATGAATTCAGGAAATAGCAATGCTTTATTCCTTAAACAGTTGATAATATTTGAAAATCAGGTTTTAACTATTTCTCATGACTTATTAAGCAAATTAAAAATTCTAAGTGGGCAAGGAAGAGAAGTTTGTGCATCTTGTTTATAAGCTGCTTGTGTTTGTTTTACAGCAGGAAAAAAAATAATTTCAGGTGATGTCTGTTTGAGTTAGATAACTACCTTTTCAACATGGTGTCTAGGTGATCAGCCAAACATTAATCTGTTCACTGAAGGCTACCAAAGTATAGTCTAGACAATGAACTGGAAATCTACTGAGGCTGTGCATTTAGTCTTGCAAATCAAGAATGCATGTTTCCAACTTTGTTTCTTCTGCTGGCTAGTCTTATCTAAATCTAGAAGCAAGAAAGATAAGTGAAAATTTTTTCAGCGTGGTTAAATTTTTGCAGTATTTTTGAAGATGATACAAAAAGCAACTTTGATGTAGAAAGATCCTTCTTACTCCCCGCCCTTTTTTTTTTTTTTATAATTTAATTAACATACTTTAGTGTTTTGGCTAAGATTATTGAAATTTACAGCATCAGAAAACACACATGGACCATAGTAGGTGCAAGTTTAGTATTCTTCTGAAACGACTGCTGGTATGCTAATTGATAGCAGCTAAACATCTCATCTGTTTGAAAGCTTACCACACTGTTGCTGGTCTATTTTAATTCAAGATCAGATATTTGATATAGATTTCCTTCCTCTGTTTCTTTCGTATCACTGTGTTTTGATTAGCATATTATTTTAGCTGATGCTGTAGGAATTCAGTATGGTTCAGAACCAATCAACGATGCACTATCATGCTCCTGCTGCAAGTGAAAAATCACATGTTCAGGTGTAAGATCCAAATTCACCTACTTTGAGTATTTGAAAATTTACTGAAATACTATTTTCTGAGAATTTTAAATTCTTTAATAAAAGTAGCACTTGATCCTCTTAGAGGAACTGGCTTAAGATTTGACACACATTGACAAACTGAACAGTAATAAAAAGGCATAAGCTTTCTCTCTCTGATCAAGAGTTTGCTATGTAACCTGTAGATCGTTTGGGTAGTAGATGCTTAATTCCAAATTTCAGGGGAACTTTAATTACTGTAAGTTGTTATACAGCGATGAACTTTGAATCTCCATTGCGATGAGAAACTCCTGTGGCAAGTAAAGAACCTTATCTGAACGTGTCTTGGTAACTTGTGGCTAGCTGTGCACAACATCGGGCATAAAGGATGCCTGCTTACGACAATTAGAAAGGCTAAGACGTAGCACAGAACACATTCTGTGTCTGGAGGCAATGATACTGTTTCTAAGCGAACCAGGTAAGGTCAAAGCAAATAGTATAAAAAAGAATTATAATAAGAGACTGCTGGCATGTGGGCAAATGGCTACAGTAGTGTAAACTAATGTAATAAGGCAAATGTATATTTGTACAGAACACCCTGCTCTGCCTTCTCCAAACATAAGAATTTCAATCTGAATGACACTACTACATGGTACAATGCCTGTCATGCATCCAGTCTTCCTGTGGCATAGTTAGTGCAGACATTACATCAAAGTGATCTCATAACAGATTTCTAATTCATACCTGTATTATGTGTGTGAGATCTTCTGGTCTACTGTTTCATGCATTTGAGATTAAATGTGGTGTCCCTTAAGTGATCTCTTTGTTGTGCTCTAGGTGACAGCTTGCTATTACCATGTTGAGGTCAGGTTAAAGTGATGTTACAACACCAGAACCACTGCCATGTTCTTGCGCTAGGTAAACATCCTTAAAAACAGCATAGCCAGGACTCTTAATAAATTAATTCATTATGTAGCTTTCCTAGCTGAGCTGAGCTGTGTTGTAGGACTGTGTATGTTTAATGGAAGATTAAACTGTTGTGTGATGCTGAGCTTTTGGTTAAAAAGGCACATGCTGTACTCTTGTACAATAAATCTACAGTTTTATTTAAAATATACAATGTGTGAGTAATTTACAGGTTCAAAACATGACCTCTTTGGCTGTGTGTGTCTACAAAGTGTGCCATAAACTCATCTTCAGTGATGTGTGTGTGCCAATTAATTTGCTGTTTGAACAGAGAAAGGACCTGGGATTAGTGATGATATCCCATTGAAAGCCATCCACAGCCCCTTAACTTTGTGCTAGAACATCCACCTTTTGGAGTGTATGTCTTTCTGAGCACTTTTCCCATGGAGGCTTTCAAGTCAAGTAAGGGATAGTAATGAGGTGCTCTGCATTTGCCATGTGGGGACAGGGCATACACCTTTGCATGTCTTTTTCACAGTGTTTAACAGATCTTATTCCATGTTGATCCTTAGGATTAGAAGGCACATTGTGCAGCAAACCTGTGGTACTGCACATTCCTTATAACTACAGTGGCCAGGAATATAATAACAATGAAGTCAGTTGAATAAAATCACTGCATCTTAATTTTCTTTCCCTTTTTCTAGGTTGTGGTGTTCACATCGATATATGTCCTGGCTAGTTCTGAGCTGCTAATAACATACATTAAAGTGTAAACTAAAACTATGTTATGTTAGAAAGAATTGCTATCAATTTCTTCGAGGTTTTTTGTTTTTAACAGATATAACAAGTGTGTTAGGAACACTTAGTAATTAGGCCCTGAAAGGAAGAAGTTTCAGAGAAGGATGACAGATAGATTTAAAGGAGCTTGAATTTAAAACTAAAAGGTACAGTTCAAATGAGCCTGATTTTCCCCCATATCTGTGTTTAGTTTGATTCAGGTCTGGGGAGGCTGTAGAATAACAGCAGTTTAATGATGGCCTCTCTAAGAGTTAGAGCAGCTGTTTAGAGCTTCTCAGTAAACCTGCTCCAATGGAGTATCTTGTTTCCTACTTGTAGTTAGCACTGGAAATGCAGGACTGACAAATGTCACTGCAGCGCTTGCTTTCTGCCTTCCTGAATCTTGAAAAATACTTGTTCTGATCATCTCCTTGCAGGTATTTTATTCCCTGTGTACATTTCTGTTTATTACGTAGAGCTACATCTGTTATAAATTATTTACTGCTTGTTCATTTGACTCATAGGTTTGGTCATTGACACAGCCTCTGTTCCAGTATTTCTGACTTACATAATTAAACCCAGAAAACAAAAACACTCAGGAGATTTTCTGGAAGTCATGGCATAAAAAACCCCCAGCGTGTTTGTTTGTCTCCCGGCTTGTGAGGGTTTTGAGTGAGCTTGCTTCAAGTTTCTGTTTTTAAAGCCTGCTTTAGGGAGAGAAGAATATGACAACTGAGAAGCTGATGTAATTCTGTGCACCAGAGGCCAAGGATATACAGCAGTACAGCAAGTATTAAATCAGCAATATAAAAATGAGATATTTAGAAACAATTGCTGCTTACTTTTACTAACTGTGATAGTGGGAGTGTATTAATTGAGTTAAATAGCCTTGCAGTGCTGATCTTTCTTCATTCCTCCTTGCTTTGCCTCTCCACACCCCAGGCATTATATTTCAGCAATGACTTTAACAAATCCATGATAAGGCATCATTTTTCACAATGCTGCATTTCCCCTGAATTAATGTTTAATAATTCATATTATTTTATCTTTGTTCTACTTTCATATTCTGTTAAGCCACCACAGATTTTTGTAATCACACATCCCTGTGCACAGTGGAAATTGTTAAAGAGAGAAGCTAAAGAGTTTGGCTCCTGCATTGGAATGTAGAGGGAATTTGACATCTGGAAATGCATTGGAAGCAGTCTAGTATTGTGAAGTATATAGATTTTACACACTTTTATTTTAATAATTACTTAGTAATGGGCTAAATAGGGGTTTGTGCCTATGGGATTCTAGGAGTGCAGCATGTCTGTGTCTTTAGTCTTAAGGTAAAGCTACGCTGGAAAGATTTCTGTTATCAGGCCCTCAAGCCTAGAATCTGAGGAGTCAGGACTATCTGGTGTCAAGGCTGCTCATTTTGCATCAGCATTAGTTGTTTTTTCATCTTTTCTAGGAGAAAGATGCAAAATAATAAGAAATGAAGTCCACTTTCACAATGTGTAGAATTGGTTGAGGAACTTAAGATTCATTGCAAGACACAAAGTAGAAATAATGGAGATGAGTTGCAACCTACAGTTCTTTAAGCCTCTGAACTGCTGCTCAGTAAAAAATAGCGGGGTAAATTTGGGTGCTATTTTTGTTGCGTTCACCCAGGGAGGATGTGGTCAGGACCCTAATTTAAAGACAAAATACCATCCAGTGATGGGCAATTCCGCTTCATGGGTTCAGTGGAGCATCTGTTCTGCAGTCTGCCCTGTTGCGTGTGCTGGTATCCAAGAGTGCAGAACTAACTAACTCCTTCCCCCATATTCCAGCACTCCTTGCAGAAAAGGTAAACTAAACACATTTCAGAAACTATGGACAACATTCAAGAGAAGACCGGGCTGCCAAGAACAGTACGAACTTACAGTCTGACTTCCCTCCCTTCAGCTCACTAAATATCCGCTCATGTGGCTTTACTTGGCTGCTTCCAGTTCTCTCTCAGGGTGTGTCAAAAACTAGCCCAGCCTGAGCAGCTCAAGGATCACTTGTGCCAAGACCCATCAGGAGTGGATTACAGGGCTTTGTGGTGTCTGTAAAGATCCTAAGTTTGCACTTTGAATCACAGAATCATAGAATGGTTTGGGATGAAAAGGACCTCCAAGATCATCTACTTCCAACCTCTCTGCAATGGGCAGGTTACCTTCCACTAGACATGATTGCTCCAAGCCACATCCAGCCTGGCCTTAAACACTTCCAGGGATGGGGCATTCACAGCACCTGTCCACTGTCCACACCAAAATTGGCACAGCTGTGAATTTACGAGGGTGCTGCAGTTTCCTGTTCCATCAGGTCCTCTGGCATGGCCTGGCATTGTGAATATTCAGGTCTCCAGAACAGGGACCTCACCAGTTGCTTGCTTTTGTCCTGCATACTTAGATTTCTTTCAGTGGAAGAAGAGGACAGCTGCTACAACTTCTTGGTGGTATAGGAGGAATGAGCTAGCCTATGCCTCTGACTCCACGCCCAGGCATGGCAGGCATACATTAAGACTTTGAGGCTGAGAAGTGCTGCTGGATCTCGTGGGTTAAATATGACCAAGACATGAGAAGTGACTATAGAAACTCAACCTGGAAAGGAATATTCACAAACCTAATACCACCAACTATCCCCTTCAGATTCAGGTAATATATCTGAAGGTTTATCACGTTAGTGACATTTATCCCTGTATATGCATAAATCAGCATATCTGCTTTGTGTTTCTTATGGAATGCTTTTCAGTTTAAAGAAGTTTTGGATAAAATAAAAATTCAGCTTTGGGAGCAGGGTTACACTGGAAAACAACTGACTGGCTTGTGCTGCATTGCATTTATTATTAATGTGTGGCAAAGGAGGAGCATTCATTCCAGTCCCAGTGCTACTAGGTTTTAACAGACATAACAAAAACTGTTGGAGGTCAGTTTTTGCACACATTTAATGTGTCAAAACTTAGGGCCCAGAAAGATCTTACTGCAAAGAAAAGGCTTAGATGCCGCAAAGTTTTTCTTTTGGATTCACTGCATGCATACATACCTAAGTGTGTGTGGGAGCAAGGGAGCAGGGCAAGAATGTATGTCATCTTCCCGAGCCTATTTTAGCCATTTAACTGCTCAGAAATCATTGAAGGCACCTATTCAGTTTGCCGTAAAAGGAATGCAGACTCCTGGGTTTATGAATCGTGTCTAAATTAGATACCTATGGCAGGCAAGGGAATCCCAGGCCGATCCTTTTGTTATGGGGATGGGAGTCCTCAGAGGGCAAAGAAGGTGCCCCTCAGTGGGCAGGACCAGGCAGCCACCTCACCTAAGGAAGCCTGGGGTTCAGTTACTGCTTACAGGAATATTTTAAAATGCGTGATTATGTCAAACTGTATGGCTGCCCTACATAGCCTCTGATGCACCAGAGGCCTGTCGTGCACTATGCTGAAGCCTGTATACCTGAATGTTCTGCTGCATCTTGACCTAAAAATCCTATTAGCTGTTTTAGCAGGGCTTTTGCAAGAGAAACTTCTGAAGGTACTGTTTACTTGTGCCTGCCTTCTTCTGGAAACGGAAAGACTAAATGAAAAGGAACATTTTGTTATACCAGGTCATGATAGATACCCTTTCAAATAAATATAGATTCCGTCTTCAGCTTTCTATTTCTACATAGGTCTTACAGGACTCAACATCAGATGCTTGTTAATGTATGTGGTAATGTGCAAGATTAAACATCTGCAAAATCTTCTGATAATTTTTGTAATGTCTGAAAAGTTAGACAAAGCTTGCAGGGAATTTCCACTGAGAAGAAACAATTTGGAGGACATCCCAAGTTAAGTAATTCAATATTTTTTTGCCAATACACTGGATGGTATTACATGATGCCAAGATAAATTCAAATTAACATGAAAAATATGCAGTCCTATTGGATCTGGGTTTACATAAGTTGCTGGCACATTATGTTAAGAATTCTCAGATAAATAGTTGCCAGGAAAACAAAGTCCACATTAAAAAAAATAATAATTACATTAATACATGTAAACAAGTGGCACAGAAGAATGAAATTTTTATTCAGTGGAATTTTTCTTCAGCAAAGCAATTAAATATGGAGATGTGTTCATAGACTGAATTTCAAAATAAAAATGCAACAAATACAAATTAAAAAATTAGAAAAATGTTGCAGCGAATATTTGTGTACTGAAACAATTCACTTATGATAAAGCTTCCCAGATGCCTTAAGTGCCTTTGAAAACTGTGGGTTGAAAAATGATTTTTAAAAGGGTTAATAAAAGGTAAACAGTAAAATTTTGAAAAACATACTATTCTGCTTGATCTTGAATCTTTCATTTATAAAAATGACAGTTCCAACTTTTGATATTTTATAGTGTAATGTTTACACTTTAAAACATTTTTACTACTTTCATAGTTTTTATTAATGTAGCCACATAATTGAAACCACAGTCTAGCAAAGAAAGACTGAACAAGATCAAAGAGCTGGCAGCTGAAACTAGGCAAATTTAGAAGCAGAACTAATATTTGGTATTTTCTTAGTGGGGCTAATTCACCTTTGAAATAGTTCATGTAGCCGTACACTGGATTTTTCATCACATTATTTTTTTTATAAAGTAAGGCTGTTGTCCTTTTGAAAACCTGTTTAAATGCTGTTTGTGTTTCTTGGCTGATCTAATAATTTATTCTTCATGGGTACGCCCTTTCAGTTGATTTTCCCACCTGGTTTAATTGTTTCCTGAGACCTTAGATAATCACACATCCCCTTGAGCTTCTGCTTCATTAATCCAAGAGCATTTTTGGATTCACTAATTATGGGATTCTGAGAATTCAGGCTTAGATTCTGTGGGCAGTATCTGTATGCCTTTAAAAATATCTGGGTATTGACTTTCCATGCTTGCTTTTGGGTTGCTTCCCTTACTATTTGTGATCTGATTGAAGCCAAGTGAGATTTTTTTTTAGCTTTGATTCTGAACTGAATTTTCAAATAGAACCTTCTGAAATGTTGTAGGAATGTGTTTGATTTTAAGATCAATCAAATTACTTAAAAGAGCTTTCTCTACTCCTTCAGTCTCGCACGTTTCTCAGTTTTTTTGGAATTACACTGCTCCTAGAATTTACTAATTAAAGACTGGTTTGCTTGCATGATATTTTTAATGTCAGCAGCTTCACTCCCATAATATTTAAGAAACTACTTTGTATTGCAAGTCTCCATTCCTCAGAAATCCATCTACTTCCATGGGGAGGGATGGGATGTCAAACATTTTTTCTCCTCTTCAGCAATCTGTAATTGTTCTTTCTCCACAACCTCTTTTTTTTTTTTCCGTCTAACATCCCCAACATGCATATTAAAATCCTAATAAGACCTGTGCACTGCAGAAGATGCTGGTTCCCAGGTCAGTATATGTGGAGATTGCAATATGATGAAATTTATTATCTAAAAGGGAAACTAAGCTGCTGCTTGTAATAGAAAGTCATAAACTCACAGAGCATGCACTGCTTTATCATTTCTGATGAACAACCTCATTATTCTGTGCCTTTGGATAGAAACTGTTGAAGGCAATGAGTAGTCATTATACTTCATGTCCTACAAGATTTTCACTCAGGAATTCTCCTTGAAGATGGGGTTAGAAAGGTGTGATCATCAAATGCAGTTCAGTTCCTCATATTGTTAAGTCTCTTACATTAGAGCAAACTGCTCCATGACAACTTACAATTTCTTTTAGACAAATGTTTGGTTAGTTGGATAGTGTGCAAACCTTAAAAAAGCACTCACAAAAGGGAATATTTAAGTCAACTGTAGGTGACTCTCATGGTTTTATTCAATTTGTCATTTTGCCTTGCAAGACATACTTTTCCTTCAAGAGAGGATGACCCATGAAATCACTTTGTTTGACCCACACTAATCCCTACCACAACAATTTCAATACTTGAAAAATTCATTCATCCAAATAGTTTTGCTTTATTGTTTACCTGTCTTGGATTAGGACCTAGATAGTCTTAATCTTACAATCAAAACCATGCTTGGTAATGAGAGGAAATATCAGGATAAGCTTCATTAATTGTAGGCAAGCAGCTAAGAGCACAAACATCCAGGAGCACATCCAGTGAAACTCTTTCTTGCCTGCAGCTGGAGCTGAGAACTAGAAAGCTGTATGTTTCTGGGGACACTGAATGTACAGTGAAGGAAAATAAGCAAGTCACACTATACTTTTGATTTTAAGCCAGTTCTTCTCTGAGGCATCACACAGTTGTACTATGGATTTTCACACTTGAGTAGATTATCAATGAGGAGGAGAAGCTTAAAAAGGGGATTCTACTTGATTTCCTCATTTTTACACTTCCCCGCCATCAGCTAAGTAACTAAAATTCCTTAGCAATATTTCCTGTAATATTAGGGTCACGATTTCCATTACTTAGATTCTGTCAATCTCAGCATATATTTTCATTTGATGTTTTTCAGATATTTCTTCTAGATATTATGTTGCAAACCTTGAAACTTGATCATGCATTGAAACTTTGGGATGCTGAGATTAGGCTGAAGTTCCACAATGCCCATCACTGTCACTGCTGTGGGACGCCAATACGTACCAGCTGTGAATCTTGCTAGTATGTTTTCAGGCAATAAATCACATTCATTTTGCATATACCAACAATGTAATTTCTACCTCTTCGTAATGTATACGTCCATAATGTTTTGTTTGCAGTGAGGTTTCAAAGAGGCAACACGAAGATACTCAATGGGAAATAGCTGCGTGGAGATGACAGGCCTTTGTCGTATAATATTGCAACTCCCATCTGTGTTGGAGTTCAGGGAATGTATCTCACTTATTTCCTGTGCCATACTTTCCCAAAGAATGTTTTCCCTTTAGAAAATTGCAGATCAAAATAACCAAAAGATAAAAATCAAATTGTGCAAACATTCCCATTACAGCTTCCCCCTCCCCCCAATCTTTAATATTTGAAAACCTTGCTTTGAAAAGCTAAAAAACAAGCAAACAAAAAGTTACAAAAAACCCTTGGAGCTTGGATTGTGAATATGTGTGAAAATCTAAACATAAAATTAAGAACTATGTGAATGCCTTAAATAGCCTTTAATTATTTCTTGATGACCAAAACTAAAACGGAATCTGGATATCTATGCTAACTGTTATTGTCAAGACTACATTATTGTGTTTCCACCTTGAAATTATGTGAAGTAAGAAGTGTTTTGTGGTTCAAACCACCCCTCCTGCTGGGCAGCATCTTCTATTAGTGAGATGGGACAAGTACAATTTGACTGATGAGCTGATCATCATCTGCATCACCTTAATCTAACACGTTTTTTGAGTCAACAAATCCAGGTATTTAGGCACCTGTTTGGCCCTTTTCCTAGGTGTCCTTAGAGAGGAGGAGAGACTAAATAGCTGCTGAACTGACTGTCCACCTTCCATTGTGTTTAAAAAAAGGTAACAGCTTGAGTCCATTTTCCACTCTGGTTTTAAAACCATTGAATTCAGCAGAATCAGTCTGGATTACAAATGTCATCCTTGGGAGTAGAAAATGACCTTATGTCCCTTTTCTTTCCACCACATAGTTCCTCTTTCCAGCTTTCCCATGTTGAGCAAGGGCAGTTTGGCATGTGCTACCACTGCACATTTCCCTCCCAATTACCCGTTTCCTCTCCTGTGTGCATTTTTGGCATAATGTGTTGTGTTCTGAAACCTCCATACCTGAAACATTTGGAAGCACTGAGTTCTGGACACATCTGGTTATTAGATTTGAGCTGGTTAGCCCTTCTGTGAATAAAACCCTCACATTGTCATAGGAAATTCCACTAAATTTTTCCCCTCTGTATTAAAATTTTGCCTACCATGTTTTACTGCTTTATTTATTAAAAAAGAAATTTTATATTAACCATGACAAACACTGCAGAAGGTTAAATGAAGGATGTAATTTTTAGGGCAAGCATGTTCCAGATGGGGATATACATCCCTCACAGCTAAATTCAGTGGTAAATTTTGCCATCCACGGTGGTGAATTGTCAGTGACAGGCAGCGGCCTTTGGGAAACAGTTCTGTAGATGAATAGAAATAATTTTTTTTCTGTATATTTTTGCTGTGAAAATTTGTGTGTGACCATATGATCAGCAAACACTTTCTTGTAAAGTTGTAGTGTGAACAGTTTGAGAAACCTCTTGTTTGACTTCAGCCTGCTGATGTTTGACATTAAACTGGCACACAGAAGGGCTCTTAGTACAAGCTTCATCCTCTACTCTAGCTTGGGAATTAGTAGAACCATATCTTTAGAATTATCTTGATCCTCCTCTACGTTCTTAGAATAACATTTTTCCCATACTAGCAGAGTGCAAATGAAAGGCTGGCTGCTAACTTAAACACTGAGAAGCCTGGCTAGAGCTAGAAAACAAATTTAGGCTCATCAATTATATGTCATTTAATTCTCTATGTTATTAGGCTTCTAAACAGAGGAGTTCTTTCTCCTCTGAATTTTAATTTTAAACAACTAGCTATTTCCACTTTGGATTTGAAAAAAACCACCAAAACGAACCCATTAAAAGTTATTAGAAAAGGATAAAAGATCCAGTTATATAAAATGTCTTCTCTTTGGAATATTCTTTTCTTCAGTTAGCAAAAATTCAGTTTTCTTTTAGAAAAATGAGGCAGATACTACCACTTGTTATAAAAAGAATTACCTTCTTTTTTAAGTCTTTCTGAAGAAAACCTCCATTATTTTATTAACTAATCATGTAAACTTGTGATGAGTTGTAAGTGCTTTTATTTCTGGGGGAAGAACTAAACTCTAGTTACAGCAATGGCAGCTTTTATTGACTACATGCCAAAAGGCTACAGATATGCCTTAACTAGCTTAAATGATCCTGTGCCTGCCTATGATAAGCTGTGAATTTAAGGCTGGAAAAAGTTTAAGGATAGGGATAGAATGGGGAAAACAGTCCACAGGAAGGGATGGAAGAGGTGTGCTAAAATCTCTCACTGGTTCTGTATCTGTAGATTATTACATTAAAGACAATTTAGTAAGATACTTAGTGCTTTCTTCCTTCTGTACCTGTGAGTCCCTGTCCCAGTGAAGAGAATGGGAATATTTACATAGTTGGTGGTATATACAGGTATCAGTATCTTGCTGAATTAGTATTCAAAATATTTAGGAAAAAAAAAAAAGGAATTATAATCACCCTGGAACTCTATTTACACCTGCTACCTTTTCTCATGGGATAATGCCCAACAGCTGCACTAACAAGAGACTTTATCAGCCCTAATTGTCCTTCACCTCCCTCCCTGACGGAAGGGACCAATCTGCTGACAGAGCCAATGTAGTTTTTCATTTAAAATGACATTGGTTAGCTTAAACAGAAGGGTTTTGCGAACTTGACTCTTTTAGACTAAAATTAATTAGCCTTCACCCCCTTGGTCAGCTGCTTATGGGCTGCATGAGTGTTTGTATCATGTAAGTAATATATGTAGGTCAATAACAATCTAAAACTGAATTTGATAAAGGGTATATTTTCAATATTAATTGCAATAACAACAAATACAACTGTGTACCATAGTGGCCAAACAAAAGGCTACAGCCTATTAAATACATTGTTACTACAGACTGTGCAATGCATTATAAGACCAGTAAAGTAAGCAAATGTGTTAACAAGGACAACCAGTAATTCAAACCCCAACAGTCAGCAAAAAAGAAGGTAAAATCTGCTTTGTTTATGCGTGAAATATTATACGTTAAAAAAATCTTATTTTGCATGAAATTAGGCCCTTGATATATTGTTAAAATGATGAGACACTGAAAAAACCAAGCTGTAGCCAGTTCTCATAAAACTTGGTAACTGATATTGGGGCTTAAAGGAGTTCTTCAGTTCCGTAATGGGGAAGATGGATTTTGATAGTAGAGGCATGTTTTTGAGAGGCCACTTCCTTTTCTGATCAAAGTAAGGATTCTTTTCTGTTCTTTCTTTCCAGTGGAGAGCCTGTGTTTCTCTCAGGTGCACTGGCAGATGGGGTGAGTGTGAAACCTTTTTTTTTTTCTTTTGCGCTCAGCATTCACTGCAGCACACTGTGGCTCAGTGAAGGAATGGATGGGAGGTTAGACTGCTCAGTGCCAAAGTGGCCTCCTGGAGAACCTGATGGCCAGGGCCTCTCACATACAGTGTCAGGGCATTTACTTGTTCCTTTGTAGCTTTCACTGTGTTATAAGTTAACCTTTGCATTCTGGACCTGGGTTAGTTTGTGTCTTGAAAGAACTCTTCCAGAAAAGGTAAATCTTACCATAAAGATTGGGGAAATGCACTTCAGATGCCTGGCTTTAAAAGCTCAGATTCTTAAAGCAGAGTGAAGCCGGTATGTTCAAATGCATGGTGGGGCATTGCTCAGCAATCACTGCTTCAAGACTTCAAGATGGCCAAGCTCCACTTTTACAAGCACCCAAATGTCTCCTGTTTTTGACTTGGGTGTGCTGTGCCTCCAGCAGTGTTTACAGATGGGGAATTAAAGACTCTTACCAAGTAACACAGGGAAGGATAGTGCTCAAGGGTGGGATATGTAACTGCTAACAGACCACACAGGGTGGTGTGCTGTGGGAAACCCCAGTCTCCCAAGCCATCTTTCTTGGAAAAGGATTAGGAAACTCCTATGCATCTGCCTGGGGCAAGCAGCTCATGGCTTGGGGAGCATAGTAGGAGCACCCTGCAACCATGTTGTGCAGCAGACTCTTGCCATGTCAATTGTCCATGTCTCGATAACAATTTAATTAGTTATAGAAAGTGACATGAAAGCGATTGGGGTTGGTCCTCTCACATTGACCTGGTATTGTTAGGGATGGGGGCCTGCATCTCCTCCAGGGGAGGACCACTGAATCCAAAGTACCCTTTGCTGCTTGAAAACAGCTGAAATTCCTAAAACTTAGTGTATGTAACTTTCAAAGGCACAGACTGAGATTCTGCAAGAGGCTACTTCTAGAGTAGTGCTTTCTTTATGGTGCTGAATCTCAGTAACGCCAGTCAAATGTTTTTTGGGATTGAGTAGCCTGGAGGAAATCTGTGTGGCTGCAAGACAAAATGCATTGAGGAAAGCCAACTAAGGGGAAAATTCAGCTGCTTTATGTGATGTAATTCTGTTTCCTGGGACTTACAATATATACTGCATACACTAGATGGCAATGTAATACCTGAATAAAGAGGTTACCACTAAATTCAACAAAAAATGCTTTCAGGTAGGCAATACGAACTCTTTCAGAGTAATAGTTTTACCTTGACACTTTTACAGTAAATATTCTAACATAAGGGAAAAACACTGGACAAATTCAGATCAGTAGATGACCACTGAATCTGATTATTACCCTTTCTCATTTGTTTAATAACTTGTATGCATTTGTCATATAGCTTAATAATTATTTCATAAGGTAAACTCTGTTAATATGTAGTTTCATGACCTTTATTATGTTTTGCATCTCCTATCCCTGTTTGACCCTAGCTCAAATAGCTTTGAAACATCCTTCCTGTATATTCCCTTTAGAATACTTTAGATATTGCAGATGTTCCCTTTTCATTTCCTCTTTTTTTTTCCGATGAGCAAAAGCCTGTGTAATAATTTGGTGATGTTTCTGGGACATAAGGAAGCTCTGTTGCGTGTATATCTCAGGTCCACCTCTTTCTCAGGCTTTGCTGTGCCTTTCTGGATTTAGCCCAGGCATAGATAAGCCTGAGATAATATTTGATTTAACATATACTGTACTGTACTTTTTCATATCTTTAGGTGATTGTCTCATTCATCTAGCACCTGTACTGAATATTCAGTAAGGTTTTGTAATATACTGAGAACCTTTTTCTCTACTGTGTTGCCTTTTTTTTAAAAAAAATATTACTATTTATTTGTTTCTGATACTATTTAAATAAAATTTAAGGGAGACCTGCTGTCCTGAGCTTGAAGCAGAAATTCTAGTTGACTGTTTTGTAATGCTGCTGTCATTAAGAATCAAACAGGGAAATTGGTGTGTTGCAGTTTTAAATGATAAAAGTTAATATTGCAATTATAACGTGTTGAACTTTCCATGTAAATTCAGATTCAATTCATCCCCTTTACACCTTGCTTTATTGTGCAATCAGAATGAAATGCTCCTCAGTGAAATTCTTGGTGTTGTTTTCAGTCAATGGAAGATTAGTGGGACACTCTAGGTATGAAGGGCTGCTGTAACACAAGGCAACAATCAGTGATCTCACATGTCCCTCAAGAATCCACCCTGTCAGATATCAGAGTACATCCCATATAGCTGCTCAACTTTTTTTCTCAGATGTCAGTTTCTATCTCCTACTTAGTCTTCTGGTATTTTCCCCACTAGAACAGTTTCTTTCTCTCCCTGCTTATTATTCCATCCTGTCCACTGATCTGCTTTTTTTAGCTACCTTTTCCTTCCTCCTACTTCACTGTATAGAACCTACAGGGAATAGGAACGTATACATTGGCTTAAAGGGAATTAACAGAAATATTTAGATTTTTTTTTTAATCCTGTGATGGCCTGCTTTGATATTACTATTTTTTTATACCTATGCTCTGACCCTGTCATAAGATCAGTTGATTTTTTTTTCTTCTCAACAGAGTATCAGAATGGAAGCATATACATTAAAAATATAGGAATGCAAAATATGGCATTTCATGCAAGATTAAAGGTTGTCATATTTATCCTGACTATAACTGTCATATCATCATAGAATATATAATAGAATATCTTAGGTTGGTAGGGATCTTAAAGATCACTAGTTCCAACCCCCGGGCCATGGACGGGGACACCTTCCACTAGACCAGGTTGCTTAAAGCCACATCCAACATGGCCTTGAACACTTCCAGGGATGGGAAATCTTCTTTCTTGTTGTCTACTGTGATGAAAGCTCCTGTGCTATGCTTTCTTCCTTAGCCTCTTTTCTAGCAAGGACCTGTTCTTGCAGTTGAGGTCAACAGTGGACCTATCCCTTGAACACAGACCTCTATTACAAACCAGCATGAGCTGTGCAGCGGAATTGCTAGCCTCAGGGCTTTCTTTTAAGGTGAAACTGAAAGCCAAAGTGAAAACTGAATTAATTCATTAATTTACCAAAAATGCTTTCCCTAACCTGGTAGTGAGCATTAGATAAGTCAGTAGAAAATTCTCCGTGAAATCCTTTTGGTGCTTTTGATTACTTAAGGGACCACAGGATAAATTCCTCCATTCCTAACGCCATGCATACCATGGGGAATCTTGCACTGCAGACATTTTATTATTGTCATATTACCAGCAAGTTAAAAATGTTAATTTTTAAAGCCTATAATATAAAAATAGCTGTACTTTAACCACAGCTGTTTAGAAAATGTTTTTTAGCATACGTTGTTTGATTTATATTTTGATTTGATGCTTTGTCACAAAGATGTTTGTCCTTTTGGCTTCTGAGTGAAAGATTCCTTTGAGGTACAAAGTTAGCAGCCTTGGGTGAAAGATGTCTTCACACCTGCATAAGCAAAGATTAATATATTAAAGGGATTAATTTTAACCAATCGAATTTTTTACACAAAGGAAGAGCAGTCTTCATTTGAGTGTAGAAAAGCAAGGCAACTTGTGCTAACATATTGTTTCACTCTGTAATTTTGGGGCTATAGTCTTGTGTCATCAGAATATTCTATGTCAGATAATGTCCTTGCTTTATAAGGTACTGCACACTTCCAGGTATTGGAAAAAAGCAGAAGGCACTCCATATGTTGTTTTTCTTTTTTTTTTTTTTTTAACATATAAAGAGTGTATATTAGGTAAGGAGTGAAAGGTCAGTGTAGTTGGTTTAGTCTTGAGGCTAAAGCATAAGTAATTTTCGCAGTTCTTACTGGCAAATTCTGCAGAATGGCTGTATAAGAGGTAAAAAAAACCCAAACAAACCTGCTTCACTGGTAAACTGATTTGATTCCAAAATTACTGACTTACTGAGATAAAAATGAAAACTTGCACATGTCCCTCTTTGATCACAAATTCCCCAAGATAAACCAAAATTAAGAAGCATCTAAGAATTTATGGATGAACGAAATATTAACTCTTTTGCAGTGGAATGTCAGGCCATCTCTGGCAGTTGCAGAATCTCAGCCCATTAGTGCTTTGCAACTTCCAGCTGAATTTTTTTTTCATTTTGTTGTTATTTACAGTTTGTTATATGAAATATATCAAAACTGATATGAATTGTCTCTTTCTTTGCTTTGTTGTAAGTTAGATGGTCAGACTGTGGTGATGATTGCAGTAACATGTATTTGTTTTCTGTTAGATTTACACTGGTCCATCAAGTGCTAGGGACGGTTGGTGACATAGTTTCCTTCCTTTAAGTTCAAAGCCTTCCCCATAAAGGTTTTTATTTAATTATGGGGTTCTATTTCTTAAAAAGAAAATAGCTGTAGAGATAATTCTCACCGCAAATCTTTTGCATCTGCTAGTTATACTGTTCAGACTGGACAGTTTTGCCATCTGACTTTCTGTTTTCTAGGTAAAAATGCATTAACTGTGGAGTGAGTTAAAAGCTTATTTTGACCAATTTAGAAAGAAATGCCCACAGTGCTTATGTACTCAGCAAAGCTCTTAAGCTGAGCAGGCACAGCAGCTGACTGAAATTCCTAGAGAGAAAAGCAACATGGCTATTACCTTGAAAAAAAGACATGTCCAAAGGATCTAAGTAGTAATGATTTTCACCTTCACATGTCCAGTAATAAGAAATATTTTTCCATGTTTTGGAAGAAATCTTGCAACCTTTTGTTGAGCAATTGTTTCTTTAAGTATTTGTGTTTGCCTTGACATCATGGCTTATTCAGAGACCCTGCTTTGTGAATGAGCTCATCAAAAGCTATGGTATCTGGAAGCCAGACTTCCATTAAATGTGCCTGAGGATACCACGTGGGCAGTGAAGAGGTATAGGGTTTTTTGAAACTTTTACCAAAATGACTCTTAAAAAAACTCACCTCATTGAGCTGATGGTAACAATTATGTTCTCAAAGTGAACGGGGCATTCAGGATTATCTTAAAAATCCCATTGAAAATCTTTGATCTTTGTGCCCTAAACACTGGAGAGGAGAGGATGAAATAAAACAAACCAAAAAAGCACTGCCCACCAACACAGAGAAAATATGTTCCTTTTTCTTCAATGTACAACTACATGGCTCTTTTTCTTAAGCATAACATTTATTTAGTGTTTTTGTATATGTACTACACTCATACTTTAGAAAAATAAAAAGGTTATTGAAAGTACATCATGCCTATGTTACATGCTGAATTCCCTCTCCCTCCTTCTAAGCAGTGGTTGCATTTATCCTGCATTTAAAGATAAGCTGGCCTTTTTCTGAAAAGACACAGCATGTTCGCTAAGTCTTTCAATGGAAAAAAATTAAAATGCAAAGAAAAAGGATTAAAGATGGTAAACAATAACATATTAAATGTTGATAAAATTGTGATGTCGTATGTATGAATCGTGAATCGTATGTATGAATTAGGTGAAAAGAGCTTTTTTTCTTTTTTTTTTCTCTCTGTAAGACGACACATTTTGTGTCTTCTCGTAACTGAAATATCTGTATGATTATGAAAAGTTTTAGAACAAGAGGAGATAATTTGATAATTTGAGTATTTGTAAAGCTCTAGGTAATTAATCTGCTCTCCTTTCAATCTGGTGAAGTAAGAGCAGTGAGTATTTCAGACATTTCTTATTGCATTTGCGTACTCTTTTTCTGGTGTCTTCTACAGATTCATTGCAATAATTAGACAGATGTGAAAGAAGCAGTTGCTGTTGCAACCAGCTACTGTTGAGGAATGAAACGAACAGCTGGGGAAGATGAAATAATGGAGGGCACTTGGGAAGGGGGCTCAGTTTCAAAAGAAGTTCCTGGTGGGTGGTAAGGCAGTGATGTTGCCAACTCGAGGAGAAGAATAGAAAGACAATATGGGTTTAGATTGGCGATGGTGTATTGATGTGGGAAGGATAAAGCTTAGGAGAAATTTGGGAAGGGAACAGCAGAGTTACTGGGTTTAGAGGTGGAGGAGACAGTAGCTGAGAAGGGAAATTTGAGAATGAGCAGCTTTTCAAGGCGGAAAGAGAACTTGAAAACTTAGACCAACAACAAATTCAAGATTAGTGGCAGGCACTGTAAGCACAGCAGTGATAAGATCACGAAGGGAGGAAGGCAACATTTTGTGCTCATTCTATGTGCTGAGCTCATGCTGGTTTGTGAAACAAAGCATGGTACAGCACCGAGGGATGGGAAGGTGTTAGCTGCTGTTGTCCCGATCTCCCAAAACTACAGTCGCAATTTTAGCTAATAACTTCTGGGAAGAACAAGACTGTGTGCAGCAGACAAGCTCGGGAGGAAGACAGGGTGGCATAGCCCCTGGGTAGCAGCGTGCAGAGCTGCCTAATTCAAGCAAACACTTCTTCAGAGAGATCTTGTTTGCACTTCACCTGGTTTCTGACGCTTCCTATTGAACTCGAATGGTGTAAGGCAAAAAGAAGTGGAAAATCTCCAATCCAGAGTGCTGAGAGAGCGTTTACGGGAAGTGGTTAATGGGAGCGCAAGGTCTAGTAATTAAAAAGCTTGCTGCAGCCTCAAGTCTTTGATCTTACCACGGTGCTTGTCCCATCGATCATTACGATTTATTGCCCTATCTATGCACATTTGCTCTTTGTGGGACTATTTACACAATCCATCCTCATTAGATTATCAGGTGATTTACTCCCTGTCTACACAAAACCAATTCACAATGGGTGATGCCATTGATGTGCAAGTGGGTTTTATTCAATTCAGTTGACACTGAAGTAAATTGCACTGCCATAAACTCGCAGGTTTATAGTATGTGTGTGCTTGCAAATGTGGATTAAGGGGTTGGCAGAATAAAAATTACACGGATGTTGATAACTGTACAGAACAAACCTTCAAACCAGAAAGAAACTTAGATAAGAAATATTTCAAATATTATTTGGCAGCATGGTGACCCAGAATAAAACTTATTCTGAATCAGATTTTTCCGTGGTTTAAAAACATTTAAAGCTGAATCTTTTTGAATTGTAAAAAAAAATTAAAAAAGGGGATGGGGGGGTTGGGTGAGGGAAGCCAAGAAATATAACATTTGGAGTACTGGCTGGGGGGGGGGGGGGGGGG
>JAWWLV010000144.1:33926894-33943451 GCA_035041135.1 Platyrinchus mystaceus
CCCCCCCCCCCCCCCCCCCGGCTTATAAATAGGGAGAAAATACCTAATAATATGTTCTTTATCTATGAAATAGTTATTTAGATAAAATAACACGTTTCCCAGTCTCTGCACCTGTAAAATAACCTGAACACTACTAACATACTTCTAAATTTCCCAAGAGCTTAAACTACTATTTAATTTTAAACATTTTGATTACTGAAAATAATCTGATGCCTAAGAGAGGGCTGAAAAGAAGAATTGCTAATAGAAGTTAGGATAAGAAAAAAAAAAAAAAAGAACAACCCAGAATAACACATGTAGACACATCAGGACATTTGCAGAGAATGCTGTGTCTATCTAGACTGTTGTTCTGGAAGCCAGTGAATAGTAGTGGGGTGTCTTGTGAAAGCACTAATATCTCTTTTCTGTGTCTGTTCTTCTTGTGCTGCTCAGGAGAAAATTTTCTTTTCTGAATTTGTAGGCAGTGATTCAGTACTTTGCTCTTACCTCTATCTCCTGGAAATCAAAAAGAATCCCCCTTCCTCTTATTCTGTTTGTGTGAATACTGCTGTTTAAACTTTGAGCTCTGGTTCAAGTGCTTTAGAACTACTTTGCTTCTTTTAATCTTGAGTCTTATCTTTAGACAAAGAAGCAATAGTGATGTCATTTGTCACCTGATTAAAAATAAGTGTGGTACACTGAAAGCAATAAGGTTGAAGGGTGATTTCTTTGATGCATCTGTTCAGGTTACTTTACCAGAGATCCCAGCAACCTGGTGCTGATGTTGGATTGGATTAAGTTGATTGATGTTGTATTTGAGAATTAATGATAAAGGTGTTAAAATCAGCTCCAGTGGTACTATTATGAAATATTTTATGTCACTGCCTCTCTTAGGCAGTGTCCTAATTTAGAAGAGCAGTGAATGAGCCATGGGAATTTAGCAGTTGTGCTCTGAACTGTGTATGTTTGGCTAGATTTTTAATAGACATAGAATGTTTTGCTATTTACATAGTGTTGTAGCTGCTCAGGCTTTTTTTTTTCCCAAGAAAAATGTGTGTGGGGAAAAAAAATTACATCTTGGAAATTGCCAGGAGTAGAAGCCTGGCTTTCACAGAACAGTCTCCAGTAGGAGAAGATAAATTTTCTGATAATGGCATTACACTTTGTTTCTATAGACAGCAAATTCAAAGAATGCTTAGAGTAAATATTGAACCATACAATATGTCTCTTGGGATACACATCAATTTGAATCCTGAATGATGTATCACTCTAATAAAGTCAAAGTCAGATGGAACTGAATAAAGGATGTTCTTCACCTGCTGCTTGGCCTGTCACACATTTTGGAGATGGAGTAGTGGACTACATTCACACAACTAATGAAAGGTCTTAACAAATGAAAAAATATGCTAAAGAGTCAGAGCACTAGGTCTTCATTCAATAAGGAACCAACTGTTCCCAAATTGCCTTTTTTTTTTTTTTTTTTTTTTTTGGTCCCTTCCCCCATGATTAAACCGTATTTGAGGCTGTTGACCCGAGTGATCATTCCCAAATGATTGTCTTTGCTTCCGCTCTGCTTAGTCACTATTATTCTAAAGCTGATTTCTAAGGTAGTTTCACTTGTTCTGCTTGTCCCAATAGGTGTTTGTAGAAGACACATCTTTAGTTAAACTCAAGAGGAATTAAACTAAAAATTCCACAAAGAGTTTTAGCACAAGGAATGGAGAACCACTAAAGTTTAAATGTTGAAGCATTTTGGCAGAAATAATACAGTATGTTCATGACATTTGCTATGAGGAAGAGATTGGAATTCAACAAGCTGAACAATGGCACACATTTACACTTGGGTATAAGAACATTTTAGAAATAAATGTACAGGGTGGTGATTTTCCAAGTGGGACTGGAAGTTAAATTCAAGTCAAATCAAGATGCATGAAAACGTATTGCATACCATTTTGGTCTGGTGTTCTGTAGTACAGTGACATTATTTTGGCAATATGAAAAGTAGCACTTTTATAAGGGAGTTGACGCTGTCCCACTAATTTCAGCCACAGAGCTACAACAACATAACTGGTGAAGAAAGATGAATATGATTGATTAGATAGAGTGCATGGATTAATAGGTGTTAGAGCAGAGAAAAAATGTGCAATGAAGAGAAACGGGGCATGAGAGGAGAAGGAAAACAGGTGGTGTGGCTTATTAGAAGGTTTAAGGAATTTGGCATGGAGCGTGATCTCCTATTCACTGAAGCTGATGGCAAAGCTCCCATTAACTTTAATCATGCAGAATACAGACATTTCCCAGGGTATCCTGAAGAAAATAAGAAAAATTGCAGGGAAGCAAAATAATCATGAAAATATGGGAACTTGGAGAACAGCAACACTGAACAATACAAGCTTGTTAGGAGCCAGCCAACAAAAAGAGTGATTTAGTGATAATAATCTTATTCTATTTTATTGATCAAGTGAATACAACTTCAAATAAAGGAAAAACTGGTTTAAAGAATTCCTCTTCTGCCATCTGCATCTGCCTAAATAAATGTCCAAATGTTAACTCTTTTGAATTAACATTGCTCAGAACAGTGTGTCTGTAATTTGTTGATTGACTGTGATGATTTTAGATTCAGCATGTTTGTGTGTCCTTAAACTTGGTGAATTCTCTTCCCTTTCTAAATGATCTTTTAAAGGTAACTGAAGGATATCAAGACAGGAATGGTAGCATTCATAAAAGCACAACATCTATTTTGAATGGATGCTATTTCAGTATCCATCTCAGTCTGTTCAAAGCCACTGGGCAGCATGTCCTAAACGGTTGGTTTTGCTATGTATTGGTGAATGTGTCTTCAAGATATTTTTAGCCTCTGAGCTGTGTCTGAGAGTACCTGACTGTAAATAGGCTAAACACATTATGCAGAAGGTAGGAAATCTCAAAAACAGATTAAAGAGAAACTAACTTGATTTGTGCTTAAATTATCACTCTATTTTTTCTTCAGTTGTAATATCTGAATCACTGAAAAAGGTGGAAATAAAAAGTGTTCTGATTAAGAGGTTATGAAACAAGTTGCTTGATAATATTGAGATCTGGGACTGCTTAGAGTAAGGCTTTATGAACAGTGGAGAAAGTGGTGTTTGTCTTTATTGTTACTACGTGATATAGTCACATTCAGTGGTATATACCCTTTTCTTTATTAGATTGCTTGATTCTGAATTCAGTGATATATGATCAGAAAAAGCCTTGGATTAGCTTACTTCTAAAATTCGATTTGCCCATAGTCACAGCACTATGAACTGTTTATAATTATTCTTGACAAGTACTTAGAAATTGTAAACAAGAGATTTTTAATTCTGAGCAGCAGTTTCCAGAGTTATTTTCATGGACTGTACCTAGTACTTTGGACCAAGAATAAGGGCCTTATAACAAAAAAAATGTGTGCCATAGTACCTTTTTGTTTCACGTCAGTTACAGGACACTTGATGTACATAAGCTTACAAACAGGGAGAAGGAACTGTTGAGAGGGACTAACACAGCTGACTTTTTTAACAGTTGCTTCAAGTAACATAACTTTCTGTCTCTGGCACCTGGCTTTGCTCTCTGTGAGAGCAGTCAGTGGATGCCAGGCCTACTCGATAAATCCTGTTTCAGCATACATGTGGGAAGCACTTTCCTATGCAACTCTGTTGCTGTCATGGCCAAACATTCCTGACCGGGATGGTATCAGCAGCCCTGGCCCCCCTCTTCTGTATCAGAGAGCTGGCACCTGGGCTTTTTTGACTGCCTGTCTTTGGTTTGCAAGTCATGCGTCAGGATATCTGCTATCTCTCTTAGCAGCTGGCATCTCCTCTATGTCTAGTAGAGTGGGCTCTCACCATCCCTACTGACAGATGTGATGTGGTATCTCTGAGACTGATCCTAGTGCACATCCTCGTTTCTGGCAGCTCTTGGAGGGACTTGGTAGCTGTAGCAGCTGTGGTAAGCAGACAGTTCTGCTGAGGTCCATCACAATTGAAAGGTTCATGTATAAACATCATAAAAAGAATTTGAAGGTTGCAGTTTTGGCAACCTTGGCTTTTCAGTACCTTGGGATTATTTAGTGTTAACTATGATTTAATTTATAGCTATCTTAGAACTTGCAGTGTAGCAAAATAGCTGGAACCAGCTTGAGGATCAAGGACACTGTATAATTAATCATAACAAAATTGTACATATTTTGCACTAATACGTGTTCAGGATCAATGATTATATATACTTGTCTAATTATCATAATTATAATCCAGTATTTTTCTGCATCTGAAAAACTGGTACCTTTTGGCTTAGGTATTGAAACTTAAAGTGCCCAGTCATCATCACCTTTACAGCACATTAACTTCATATACTTCTGTCTTGTTCTGTCCCTGGCTTTTGCATGCCCATCCAAATACGTTACTTTGTTAAAGTGCCTGATATTTGATGTAGATTTTATAGGCTGTTTTCATTTAGGGAGCTAATGGTATTTATGTAACCGAAGAGCAATGGACAGAGGCAGTGCACACATCAGCCTGAACCTGAAGGTTGCTGAAGCTGTATTTGCTAAGAAGATGAAGAGCCCCGGGAGTGGGAGGATCTGATGGTAGCCAAACAGAACACTGAGTTTGTGAGAAAGTGGGCATTGGACCAGGATAATATCTTAGAGGACAAACCTGTTATTTTTACACTAATGAAAACCTTATTTGGTGTTTACTTATTCTGTTCCTTTCTCAGAACTTTTTCTGTTTACAATTAAACATGAACTACATAGGTCTATAATTTAGGTAAATAAATCCATCTTTAAATCTCCTTAAAAACCACTTTTCTGTCTGTCACATTTATTAAGCACTTGACCTCACTAGTGCTGACAGAGATTTCAGCTGGTTGAGTGTGTGCCAGTACTGACAAGACCCTGATTATGAACTTTGCTGGGATTTGAATGAGCCTTAAATCACAGATCATAAAGGCACATACAAATCGTCAATGTCTGCAACTGTGTGTCTGGGTGCTTGATTACAAAGCCGAATGTCCCCAGCTTATTCTATGGTCTAGCACCGGAAAGCTCAGCATGATGAATAAGACACTTGTAAAATTCTGCAATTAAATATGGATTATGAGTTTTATTCCATGTTTCATTGTGACTGTGTTCAATTTAATTCTGTAAGGCTGTTAAACTCACCTAATGAAAGCTTCTTTGATAAAATATCATTAATCTGCAGCACCCAGAATAGGTATGTAACTATAGATTTTAATTTAGTAGTGAGAGGAGAAGTCTCTTGAATGTAGTGGAACAGTGACTTACAAGGATTTTGAATAACACTTTAAAATATCTCATAGTTTCTGTATAACTTCTTGACAAAACTGACAAGAAACCTTTGGAAAGTTTGTCTCATCAGAAACTTCTAAAATGTCTTTTGGTTATAGACTCCACATGTATGGAACCAAAGTGATTTCCTCTCACGCTCTGTAGTAAATAAGAAGGTTAAACACTGACATGCCACTCACTTAAAAATGACTCAGTTAAGGTGCTTCTGACGTACAGTGTGTAAATAATTTGAGACTATATACTACTTTCCCTTGCTCAGGAATGCATTTGAAAATGTGCTGATGGCAGGTGTAACAGACCACTACTTAGAAAGTGCTGCTTAAACACTTTGTCTTGTCTCTACTTCTCCATATCGAAGTAAATGTGCTGTTTCTTCTCTGCCTGCCTCAGACCTTATTTTGCTGATCATAGTTGAAAAACGGTGTCCAGTAACCTAAAATGGCATTACAGGGTAATACCTGTTGTTCTGAAGTGGCAGTAATTGTACCTTGTATTCAAGATTTGTGATAGAGCAAACTTGTTCATCAACTTTGATTTTGGAAGATTGTTTAAACCTTTAGTTTGAATGACTATAATCCCAAACCATTTTTTTTTTATATTACCTGCAATACCTCAAGCCAGTTAAACAATTCCATCCTGCTGTAAGGATAAGAACACAACATCTGCATTTAGGGCATTATTTAAAAATATCACAGTTCAACAGGGAAATAGCAGTATTCACATAAAAGTGTTAAATGTGGGTCCCTGTCTGTTATTCTTAAGATTACCTCTGAGCTATTTTTCTTCTACTGGACAATTAATCTACTAGCAAATGATAGGTTTACAAACATGCCTCTTGTAGAATTATGACTCCTAAAGTCTTCAGTTTAGATTTATGATGTTTTATGCTAGGAGAAGCCAGTATTGCTGAAAATACAGTCTTCAAGGGAGTGAAATACACAAGTCACACAAAAGCAGAAGGGAGAAAGTATTGTTATTCTGACCTCAGTATTAAGTAGATAAAGAACCAATCCACTAAAACTGAATTATTTGCCCCAATGTAATCTGAATTTTTTGTAGTAAAGCCAATGAGATGATTTTGATTTCCCTAGTGCTTAACCCCACCCTTCTTTTACAATAGTCTTTGTTTTAAAACAATCCCATAATCCTGTTCATATCAAGTGAGAGCAAAAGAAATTTTTGCATCTTGACACAGACATGATATTAATTTGCAAAAAATGCCCAAAGCTTCTACAGTATAAATTCTGCAATACTTGATAGCTCATTGATGTGTTCCTTGTCCCCAGGGTCTTTTGACACAGAGATTAAAGGTTTTTTTTTTCATTCTTATTTTACCTACATGTAGAATGCTATCTGTGTGTTAAAATGTTCAATCTGCTTACTCATTATTGGCAAGAGAAACAAATTTTGAAACTTGTTCTGGCACATCTCCATCCCTAAATCTGCTGCACATAGCTGTTCTAATGTTTCCTTTTCTCTCCAGAGTAGGCACAATCACTCTTTGTCCTCTACAGAGCAGATCAGTGCACAGAGAAACCTCATCTCAGCTCCAGTACAACTTGACTCCTGTGGTGTTTCAGTACTTTATTCTGACCATCTGTGTCTTACTGCTTCAGCAAGTTTCCTCTTAGTATTGTCATTAAGCATTTTCTGCACACAGACTTTGCACTTGGAAATGAGCAATGTTGTGTTAATCTAATTCCATCAGCTAGACTGTGTAAATTTGTAGGGACATGTTATTTGGATCATAATACATATTTCCTTTCCCCCCCACCAATATTTCCTATTTCCCTTTCCTTTTTTACTCTTGCCACTACTGTTCCAGTCACTCTCTATTCAGATATCTGTCCTATTGCAGACAGCTAGTTACTTTACTCAGAAAAAACCCCCTGGCTTCCTCAGGAATATAGTGCCTCTTTATTATTAAAAGTTATTCCCCAGGCTTTCTCCATTATAAGACATGATACAAAGACATTTAAGCAGGAGGAGGGTTTCACAAAGCAGTTCAATTTTTGGTGTTTATCTTGGATCCCTGAACCTGCTGGATATTATATACATAATGTCCTCTGGTATAAGAATATAAATGTGGTTTTGAAGAAGGTAAGCAAGCTTCTTTTCCAGAGACTTTTATATTGCCAGTCTGCAAAGGTGTACTATTTGTCTCATTAGAGGTCTGTAAAATAAAACATAAAAACAACAAAAAACAACTGAAATAAATCTTACTGTTAAAAAAAAAAGAAAATAAAAGCAAGAGTTCATCTTTGTAATTAATAGTAACAATCAGATGTCTGTTAGTGATGGGGTACCCTTTTCATTAGCTATTCTTCACATCAGATGCTTCCTACCATAAAACACTAAACATCTAAATAGATGATGAAAAATGAGCAGATACGGCAGTCAGGAAACACAAAGAAACTCTGTACGAGAGGCACTGAGTGCACAACCTTGGTGGCTTGCATGCACAAACCACTGTATGTATTTGTTACTCCTTCAGCCACAGTAAAAGTGGGGGATGATGGAAGTTGGTAGTTTAGTGAGGAAAACTAACAGCTTCTGCACAGACCAAAGCATCACCTGGATCAGGTTTACAAATGCAACTAAGAACAGAGGGCTTTTGGGCACAGGACTTCTGCATTTGCAGTGCTACTGGGTCCTGGAAACTGCTGTGAGTCCAAAATTCTTCCTGCTTCTGGAAAACCAGTGTTCAATTTTCTTCATGTTATACAACAGGTTTTCCTCTGTTTACTGACTTCAAATTCAAGAGAGGGGCCTTAACTATTCAGGAACCATAAATCCACTTCTTTTTGAGTTTGTGAAGCTTTGTCCAAGGAAGGACCACCAGAGTGAATGAATTCATACTTTTTTTCCTCCCCCTTAGCTCTGAAGCACACTGTGTTTAGCAAAATGACTGCAGAAATGCAGAATGCAAAATGAGTGTGAGAGGGCCCACTGCTGGCTCTAACTGCTGTAAGGACAAGTGGTGTCATCACAGTGATGATGAAGACAGTTCCTGTCTTATAGCCCTGATGTCACAAGGGTGTTCCCAGCAGCTGGCTGGGCTGGCAGATGCAGTTTTATATCTTTTTCTCAATAGTACAGTTCCAGAAGCTTATTTTGTGGTTATAAAAGAAGCAACCTTTGTTCTGATTTGTTGCCTTTTTTAATCTTACTGACAGTTTTCCACTGCTCAGTTGTATGACTAGGTTGGTAGGCTGCACACTTTTTAGTAGTTTGTGTACATGAGTTAATTCAAGTTAACTGTTCATGAGGATTTTTTGATGGAATATGATGCACCAATGCTGCTTATTTTCCTTTACCCTTTTCATAGTTGCTAGTGACAGAGACCCCTGTGGTAGAGAGCAAGCAATTCTTGGACTTATTTAATAGTTGTCTTGAGTATCTGCATTGTGTAATAGGCTACACAGCCCTACTGATTAGTAATAACTTGGTTAACAAAAAATAAAGAAATTGCATCATGAGAAGACTGTTCATAATAAACTTTAGGAGATTTGTACTGAAGTGATTTAATCTGAACTAGACTGTCTCTATTAAAAAAAAATCCCCTCAGATGAGTGGAAGAATACTCTCTGATCCCACTACATGTTGGATAAGGGCATTTGTACATGACTCCCAAAACTTCTTTTTAAAGTTGTACCTTGAGAATTCTTTGAATCTCCCAAAATAGGAATTGAATTTCATTATTTTTAATTTTTTTTCTCATGTTACGTGATTTTGTGCGTTTTTTTTCCTCTGAGGATGAATATAAGTGTCAGAAAATTGACATAATGGGTGCTCCACAGCAGCTGAAAGTCCTTGGGTGAAGGACTCCAACTGCTGGCTTGTGCTGTGGTCTGGCACCTGTGAGCCAAGTGTGGTGAGAGCCTTCGATAATGAGGGAGGTTGATGAATGTCAGATAGTTTGAGGAAGTTTTTTTTTTTTAAACAGCACAGCAGTTCTGAAAATATACAATGCATTTAAATGTTTGGCTCAGTTTGTCAGATTTGTTATTCTTCTAGGTTATTGCAGACAGTAAATTCTTTTTAATCTTACTTTTTAATGTTCTGTACATTTGTTTATGAATTCCTTAACTTTAGGAACATCTATATTTTGTTTTCCTAGTATTATTAAAGTTGCACTAGATTCACTTTCAGAATATCATTATGTGCAGCACTGCCACCAGATTGAAGATATTATTATGGTTATGAACTATCCATACATTTAGTTCTCAGTTCTGTGCCAGTCTGTAAGCTGGCTGAGGGGATCTGATTGCAGCACGGCTGTTTTCTGCAACATGCAGATGATTAAGGCCTGTAATTAACTAATGATTTATACAGTAATATGACAAATTCTTTTTGCTCTGATCGTCTACTCCCCACAGAAACCTTTCTGTAGCTTCACAGAACTTTCCTGACCTGCCTCCTCCAAACCTCAGGTGTAAAACATTCTATACTTTATAAAAAGAGTTCCTCTTTCTAATGATGGAGGTGGCTATGCAAACTTCACAGCTTAGCAAGCAGTACAAGGGGAAATAAAAACTTCACTAGTTAAAACAAGAGCTTTTTGCAGCTATCCTGTAAGTGCAGCCAGCAGTGGTGGCGGCCGGCCATCCTCTGCAAAAGGTAAAGTCATAAACATGGCTTTTGAGGGCAGAGCGACCCATCATTTCTGAAGTAACAGTAAATGTAACATCTCCTTTAAGTGACAACCTGAAACAATAATAGTGTTTAGGGAAACAATGGCCCATTAAGAGCAAGTGATGCTGGAACAAGGTTGGCCGTCCTTGACTTTCCAACAGCCCGGGAACCTGTGAGGAAGCACAGATGGAGCCAGTCTGCATAGGCCTCTTCACACTCACTTTTTTTTCTTTTCAAACAGCAGGAAAATATTGAACAGTGCCAAAGTCCAAATGAGTCACTATGCATACAGTAGGAAAAATCATAGAGCACTGAAGACCACCTTAGATGTGAGTTCAAAAGAAAAATGTGTATACACATCTTGCATGTGTTGCTGATCTTCTTCCTCTAAATCCCCACTATGAATTTTCCAGGAAAACATGTGACAAACAACAAAGAGAAAGTTCTTTGATTTATATTATATTCTAGAATGGTAGAAGAAAATGTTGGAATATAATCAGAGCAATGTTTAAAAAAATGGGGGCACATCTCAAAAAAGTTGATTTAGAGCCCTATCAATTTCCTATTTAAATCAGTGGCAAACCTCCAAGTGGCTTTAGAGAGAGAAAATTCAGCATTGAGAAAACAGACTATTTTTTAGCTCATTCTGTCCCTCTCCCTTTTTAAACTACTGCAAATGTAAACCACATTTAATGCAAGTGGTCCTCACAGGTAATATGAAAAACATACTGTGGTGTTGCAACCACTTTGACAGTACCGGAAGCTACAGTAATCCCCTAAAGAAAATTATAATTACTATGAAAAATGAGTTTTAGCCACTAGAAGTAAACAAGAAATCTTATATCTTCAGCTAGAGGAAAGGTTTGGGAGAAAAAATGTCTATGGCAGAACAGTATAAAAAGCAAGAAAACTGAGGTTAAAACCAAAGACCATCTGTGAGAATAGAAAAGACCTGAAGATCAGATTTCTTGGAGCAAATATGTCTTTGACATCAAAGGAGATGTGCTGACTGATTTCAGTGGCTTTGAATTCAAACTTTTAATTGGATTGAAATTATTATGCAGACCATATATAGCAGCAAGGTCTAAAACTAGGTTTTTGCAAGTTGGTGGCCTACTATATGTGAGGAAGTTATGATGGAGTCAACAAATCAGGAGATGCTTGTATTTATCCTGCATGTTGAATCATATTTTATATTTTGGTCTTCAGACTGTTTTGTTATACCTTTGTACTCCCTCAGCATTGACTGAAAAGATATTAATCATTCATAACAGTTGGGCAAAACTTGATTCCATCTGTTTCTTCCATAATAAGTAACTGGAATGAAGGTCGTAACAAAACTCCTCTTTGCTAAACGCCACATCAATGCTATTTGTGGTTTTATGTCTGAAACTCTTGCTTAATGTATTTGTGCAAAGAAAAACTGCTTTCCTATGCAGAAGTCCATATGATCAGACAGCAGTGCCAGCTGATCATCCAATCTGGTAGAAAAATGCACAGCCACTTCTGCTGTGTAACAGCTTTTGACTTTTTGATTGTTACATTGAGGTAATTTTAGTAGGATAAGAGTTTTGTATGGAAAATTATATGAATGAGAATTCCAGGTCTCTCTAACAAGCAATTCAATTGTGACAAATCAATCCAGAAAAATATATAGGTTTATTAAAATGTTTCTCTTTCTTTCACTAGACTCTTTAAGGTTTGTCTATCCAATGTTATTCTTATTTTGTTTTACCTTGTGCTTACTGTTGATCTGCAAGCCAAGTAAAAAAAAAAAAGTTTTTTGCAAGGGCCTAAATTTTAGCATTTGGATGTTGAAACCCATCTGTCATTAGAAACTCTATGTAGTATAATAATCAGTTCTCTTACTTGGACATAAACAGAAGGGTAATACAGAAAATGAACCTGGAGAAACTGCACCATTTGCATTGAATACCTGCAGCTCTAGGGAACCTTGGGGCCATGGAGGAAATAGATTTGGGGAGTATCAGAGCAAAGACAAAGGAAATATGTAGCGAATATTGTATTAAAATATTTTTGTATGTCTGATACAACTGAGGAGAATGTGAGCTGAATCTTAAATGTTAGTGCATTTCAGCCACCTTGCATCTGCTTACTCTCGTAAGTTATTGAAGCTTATTCTGTAAGTTATGAAGAAATTGGCATGAATTCACTGACAGTTTGTTCTGAGTGATACTGGAAATGGATAAACAGCCCATAGATATCTGAAAGTAAGCATTGGCAACCCCCGTTGACACAGAACCTCCAGCGCAGTTCTTGTATCCTAGTAATCCTCTAATCATTGCCAGAGATACACAAGTATCTCTAGAGCAAATATTAACTCTGCTGCTAGATGAGATGTTTGTCATTACAAAAGATAAAACAGAAACTTGAGCTGAGTATAGTTCCTGACTAAAGGAACTAAAAGGTGGAGTCCAAGAGCTGTGCTGTTTTATTCTTTTCCTGAGAAAATAATGGATTGGAAACTATCACGTATTAATCGTTTTCATTATATTTCCTTTCCATGTCCCTCTTATATGTCCTTTCTGTCTAGTTTATGACTTCACATACAATTATAATCTAAAAGTGCAGGTCACCATGTTCAAAATGTTACACCCGTTTCTGGCAACATCCTCATAAATAGCCTGGAGCATATGCTTCCTGTATCGTCCCCCTCTCTTAGGAGCGAAGGCTGTTATTGCTGATAACAAATCAGCTCATCTGTGATTCATGGGAATGAAAAGCCAATACAACCTGAAACATTTCTATCTCACCCAGCCTTAACACTTCATACTGTGTCCTTAGTCAGGACTTCCTAGAATGGTGTGGTCATCACCTCCTGGTGCTCTTTGGCACAAGCAAAGTATACAATGCCCTTGGGTAAAATGACTTTAATTTTTGGAACAGAATTTTATTTTCTACATCAGTAGTTTTCACTGATTCCATGGAAACTACTTGCATGATCTTGTCTATTTTTTATTTTAATTTATGGGCAATTTGCCATTTAACGTTGGAATTATTTTTCCATTCAAATGTTGTTTCTCTGTGGCTGTGTATTAAAAAACAAACAAACAACAAACTGACTTCTTAAAGTCAGAGAGGTGATAAAAAAGTAAACTCTTTTCAAGATTTAGCCCCTCTGCTACAGTCTGCTCCTCAGAGAAATTGCTCTGAAATCAAAAACAGCGAAGGAAAATGTTGTATTTAGAACATTTGAAGCTCATGGAACATGAAGGACTCATCGGCTGAGCTAGCAAATGTTTTTCAGAGAGATTTCATCTATGTCAGTTCTGCACAGTGTGTTTTGTATATTCTTCACTGCAGGAACTGGGTATTAGAACAAAAATTTCTTTTAATTTTTGGCAGAATTTCACAGATTCAAGGCAACTCTTTAAAGCTGTCTTTGTTATAACTACAACTTAATGATGCAAAACAAATCACATTTCAGCCTAAAACATATTGAAGGTCTACTTTTTCACCTAGAAAGTTGTATTGTTTAAACCTATGCCCCACTTGGAAAAAAAGAATAACAAAAAATTCCAACAGCCGTGAGTTTGATCTTGAAAAGATACAAAAGAAAAAAAATCCTAATAAAGGTATAACCAGAAAATTATTTAATACTGTACTTGAAAACATCCTATGAGCACCTTCCCCTTTAGAGTCAACCCAGATATCCAGTTTGAGAACCTACTCTATCACTAATTGCAGCTTTCAAGTAGAACTGGTAAAACTCCCTGCATTTCTCAATCCGTTTAATTGAATGATCAGCTTTATCTTCTGAAAACCAAGGATCGTTTCATAGCATGTTGTCATAATGGTTTCCATTTAAAACTCAATCAAAATATATGTGTATGTATTTTAATGCAAAGTAGACTGAGAAGCATAACTTCAGTGAAGGCAGTGTTTGAGGGGTCTGTGACTGGCTGTGCTGGAATTCCTTATAGCCTATATTTTTGGTAGCTGGTTTGTCTGGGTTTTTCTCCCATTCTCACAAGTGCATCTCTGTAGTTGTCTGCCTACTATGGATTTGTTAATGCATGTATTGCAAAGTCTACTGAAATGGGTGGAATCTGAAGTTATGTAGCTTTTACACCAAAAATTTCAGGTCATCAGTAAATACATTATTTCTATGAAAATATCTGTGCCTGAGAGGCAAAGTCTCTACTCTTTGCTCCAGTTTTTGTCTTTCCATATCTCTTGGACTTGCTTTTATTTGAAAATGTCAATGGAATGAAAAAAAAAATCAAAACCAAAACAACCCAGGAACATCAGCACTGAAGTCAAGCAAGCTGTTGATAATTACAGATTTTTTGACTCTTCTGCAGATAAAAATATTTGTTCATACAGAATGAAACCCAGCAAAGATATGCACCACTTAGATTCAATATATCTCATTCTTTCTGCTTTGCTGGTTGGGTAAAATACCTCACTGTGTCCAATGACACAATAAATTTAGCACATCTAGGAATGACTTTCTGAGCAGGATATACTAATGTCAGGGTTATTTTCTACCTTTCTCTGATAGTGATCCTACTTGCTGCATTATTTTTAGAAAGTTGTCTGTTGATAAAAAGCTCAGTAAAGATGACCTTTAAAGAAGTCAGGATGATTCCTTACCCCTCACACAACAGATTCTGCTTCCTCCTCTAAATCCCAACTCGAAGCAGGCACTGCGGTCCCTTGATGTTAAGGGGTGTTACTTCACAAATAGAAATCACTGTCTGACTTGATACTGTCATTTTTGGTTTCCTAGGGATGATAGAAAACATCAGCTTTTTTTTCTTTTTAAATATTTTTCCATTGTCTGCTTTGTCTCACAAATTTTTGCTTCTTTTGTGGCAGGAAAGCTGATATCCACACACTGGTGCTTCTGGGGCAGGGAATAACAAAGCCTGGAATACCCTCCCTCCACTCATTTTAAAAGTCAGCTTTAAAGAAACAAAAATCACCATCAGGTTTTCTGCAGTGCATTATTGAGACTATTTTTAATTTATTTTTTTAGTGTCCATTTAAATACCTTCTCCCATTACATCAGTGGAAGGGATTTGAAGCCCTACCTCAGCAGTTATTGAGGTATCCAGTGGGACAGTGCAACATTTTTCTTCCAACTTTATGGAGGGGAAGAAAAGTCTGGATGTCTGGTTGTTAAGAAGGGTTCCTAGTTCATAGGCTGCCAGGTCAGCAGGGTGAAGCATGCAGGAGGCACTGGCAAAGCCCAACTATATGTCACAATAGGAGGAATCTGGTGTGTGCTGCTGGGGTGAAATGGACTCTGTGGAGCAGCCCTGCAGCTTCACTGTAACTTAGGAGGGTGGATAGAAAGATTACTTGGCAATTGCCATTCAGACTGATCCTGGAAGAATCTAATTGTGAAAGTTTGTCCAGGCTTTCCACAAGATGCCTGAGCATTCAGCACCTCAACATGTCAGGACCAGAAACGGGAAGCAAAGGGAAACAATTGCTCCTCCTGACTGCCAAATCTCTGTATTTATAAAGATCTGGTACTTCATAAGTAGCAAGCTATGTCCTCATAACAGTTTAATAAATTATAAACATTCATTACAATGTTTTCTAATCTAAATGTGATGATTAATTGTTGGTTTGTGGGTTTTGTTGTTTTCTTTTAAAAAAATGAGATAGACATTCATTTGTTAAAATCTTGATGGAAGTAGATAACTATTTCTCTTTATGTCCCCTGGGAAATTGCCCCATTATTTTTCTGCTCCTATAGAAGGTGATACAAGAGAGTTCAGAAGGACTAGACTTGGACAGCAGATTGTGGAGGTCCATCTCATCCTACTTAATGCAGTTCACATGTAGGAGGTTCCACCTACCCAAAAAGAGGATTAGCTTCTAGTGATTTTCCATAACAAGCATAATTTAAATGCTGTACAGTCAGTATTGGTCTACAGTCAAATGTTTCTGGTAAGGAACTGACGCAGATCATGTATCACAGTGTATGCATGCAGTAGAAATTTGTTTCTATCTTCCTATCTTTATTCCCTTCTCCAGAATTAAATTTTCAGACACACTGAAGTTTACACTGATCCTTAAAACACCAAGCAATTATGTTTAAAGGCATACAGAAAAGTTGTTCTATTTTTATCTGATTCTTTGACACAGACTGTGGGGGTAATAAGCTTTGAGGAACTGTTGTGTGAATCATCCCACTAAGAAGATTTGTAATCACAGGGTGTGTATCGTTAGTTAATTTGCATGCAGGACCAAAGTTTCATCAAAAGTTTGTAGCAGCAAAAGGATGTGTCTCCCTTAGGCACCCACCTCAGGAGAATCTGAAACTGGAGAATTAAAGTGCATCTGACAGCCCTCAAGCGTTTGTTTGCTGCAGTATGGCTACTACATAAAGTCACCACAGTTTTTATTACCTTAAATTGGTTGCAAAATGTTGCCATCAGAGAGTTTTGAGATTTCTTCACAATGTTTTCAATATGCTAGTTTACATGATTTTAATGCAATTAGGGGACCCCTGGTGGTCTAGCGGTTAAGATGCTGCGCTCTCAGCGCCGAGGTCGCAGTTCAATTCCCGATCCTGCTTCAGGGATAATCCCCCGGGTAGATGGAGCTCGTCAGCCCCTAAGGCCATCCATCTAAGAGAA
>JAWWLV010000144.1:33943551-33987716 GCA_035041135.1 Platyrinchus mystaceus
AAAAATCCATTGCGCAGGCTTGAAAGGTAAAAACACCTTTCCCAGATCTTCGTTCGCGAAGACTGGCCACGTTTTTTAATGCAATTAAATCTTCAACTTTTCTGGATCTAATGATGTGCCTGTATTATCTTTTTTTTTGGACCAAACATATCCTTTCAAAGTGAATCTTCTTGTAATCCTCTCACTCCATTTTGGTTGTATTTGGGAGCATATGAGTTTGACTGTGTTGACTGGCCAGTATAAGCACCCTAAAACCCATATAACATCCATGGCAGGTCCTCTGTCCAGTGCATAGATATCTTGTATGTATGCTGAATCAAGTATTTGCATACCCCAGAGCAGTCTTCTATTCTCCATAATGACTGAGAGTCAAGTCTGGCTGGCTGGTCCATGGCTCCTAATTCACTTAAAGCATCTTCCTGTGTGCAAGAATGGAAGAATGAGGTGTCAAACTTTGAGAAAGCCCATGCTGTACAGCACACAGCGTGCTCTTCCCAAACCCTGCTGATGCTCTGTGTTCAAGGAGGGTGGTGACTGCTGCCATGGAAACACTCCTTCCACAATGACCTGTGTCCCATCTCCCCTATTTTATCAGCAAGCTATTCCACTTTCAGAATATCCAATCACACATTTGCCTTAATGAGTAGGACAATGCAAGAAAGTTGGTAAGTGAACTTCTGTTGGTTAGCGTGAATTACTTTTTTCAGTAGACATTAAAATAATGTCACTGTTTCCATCTTTGATTATCTCCATTAAATTCAGTTTTGCAAGTAGTCTCCCAAGTACTGTGTTAGCATCCATCTGAGAAGCTCCTGGTGACAGCAATGAAGATTTCTTCCCCCCCTGCCTCAGCAGTTCTCAGTATTGAATCTGAACATTGAAGGTAGTACAGATGGAAAATAGAGAATGGGGAATGTGAATATGTAAGAACTGGTGAATTGAGCATTGCCAAAGTCCTCTGCAGAATGCCAAAATGAAGAAGCTTGGTAGTAATCATTGAGCATCCCATCTTACAGAACTGAGCACTCAGAGATTCCTTTTATTTTTTTTTTCCTTTGCAATACTTCTGTTCAAATCACTCTGAGATATCTTGGGGAAACCATTAATGAAGGACCAGGGGAACTGACTGAATGACCAATCACTTTACTGGCTTGCTGTGTGACCTTGTATTGTTTCACTTCTCCCTAAATTTTGTTTAAAAATAAGTTTTTCATAAAGGATTTCTTAAGTGTAGCTAACATTTGCAAGGGATTTTGTTTCACACAAAAAAAGCAGTGTAACAACACCATGACATGACACTTATTACTTGGCTTTATATATTTATTATTTTTCTGCAAATAGTTTTTTGGCTCAGCCAAAAGGAGTGCTGGATGCAAAAACTCAGTGTCAGCAACTTCATATTCTCTCTATTGCCTTATTTAGTTCTTCCTTGAAAAATATCACTTGTGTTCTTAATTTTACTGGGCACTCGCTGATCAGTTTTCTCATCACAGCAAGACAAATTGTGCTCTGCGGACAATATTCACATTTGTTGGTGGCAGGGGAGGAACCATGTTGTTTAATCAGATTGGCAGATATGATCTAGGAGAACATCAGTTTAACGTCATAATCTCTCTTTTCCAATTATTGAAAAACTGATCTTTTAAAGAGCTGCCTTTCCACACACTTTGGATTCTGTCTTGTCTTGCTTATTTATAGAACAAGTAAAACTAACAGAAAAAAAAATCTGGTGTAAGACTCTGCTCTGATTGGTGCTGCTGTATCAAGGAGTGAGGATGGTACAGTACCACCCTCAGAGAGGGTGCTATATCCCATTGTCTCTGGGATATGGAGACACTGCAAAAGTCACGAGGTCATCTTCAAAACATCAACAGCAATGTCATTAAAGACCTGCCAAGTGCAGTGACTTGAGGACTGTGTAAAATAAAATGCTATTTTAGGATTAATGGAAATTTCCAGAAAATGTAGGGGATATGAAAAAAAAACCCCACCCACCCACCCCTTAAAAATATTGCAGGTTTTAAGCTAAATGTACTAGTAGTGTTTTGTCAATCTATGGGGATCACAGAAATGTGAGGGAAGATTTCCACAGAAAGAGTATAAGACAATGCTACAGCATCTGATGTCTGAAATATAGAAAACAGCTGGGGTTTTATGGACAATTATATTTACATATGTATGTCATTTCTATTGCATATCATGTTTTAAGTGTAAATTTGACAGCCTCCTTCATTCCAGATAAGAATTCCCTTTATTTTAAATATATCTGCAGGAAAGAAAAAAGATAAGAACAAACGTAGGGTTTGGTACTCCAGTAGAAAAAGGTTTTGTAAACCAATAGTAGTCGTTTGCTTAATGAGAAGCTAAGCAGAATATTTTTGTCAGCTCTGCTGGTGTAAGGAATTCAGAAGCAGTGTGTGGCCAAGGAACATAAGGAAGAGTGACCTTGGTGTCTTTAAATCTGTTTCTTTGTTTTTCTTCTTTGTTTTAGTGAAGCTGTGCTAATTTGGGGAATTTGTCTTATTGTGATCCAAATGAGAAATAATGTACTAGCCAAAGCTGCAAAACAGAAATGAAATACTTTTGAAGTTGCTAAAATTATTTTAAGTACGGTTTGGAACAATTTTTTAGTAGTTTTACCCTGAAGAATAAATCTTGAATATGGTCAAATTGAAAAGGAACTTTAAATCCAGATTTGATAACATTTTGTTTGTTCTACTTACTCTCATCTTCGTTAGTTTTATGCTGATGTTATTTTCTGCTGTAATAATGTTACATTATCTAATAATGTTACAGTGTAATAATGGACCGAAGCTACTTCAGTTGTCTGTTGCCTATGTGGCTTTTTACTATTTGGTCACTCCTGTTTTCTTTTTGATTCTTTCTCCTGTTGATTTTAGGTCTTTTCCCTCCTTCCATTCTTCTTTTTTTCCTCCTATATCTTACAAATGTATTCCTCTTTCCCAATATTTTTTTTGCTTCAATGTATGGAAAAATACTGGAACTAAAAATCAAGCCAAGTATTTGTAAGTACTTTGAAAAAGGAGAGTAACAAAAGGATATAAGTTGTAGTTAACACAAACCTGTCAAAAATATATTAAATCTAGCTAATTCCCACTCAGGACTGGCTAATAGCCCTTGTCAGTAGGGCTGTGGATATTTTCATTAGCAAAGGAAATACAGTCTAGACACAAGATGAATCATTTGAAGATGAACTCAAAGACTATACTCAGCAGTTTTCTGCAGTCCACTATGAAGTCTTTTGATTAGTTATCTGGATAGCATGTCAGAAAGTGTTCTTATTATCCTTGTAGGCGGCATCCTCCTGGGAGAGTCAGCAAGCACTTTCAGGCAGGGGTTGGATTTTGAGATAAGCATTGGAGTGGGGAGGATCATGGCAGGAGAGAACCACTATCTTTCATAGGAGGTCACTTTGGCTGCTACTGACCACAAATGAGTCTGGTTCACAGTTGATGTCCTGCTGAAATCTGTGAGTGGGGAGTGTTGTAGGCGTGACCAGCTAGGCAATAGTTTGCATTCAGAGATGTGAGAGCCTTGGAGCTGGTTTGTGGTTTCCATTATTTCTGTAGGGATGGGCTCATGGAGATGGTCAGTGGGTGAGCAGTCAGAGTTATTAGAAACTGTGAAACTGAGAAACCATTGATGAATCTAGAGGAGGCAAGAAGGAAGCATGTTAAGTCATCAAATAAGTAAAATATTTCTACTAAAGCTGGATAAACCAAGAAGAAAGGGATTAATTGTGCCATGGAAGATTTCTGTTAGATTTTAGCAAAATGTGATGGCTAACCATAAGGTTAAATAAGTATTTATATAGATTCCTGGAAGAGGCTTTCATTACTGAGGGCTTTAATAGTTAAGTTAGAGAAGTATCTGCCAGGAACATCTGACATACAGTTTGATCCTGCTTGGTGGAGGTAGAAAGCTTAATGAATGACCTTTTTATTTCCCTTCCAGCTCTATGTTTTACGATTTTACGATAAGAAAAAAAGATTCCAGAGCAAAAAGACAGCTTTATATTTCAGTCAGTGGAGGATGTTCTAAAGAGCTGAAAATCACATTTTGAAAGTAGGCACATGTGAAGTTTGTTTGACAAAATACAAGAAAATTTAAAGATGGGCCCATGTAACTTTTAGAAGACCTCTATCTCCTTTTCTCTTATATGCTAGAAATTAGGGTGCCTGTTCTCGTCTGTAATATCATAGCATTGCTTGATTTATGGACTGTCTGATGTTTTACAAAGATGTTTTCCCCCCCTTCATCTATAAAAATAGCTCCCTTGGAGGCTTTTGATTAACATGTAACATAGAAATATTATTTTACTTGTGAGAATATTTTTGTGGTACTAGAAATATTCTCAAGAGTGTGAACTTTATGGGGAGTGTTTAGCAACGCAGATTCCACCTATTTTCCCACATTTGCTTTGTAATTTGAAGTCTGAGTTTAAAAAAGTATCAAGCATTTCCACTCAACATTTTCCCTAGTAAAACCCTATTAAAACCATATTTCTGAAACAAAAATTACAGTATGACCAAAATAGTTGGAATGTTCTCACTAAGGCGTATCTGCAATACTCGATAGTTATTGGCATTTTAGATTTATGAAGGACCAGCTGCGAGACATGCACAAACAAGAACTTTTGATTTATTTATTATTAATAATGAGCAGAAGCCTGCATTGGAAAACAAATTGCACAATGTGACAAGCTAAGGAAATGAGTAAAATCCTTGTGCCAAACATGTGATTGTGCATTTACGTACTGAATTCGTTTGCTCATAAGTGGTCAGAAAAATGCCCATCCCCCAAGTAAAAAATATTTCTTGCTTTGATTTTTTTTAAAGTTGGCATGACGAAAAAACATGATGAAACTGCCTTTAAGCATATACCAGAAATTAGTTTTGTTGTTTGCTAGTAATCTACCATCAGAAAGCCATCAACTTATTCATGTGATCTTTAACTTTGAAAATTATATTATTTTTCAGACATGCATAACTAATTATCGTATAATTATTTACAGAACTACCAGGGGAACTACTGAAATCCATTTTGTTTTTCGAGACAGCTTGCCAGGTCATGCACAGATATTGATATCCATCCAGTTTCCCACTCATAGAGAGTTTCCTTTCTATTTATCACTGGTATTTAATTCTACCAAATATCTACCTGACTCCTCCTTCAGATTTATCTAAAAAGTTAGTGATACTATTAAAAAAAAATAGCTACACTTTTTTTTTTAGTGCATCTTTGGTTAATATGAAAAGTAACATTTGATAACATACTTGTGATTGTCTATTTCTGTGCATAGGAAGACATTGTTCCTGGCAGTATGATGAAGCAAGTAGTTATTTATATATATATATATATATATACACATACAAGTCCACTTTTTTTAGGGAGGAACCATTTGAAAGACCAAAGTACTTACAAGTTTCTGTTTCTTGCAATGCCACTGGCTGATGCTGACATAGTTTTTATAATCAGATTTATCTAAGTGTCCTTTTTTTATTGAAGGAGAAGATGTGTCTGATCCAGTGCCATTCTACCAAAGTACCAGCCCAAATCATGCTTTATTGAATAAAAAATGGATTCCATTGTTCGACTGTAGTTTAAATTCTGAGGCAATGCATCAAAAAATCCTCAGGTTGTTTACATACTGTATGTTATACAAATAATAGAACTGGATTATATATTCAAAATATCTTGTTTGTTGGAGCATTCTGTTTAAAATTGTGATACCTCAGAATAATACTGTGAATGGGTATACGACCATTTATGATAGCAAATTTAGTAATTAATAAAAATTTCTGTAGATTTGTAGTGGGACTTAGTACTATTTTCTGCAGTAACTTATTTCAATTAGTAGTAGATCTGTTTACTTACCACTGGTGTTCAGTGACATGCTCTCTCATTCTTTTGATTAAAAGTAGGAACCATGGTAATATTGTTTATGTCAATGCTCCCCTTGGCATCAATAATTCCATACTCCATTATCCTTACATGTCTGTCTCAGGTTCCATGGGTGTGTGTAATTTTATATAGGTAGTAATCTCATATAGGGCTATGCTTGTTAGTTATGGAAATGTAAGCTTAGAATATAGAACAGGTTTAAAGTATAAACTTTTATAAAACAAATAATACCTATTTGAAAAAAATAAATTAGAACTACAGTCTACAGGATCATCTTTTCAAAATTAGTAATCTAATATGGCTTTCTAAATTTGAAACTGCAACATGAGTAAAAGAGTGAATCAGCACTCATTCTGAGATTTATCCAAAACCATTTCAGTTAATGAAATACACCTAATAGATCAGCAGGCTGTGGCTCACACTCTGCCTCATGCCTATAGGGGTTGAGATATGTAAAATAGATGAATATATATTTAATGGACAATCAGGTTAGAAGAAGTCACCCTGCATGGTTATTGACCAGCTATCAGTTTCACACTTACATGGTCTTAAACCCCTCATGGAGGTGCTGTGAAAGATGCAGAGCTTTCCTTTCTGAGTGTTTCAGAAAAATGCTTAAATTGTTTAAAGCTGAAAAGTATTGCCTGGCAGTTTTGAAACCCATTTAAAAATCTGCATATGAATTTTTCTTATTGATTGACATAACAGCAATCAAGGCTCTTTACTGTAAAATGGACAGAAAAGTCAAATATCATTTAAAAACAAACCCTGACTCTTCAAGAAAGCAGGTAAAGCAGTAAATTCAACTCTTTAGGATATGTTTAGTAAGAACTCCTGAAATTTAAATAAACAGAACAGTCATAAACCTTTAGTTTTTATGGTTTTCAAAATCCAATATCCCTGTTATTTGAGGAAAATGTACCAGGAATACTTTGGTGAAATTCACATTCCTATTTCAGGCTTAATTTTTAACATCTCTCTTACATTTTAGGTCCTTAATGTAAAGTGCTCAACATACTTTTTTTCATCTAAAAAACCTCTGAACTTCTTGCTTAAGGTATGACAAATGAATCAAGATGTCATTTCTCATAGGACTGAGAATTCCCTTACAGTTCATTTGTCTGCCAATAAAAAAATCTGCTCTTCCTAGTACAGGCCAGATTCTGTACTAGTGATCAAATAAATAGCATGTGATGACGGTGGCTTTTCAAAGATAAAATTGTGATTGAAATGCTGATGAATAATCATTATAACAAGTTGTCTTGCCTGAAGCAGTATTAATAGTTGTATGATTCAGAGTTATTTCTCTAAAGAAGGATCCAGTCTACTTCAAAATCCCTTGAGATTTTGGGAAATTAGGCATGTCTCTCTGTCTCTCCATGTGATGTCTTGGAAAAAGTTGTCTCAAACAGGTCTGTACTGTTTCTATCTATCCTGGCAGAAAAGGAATATACTAGAGAGCAGGGAACACTTAAAGTTATTTGGAAACCTACCTTTCTAGACTCACTTCATTCTGGGTGAGGAACAGCTTGATGCTAACTACTTGCTTGGATAGTATGGTTATCTAAGATAAAATACAGATAAAAATACATTATCATCCTATTTATACTAGAAAATATAATCCAAAAATTTTGTTGAGAGATGTAACAAAGGGAAAGAAAACACCACCATTACAATCTACTTAGTGATAGATCAAAACAAAAAGCTGTCCCATGAGGTCTAATTCTCTGCTAGATGCTTTCTGGCTGTTTGGGATTGGGATTCTCTCTTACTCTGTGTCTGCCTTCCACAGGAGTATCCCAGTCCCTGTGAAGAGAACTTGCTTTTATAGCCAAAGTCTTTCTTGGAGCCTTTCAGGGATCCCATTCAGATCTGGACTTCCCTCCTCTTTATCTCTAAATTTTTGATGGAAAGTTTTCATATACGTCCCAGGAAATTACTAGAAGCCTGCCCTTCCTTTGGATGTAAAAGTCATGTCTGCAGACCAGTCTTTATCCTATGTATTTGACTAGCTTGCAAATGACTTTGTCTGGAAGGAAGACCTCATCTTCTTGCCAGTGTTTGAAGGTTTCTTCTCTTCTCTTTCAAGAGATGTGAGAGGCTTTGGTTGGCTACCAGAATCCTTCAGATAGGGCTTTCACTTTGCTGTCATCTCAGTTATGGTTACAGTTTTTTGTGTGGATGTGTGGATCCACAAAATAATTCAGGTTAAGAGTAAACTTCTCAAGATGTTATTATTCAACAGCATCATTTCTTTATAAACTGCATATGTTCTGGGTAAAGTGCCTCCATCCTCTGAAACTTGTAATCAATCACCTATAAATTGTAAAAAAATGCTTCATATATACATCTAAATGAGATTAATGCCTGCACCCCACAACTTGCTGTTGACTGAGCCTAAACACATCAGTAATTAAACACTGCAGGATCATAATGTGTCTGAGGCAACCACAGCCAAAATCCATATTGGAGAAAGAAAATATGCTTGGATAATAATCTTTTCAAGTAAATTGTAACACTGATTACCTCTGTGCTGTAAATCTAAGACCTCTAAATGTACAAGGGGCCACATATCAAATAAATATGAATAAAATATAAATAATATTAGGTTCTCATTAATTTGTGGGATTTTTCTGTTTGTTTTTGAGCATCAGTGGATTTTTCATCAAGATATGTAAATAATAAAAAGAATGAAATCAGTATGTGATAAGAAATCCCAGATCAAATTGCTTTCAGAGCCTGGATAAGCTTTCTGCATTGCTTTGGTTTGTGGGTTGGTTTTTTTTCCTTTTTTTTTTTTTTTCTTTCTGTTACACCCACATATCTAGTTCTGTCCAGCTTCCAAATCTTGTAAAGCCTCAGAATAACATAAAATCAATACATATCCAATATTCTTGCTTTTGCCTCAACAGAAAAGAGCTAATGTTGCTGACAGCCTTTGAAAAGCTTTCCAGTTGGCCCAATATGGAATAAATTATCCTGAAAAAGAAGTAGAACTCTTTTCCAGCAATGCTATTATTGTAGTACATTCCATCAGCAGTACCTTTAAGTGTTTAATAATACATTGCAGTATTACAGGCTAATGGAGGATACTACCTTTATAGCAGAAAAACTGGTGCATACTTTGTATCTTGAGCTTTTTCTAAGAAAATTACTCCTCAAAGCAGGAACTGTGATTTTTCTATTGCAACTTCAAATGTTGAGTCTTTAGGAAGTAAACAAATTTAATGGGAAATGCCTGTGTAACTTCCTTAGGAAGTAATTTAGGCAGTAAAGGGAGTGTCTCATTATGTTCTGTTTCCTAAACATAGGTGCTGTGACTTTGTTTCAAGAGGGTTCTTAAGCATGTCTCATTTTAATTCTGTAAATCTATTGATGCTAATATGACTTCTTATGTATTAGCATGACACACACATGTGCTAAGGGATGTTCTTTTGTCACATAAGGACAAAAAAATCTAGTCTTATGTGTCTTGTTTCTGCTTCCATGTTCTGTTTTTTTCTTTTCAAATGTCCTTGCCTTTTTATCCTCTGCCTCACAGATTCAACTTCTTATCTTCTGCCCTTCAGGTACTTATCTATCCATTTACTTCTCCAGACAGGTCATCACACACATTTTGGTGATCAGAGGTATTAGAAGGAATACTAGTTTGGGCAATATCTATTACCTCATTATTGTCCCCAGCTGTCCTGTGTTTTTACCTCTTCAGCAGTGCCAACACATTTGTTTGTAGTTAAACACCTTAGGGTGAAAAAAATTTAATCGGCATTATTTAATAAATCCTGTTTGTGGGTAACTCACGTGGTTCATAGTGCAGCCTCAGACGTGGCTGGTTAGCACAACTGAGTTGCAGTTAACTGTAGTTAACCACTGTACAGCGGTGGAAATAATTGGACAGTCATGGAAAGGGTCAGAGCTGTCCTGGGTAATTTTGACAGTGCTCCGTACCTCAGAATAAGGTGTGAGAGCAACACTGCTTTAAGAAGTGAACATACCCTGATTTCCAGAGGAGAAGTTGAAAAATCCGTGGGATAACTAGTCATGTAGCTGGGGACAGCTTGGCCTCTTGCATTTGGGAGGAAACTGTCTGTACAGCAGTCAAAATTCAAAAGGTTGAGTCTACTGATGATCATAAATGCTTTTAAAATAATATTAAATTCATAAGAATGCACGCTATCAACAGTTGGAGTTTGCTTGCTTATAACATCTTTACATTTTTTTTGCCTATAAAACATTGTGATACAATCTGTTCTCACGAGCCCCTTTTTGAGATCCCAGGTGAAGTCAAGCCTTAATATGGTGATTCCAAGCTACAGAATTGCATTGAAAAGTCTGAGGGACTGTCAGAGATACTGCAGATCTCATACTAGTGTGACACTATCATCTTATGTGATTCTTTAAACATGCAGGTTTTGTTCCTACTCTTTTTGTACTTTTTTCTAATGGTATAAGGAGTGTATATATCTGAGTGTGCCCAATGGTATTCACCTGAAGCTTTTGCTAATAGTATTGTCAGCACTGAACGAAGACGGAAATTACTTAAGTTTAACTTTTTAGAGTGAAACTCACCAGATAGTTGCATAAAAAATATAAAAAGGGATAGGGCCTGTTAAGAATCAGAAACTTTTCCCACCAAAATGTATGATAATTTTTTAATAGAAGAATTTTATTATTTGTATGTTATCAACAAAACAATTATTTTTAAACTTTTACTTAGTTTAGATGTTTAGAAAGAAAAACAGCCACTGGATTAAGTATTTATTCTGGCCAATTTTCAGCTAACATATATATTTTTTAAATAAGAAAAAGATTTTTGTAGACATTGTGTTTCATGTTTTTATATGCTCTTGGCAGGAAAGATAGGCATAGAAAAGACATTCTGTATGAAGCTGTTTGCTCTCAGATTTTACCATTTGTTCTCAAGAGCTAGGTATACAGATTGGGAGTGCAAAAAAATAGCAGGAAATAAATTAAAAACCCCAAGAAACACACAAAAAATATACCCTAACAAGATAGTTTGTGGGAATTGTATATCAGATGGCTGATGACTATCACCAAAGGGCTATTATTCTTTATCAATTAGTGGATGTCAAACATTTAATTTCCATTTATCTAGCATTGCTTTGATTTTAGTTTGCAACCAGAGCATGGCTATACTTAACAAGATTAAAATTCACCTGGGTCGTTACACACTATTAGGTTAAAAGGGCAATGAGAAAGAGATACAGAGGGAGAAATAAAAAACATCAGTGGTATTTTAGCACTAAGAATGGATGGGAAACTGCAATAAATTTACAGTGAAATTGGAGCATAACCAGGAAGATGAAGACAATATTCTTTCTCTTTTTCCTTTTCTGGGGTGAATATAATTATTTTTTCCCAGATGCATTTTTCTTTATTTTAGGAAATTCTGGTTTGTTGCACACACAGAAATGTTGATTACCTTTCATCAGCTAATTTTATTTCAAAGTTTTATCCTATATGGTCTTATATGCTAGTATATTGCATCCTCCTACATTGCAAGTAACTGGAACACTTAATACCTCAGACCAAGAGAAGTTTAATAATTTTCCTAGCGTCAGATATGAAAACCTTTACTCTTTGATATTTTGGTAAAAGGAACTTTCTATAGCCTTGAGAGTTTTTGATTGATTTGGCTGTCTTGCCTATGAAACTCAGCTCTGCATGTAATACCAAATTTGAAATGAATGTCTGCAATGGCTGGTATTAGGAGTAGAAGAAAGACAAGGATAATGTAGAGGTTTTTTTCTATGATTTCCATTGCTATTGTTATATATTATTATCATAAATAGAATGAATGCATTAGTCCAGAGGTCTAGTTATGTGTCTGTGTTGTGGTTGGAGTTTATTGTTTGTAACTGAGAACACAGAACAGGTTTTCCAGGGTGCCTGATCTTTGCATGCAGAAAAGGTTGCTCCTCTAATGAGCAAGCTCTAATTATCCAAGTGTTAGAGGAAGAAGATTTCTAGCTAAAATACATGAAGGTCCAAAGAACAGAAGATGTTAAGTATGTAATGAATCAATTTTAAAATTACCATACTTGAGATTTTCAAGTTTGAATCTAAATTCTCTACAGTCTTTGGATTTTTAAAGGGTTCTGTTTCTACCAAGTGTGTCTGCATACTTTCTCCCAAAGAACAGAAATTTGTTTCAATAAGCTAACTATTTTTCAATAGCAAAATATATAATTTTTCTCCCAGCATTTCTACTTCTTTCCATTGTTATAAAATTTCTGAAGATTAGTATCTTGCTATAGGTGATAATATCAAGGACACAAAGTATTTATGTAGTGGTTGCTTTTTACTTATCCATTCTACAGATTCCATAGTTCAAGATTATATTATTATGTACTTGGATTGGTAGTTTACAGCAAGGATGCATGAAATTGAAAAGACTGACTAGCTATAAAACACAAAAACCCAAAACAACAACAACAACAAAAAACAACAACAAAACAAAACAAAAACCCCCAAACAAACAAAAAAAATCAGCTATACCTATTTGGCCATCAACCTGTAAATGACTAGAGCTGTTTATAATTTGTTGAAATACTTGGTAAAATTTCTGCTTAACCTTTTTTCTTCCTAGTTTGTTAAAAAAAACCCCAATCTAAAGAAAACAAACTACTTTTGATTAGCAACAAAAAAATGGCAGTGAATGAAAAGTAAGGAAAAGGAAAAGAAATATAACTGGAGAGCTGGAAGCGAAGGGCTGGGAAAGCTGGAGCAGGAGCAATCTCTGAATATTCTTACTCATGAAATTCTCTCAGTTACAGCTTTCCACCCAGATACTTTGCAGAAATGTGATCACATTGTTTTTGATAAGACATATGCTTGCTATTTTCCCTCATCCATTTTATCTGCTTAACTGTTGATAGGAAGTACAACCCATCTCCTCTGTACTTGGTGCTAAAGTGAAGCTGCAGATCTAGCTGATATTGTTTAGCTTTCTGCTGATGGCTGCCTTCCATTTCACTCAAGGGGAGTTCATCTCACTGTTCTGATAAATTATAGTTGTTGCCAATGGATCTTTTCTGTCCCTTTCTTCAGCACTGCAATCCAGTTGTCTATTGAGCATAGGGAAAAAGCTGACTGCCCAAGGTCAGGACATTTTTCTCTTGCTGGAAAACTGAGAGTGATCAGAATAATTCTGCCTGAAGAAAAGAACTTACCCAAGATACTATTATTAAAAGATCTTTTCATTCCACTTGACATTCATGCATCTACTGGTGGTAGTCAGTGTATAACTCTGAATCCAAAGAAACCATTTTAAAGCAAATTAACTCTAGTGGAAACTCAAAATCTTCCTGACATTTTGGACATTGCTTTAAGTCATGTGCTTGCCTTTAACAGTAAGCTGTTAGATACCATTTTGCTTCAGGAAAGAAGGTTTTTGTTTAAGATAGGTATGGTCAAGTTTCTTCTCTGTAATAAAATGGTGTGTCAACTTAAAGGCAAATCTGAGATTAATGCTGTTGAAATAAATCTGAAGTATGATTCCTATCCTGTCATGTAATCCTGTCAGCTTGAGGATCTTGTCATGAAATGTCAGACTTTAATGAGCCAGAAATTCAGTTTAAGTACTGAATAGCAACACTATAGATACAGAACTCTAATTCAAACTTCAGTACCTCAAGACACTTGTATGTATCTTTTGAGCTGTAATAGAGTCTCTAAAAATAATTATTTAAATAGCAAAGAAATATAAAGGGTCACGAAATACTTGCTCAGTATTATTTCAGCCAGTGAATTTCTGGATCCTAAGCACTTTCCATAGATTTGAGGTATTGTTAATCTTGAAGAGTTTTGTCAAAAGAGTTATAAATATCCTTTAAATGTCAAAGCAATCAAGAGTCAAAAGAAAGATCCCAGGTAATTCCTCAGAGAGCTGCAAATAAGAGTAGCCTCCTCTGTGCCACTAGCTCAACTATACCCTGCTGCTGGCCAGCTTAATGTAAGTTTGAGCTTTATTGATCTGCAGTCACAACTTTCTGCTGAAGATGGAGAGAGGAAAGAAAGATTAACTTTTCAACATAGTCATAAAATTTTTCTGCATCAGACCTATGAAAGCAAGTTGCTTTGAAATTGTTAGTTCTGTTAACGACCTTCCTATCAGTTTTTTGGTCTAATACCTTAAAACATCTGCCAGAGCCTAACCACAAATTTTAGCAATCTCACATGACATTTTCCTTTCTCTTAATAAAAATACCAAAATTTAAAAAAACCTTTTTGTTTAACTCTACTACTGCCGTATGCTGAAAGCATATGAAAAGTTAATGTGAAAAGCATAAATGCAAAGAAAAGCTTTTTAGCATGGGATTCAAGAGCACACCAGCTAGTGAAAAAAGGTATTAATATGGAAACAAGGGCAGAGCAATACTGATTTCTTGCAGTGTACTAATAAACCTTTTCCTGCTCTCCCAGTGGCTTAGCATGAGGTTGATTTCAAGATTAGCACCCACATCAAATTGAAATTTGACCCTAAACTTATGCTTAAACTTATGTCTGTGGTATTTGCTTGCTAGTGCTAGACTTGAATTCAATGCCAAGTGACACATTAGTTGTAAAGGCAAATAATATAGTATTTGAAAGGTAATTCACAAATTTAGAGAGTAAATCAAAATAGCAGGCCAGTAAAACTTTCTGCGTGACTGTGTTATTCTCAGAATACACCTTGCTAAAGTTGAAGGAATATAAAGGTGATGTTGGAAGACTGGGTGTTAACTTTACACTGAAAAAAAAAAACAAAACCAACATTCCTTTTACAGATTGAATTCTAGTCTTATAGGCTTTTAAATTCTTGCCAGGGGAAAAACACTAACCTATGTATCTCATATAGAATTTTAAGCATAGTTTTAAACAAAGCCGATTGTTCAAAAATCTCTAAATAATGTTCTGTGGGTAGGGATTGTGTTATGAGCAAGCTTTCTGTCAGCAAAGTATTGCTTTTACCAATGCTCTTGACATTATTTGGGACTAATTCTGCATCAGGAATATATTTCTCTGAATCTCAGTTCAATTTCTATTACAAGTTAAAAAATTGTTAAGTATCTTTTTCCTCCAGTTTCAGTGAACAGTGGACCAAGCACAATTGTTACTCTTGCATAGATGCCATTGGATCATACTTAGGTTTCCTTCTAATTTTGAGTAGTAAATCCAAAAAAAGCAACACAGTACAACCCTTACAATTAAAAATTAGTTCCTTTTGTATGTCATTATCATATTTCTTGGCTGAGTTTTTAAAAGGTAAACCATATTAAGTCAGAGAAAGTTAAAGACTGACTTCCTATGTCAGAAGAGCCGTATGTGACTCTTTGCAGTAGGATGCTCTCCTTTGTTCCATAGCTGTCTGTCTCCATTTAAATTATCTGCCAGCAAATACATGCAGTTCATATTTCTTACCGTGAAAATGTGAATAAATCTTAGGCACTGCTTCATTTCCAATCACTTGCCTGAGGCTCAGTAAGCATATCACATTGCCACATGCCACTTTTCCTGACCTTGTATCCTGGAGAACTTTGAACATCTAAATGGCTAAGTCAATCAATCAGGAATCAAACGCTTCTGAACATAAAACTATTATGGATAGTGAATAATTTTCATTTAGTACCATTGGTATTGATTTTCCATAAATCAGCTGTTGCCAGTTTTGCACACTCAAAGATTGAGCATGCTAATGGGGTTAAGCACATAGCAAAATTACTAGGTATACTGTATTTTGGAAAATGCAATTTAAAAAGCATTATAATGAATCCTTAGATCATGACAGAGGCATAAAATACTAGTGAGTCTGGCTGCTGATTGTGAATTGTACCCATGTACAGGTAGATGTGGGTAACTAGCTTAAAAACTGAATTACAATTTGAGAATTTAAAAGCCCAGCAGATGATTTCTGACTCCCAGAGAAAAGATAAGAAATCCTTCAGCATTTTAAATGCAGACTCAATCACCAAGGACAAAATTTACATGGTAAAGCTGCTATTTTCTACTTTAAGAGAAGAATTCTTTTCCCAAATGGGTACTAATTCCCAGTGATCACTCTCTGGGATAGTAAAGCCACACAATTTTGTCTGCTCTCCACCCTGTGTTGGCATATGAAACAGGTATAGCTAAAAGCAGAAAGAAAGTCTCATGCAGTAATTAAAAACCTAGCAAGGTCCTGAACGTGGTTTCTCCAAACAAGTCTTCAACAAACAAGTTCAGCGCAAGTTCCCCTCAGTTGCAGTGTGCTGGCCTAGCCCAGCACATCCATCCATCCATCCATCCATCCATCCATCCATCCATCCATCCATCCATCCATCCATCCATCCATCCATCCATCCACCCATCCATCCATCCATCCATCCGTCCATCCGTCCATCCGTCCATCCGTCCGTCCATCCATCCCTTGTCCTTTTCCCGGAGTGTGACTGTGCTGCTGTCAGTCTCTCACGTGTGACCTGTACCTGTCTGCCATGACAGGCACTGGTGTTGAGTTTGTGCGGAACCATCACGGCCACTCCTGCACTTGTGGGGTGGCAAAGCACTAAGGCACTCCCCACAGCAAACCTCTAAAGGAAAAGCTTTATCAAAAGAGCGTGTTAAAGTGATTATGGTTTTACCTATTCCTCCCTGTAGCCTTCTTAAATATTTAAGCATTTAATATGAAATAGTGTTGCTGTTATATGTATCTTCTCAACAGGATTAATTATTGTAGAATCACAGAATCATTTTGGTTGGAAAAGATCACTCCCATGATGGAGTTAATTGATTTGAAGTGTAAATTTTTTACATTAAAGTCTTAAAGCTAGTAAAAATAAACACATTAGGTGTATGTAATTACAGAATTTCATTGCAGAAACAGCAAGTACATTGAAAACTTTTATTTCTTTGTGTACAGAATGCAAATTAATATACAACAAAATGTTACACTAACCCAGTGTGATTTGTTCTTCCAATTAATTTTAGTATCTTATTAGAAAATAACACTTTTGTTACCTTTGTATACCTTTCTACTTTCATATGAATTTAGGTATAGTTCCTTAAGAAACCAAAGTATTTAAAAAAGAACCAGTTACTCTATGATGCATTCTGTATTTCTTACCTTTATTCGGTACAGTACAACAGAAGGGCTTAGGAAATTCCTTTCTTGTTTTAAAGTCACAGGTGCTGTATAAAAAGAACAAGCATGTTGCTACTTAGATTTTAGCAAATAAATTAATTTTCACTTGAAAAAAAAATACATTTAGGCTTGATTATATATGCTGGTTTTACTTAAAAGGCATTTTTAAAAATTATTTATTTTAAAAGCCTTATTTTTACTTAGTCATGCAAAGAAATCTAATAATTATCGAAGGTGTCTATGTGGATAAACCCAGCAATTTTATTATTAAGATTGTTCGCAGAAAGCCCAAGTCACAAGTGCTAAGTGAGCTCATGATTCTTCTTCAAATACCTATTCACAAAGCTTTTTGTGGTGTTTGCAGGGCTTTACTCTGGACCTTAAGGCTGCTGCTCATGTCTTATCTTTATTTAGCCTCTTCAAAAGAGGTGAGGGGAGAAAGATCAGACTTTTCCTGCTGAGAGTATAGGTTTTTTTCATCTCGCTACCTTTCACAGAACTGGCAGGAAAAATCCAAGCTGGTGAGGAAAAACTGCTTTTGATATCTCTGGGTAAAATCTCCTGTGTTGTCTTTCTTGTTCTTTCATCCAAGGCACTTTTATTTTCAAGACAAATAACTGTCACAATAAATAATCTTCACAAGTTTCAGAGAGCATTATTTGCTCCGTTGAATCTTCTCAATGATCTTCACTCAAATATCAAAAACTTTTCACAGAGGTGGGAAAGCCTTTTCATTCCCAAAGCAGGGAAACAGTATTGCTGGTACAGCAATCGAGCCAGCTTCACTATAGAAAGGAATGCAGTTCTCCAGTTGCTACGATGGAAAAAAACCTACAAGTAATTTCTGCTGTCATTCTTGGGGCTGTGGTTTCTTTTCCATGGTTCTGTTTCAACCTCTGTGACCTTGCAGCTGCCGCAGCCATGTTACTTAGTCTCGGAAATGAGGCCTTAGCGGTTTTTTTCCTTTATGCTGTGAAGACCATGACCCATTGACTTGTTATGATTTCTTGAAAGCTCTCCATAGAGTTTAATCCAGTTGTTCACATCTGGAAAATAGAAACAGAGCCGCCTGAAATTTTTTTTTAGGGGGGGTGATTTGGTGTGTTTTTATTATTCATCTGTTTGTGGGGGTTTTTGGTTGTTTTTTTTTTGTTTGTTTTGTTTGTGTTGTTTTTTTTTTTTTTTTTTAGTTTTTGTTGTTGTTTTTTGTTTTGCTTGGGTTTTTTTTCAGTGGGGACAATGAGGAGAGAAGGAGAGGCAAAGAAAAGGATCAGGATTTGGATTTTGATTAATTCTACTGCTTGCTGAATTAGTATTATCGTTTTGTAGAAATTTAACCTACGCAGAGAGGCCCTGTTTTATTCTTCAGGCAGCTAAAGACTAACACTAGGAAAACAGTTTTAGGATCATTTTACCTGCTCAGATGTGGAAGCAGCAATGCAGAAAACAGACAAAAAGGTAGCAGAAGATTCAGGGGCCAGGCAGATCCTTTATGAGTGAACAGCACAGCAGTATCTGGTCAGTGGAGAACATCCCTCTTCCCAATAGAGGTGTCAGCCTTTTCAAGCTACCCCTATGCCAGGCTCGTTGCCATTTCCTAGGAGGGTCCAAGGCAATAACCACTGCAAAGTTTATTTGGTAGGGCTCAGTGCAGCCCTTTATCTCTTCCATCAGTGTGTCTCAGTAGTGATGTGCAGCTGATGAAGCAGGAGACAGTGCTCCAGTGTCGGTAACTGCTATCTAATCCAGGAGGGAAGCTGCATTTCAACCAAAAAGTTCAACAGGAAAGTTGAGACACAGTTATCATAGTGAAGCAGAGTGAAATTCAATGAAGGTGAAAGATAGATACCCTTTAATAAATATCTCTTGACGTTTCCTTAATGATTGAAATAACTTTACCGTACAAAAATCTTCTTAGCAAGACACAATTATATGGTTGCCAACTGAAAAAAACCCACCTCCACATTAAAATACCCCTTCATCCAGATTAAACACAATGTTTTGAGGTTTCTAGAGGTTTCTGCTACAATCAAATTACTCTGTCAACAGTGGTATCAAGATCTCATTAGAAATGTTTGTTGGTGGGAATAGGCTTTACAGGTGGCTGCATTCCGGTCAGTCATTTTCTTTCAACTTACTCAGAATGAACTCAGACAGGTAGCAGAAAAAAAAGCTTTGAGGTTTGTGTTTGGGGTTTTGTTTGTTTATTTGTTTTAATGATTATTTTTTTATTATTTGAAATCATTCAGTCATCTAGCACTTTTCCAACATCTTCCCCAATTCAGCACACATTCCCTGGGGACAAGAGCTAGTTGTAGTGGAAGCCAGTGACCTGGACAGCCAGACCATGTATTTTACAGTCTAGAAGTTTCCATCACACTAATTTGAATATAAAACTTGCAATTGCATTGCTGCTTGTCTGTGTGTAGCAGAACAGGACACCATCACATACTTCTCCAAGTATTAAAATAACCAGAAATAAGAGAGGGAGAAATTATTTACAAAGGAGAAATCTCATGTGATTGATGTTTATTAATGCTGTCTACAAGCTGAAGCAACCTATAAATCCACAATGTTGATGGAAGTTTATTTATTACTGTACAGTCACTGAAATTATAATGATCTGGGCAGTAGTTTTCTTACTGAAGCAGTAAGAAAGTCAGATATTTTACTGGCAAAAAACCTGGAGCACTGGGGAATTATACAATGAGATCTGGGAAATTTAAGTTTGTTGGTAGTATAGAGGTGGTGGAGCTAGTCTGGGAATATGCAAGTCAAGAAAAATATTTCTAGTGAAAGAAAAAATTATGATATCACATAGAGTTTAGTGTCCATATAAGACCTGAAAATTGATTTGTGTTTAGAAAAGACAGGACTTAGCTGTGATGAAGTGATATTCATTTCTGTATAATTATATGTGATAATGTCTACATGAATACATTTGGTTCTGAACACTAGAAAAGCAAAAAAATGCCGAAGAAATACCTTAAGAAGTAAATGGAATGGTCAAATATAAGGGTGTTTGTAGATACAGGTAGGTGTCAGATAAGGAAAGTAAGATCAGCACAGCTGCATGAAGAATGCCACAGCAAAATAGATCATATTCTCCCATGTAATACTATAGAAATTTTCATCATCAGGTTCATTGTGAGTTTTCCTCATCATCCCAATTATCTGAAAATGTGCTATTCTTTGTGATATTTCCTAGCGATAATAAAGGGGTATAACTTAGAGCAGTGAAAATAAACTGCAGGGAAAATGTAATATTTTCAAAGGTTTTAGTAAATGAATAAATGCAACATTTGCAAGCATCTTTGAACTACTGGATGTACATTAACTAAATTGATCTGTTATACTTTGTGTATTTTGGCAATTTATTCATTATCATTACTTCACAAGTCAATCTTCTCCACTTTATACTTTTGAGGTAAGATTGCTCAAAATATTTTTGACTTGATGGTCTATATAACAGGTTCTGACCCTAGAATCTTCTACTCATTTTACATTGTAGATATACTAAAATGAATCATTATGAAATATAATGTTTAGAAGTTGTTGGATGTATCATAATGGCTGTTTCTAACTCTTTCTATGAAACCAGTTCTACATGCATTTCATTAATTCTTAATATTTTATTCACTGATTCTTTCCGAGACTTCTCTCTTATTCATTAATTCATTCTGATGACAAGAAAACCTCTGTATAACTTGGAGCTGCTCTTAAGAAGAAAAAAACCCAACTGTATAGAAACCGTTTTACAGGGCCAGAAACCTTGATCATATGCTGATTACTGCTTATTGAGGAATAAATAATAAGTATGTAGGTTCACTGGTTATTCCAGAAATCCAAATCTTTTTAGTATAAACCAGAAATAGAAACAATTTTGAAAAGACAGAATTGAAGCTAATGGAAGGAAATAAAAAGCCAAAGATTTTTTTTAAATTAAATGTATTTTTGTTCTCTTACTGATGAAAAAAGGAGTAACTAAATTTTATATCAGTGTGTTCTACGTGTTAACATTACTAGGTATTAATATTCTATCTATTTGGTCAAGAAAAGCTAAAAAAATATATTACTAACCTGACACTTCAAAATCATAAAAGGATTTTGTTGATATTTTTGTTCTGGCACTGTTCACCTTTTCCAGGAAGTTGGACATCAAAAGTAATGTAGCTCCAAAAATGTGAGAAATATAAGAAAAATATTTTAATTTCCTTTAATGATATCAATAAATAGTGGGTTATGGGATATGTTTGGAAATATCTTAGGGAGTTTGAATTATGTTTGAATAGATCATACTGGGAGTATGGATTAATTTGAGAGCAGAGAATTTCTCAGGCTTACCATCTGTTATTTTTAGATTGTACCTTTATTAATGAGAAATTTTCTGAGTGAAGATTTTCCACAGAGCTTATATAGCACTGTCAAAGGGGATGCCCCTTTCATTTACCAGTGGTATAAGTAGCAGGTTTAGTTTTTTGGGGTTGATTTTTTTTCTTCACTGATTTGATCAGTTCTTACTTGAGGCGCTCAGAGTAATGCTCTAAAAATACAAGTGTTGTTCGAGGTGTCTCTGAAATATTGTTCTTAATCAGATATGAATAAATTTCTGAATATTAAAGGTAGAAATATTTCCTCTAGAGACAAGTTTGTGAATGTCCATTGTATCCTTAGTGGTTTGAATACTTTAAACTTCTTTAAAATTTTGGCTAATCAGCACTTTTTCATAACAGCAAATTCAGATTTAGTAAACTTACTGTGCTCAATAATTGCATGGAAAAGATCTCTGTCATTTCTGAGGCAGAAGGATAGGAGCGAGCTGTGCTGTTGGTTGCAAAAGTTGTACATTTGCTTTGTGTGGATTTGGAGCACAAGAAACAAAACATTAGCATCATGTCTGTGATATGATAAGGCTAATAAGCAATTCTGCTTATTTCAGTTAGTTCTAGGCCATCACTTCCCACCAGATAGAAAAGAGCATTGCAATTTAATTGGTATGGAAATAATTGGTGAAATTTATTTATCTGGGAAAGCATTTTGCTCTGCATTCAGTTTTGCTCAAAAATAGTTAGCAGCGGACAATTCTAAAGGGAAAAGGCTTGTGTTCTTTTATTCAGAATTCTCTATATTTTTATTTTGGTGAAGGAGTAAGTTAATGAGTGTTTTATGCAATCCACAGATGTGAAGTTAAAAATGAAATTTTAATCTAAAGTCTATAAAAGCAAGCACACTTCTGAGATTCATTCCTATAGTGAAAACTGTTACCACTAAAATGAATAAAACTGAAATTATTGTTGCTAGCGTTATGGCAGCTTTTTGCCCTTTTGGAGTTTCTAAAATACATACAATATTATGTATTTTATATACATACTGTATAAAAGTCTAACATCACTTTAAAACATATGCATGACTCACCCTGACCTTTTCATCTCACACAAGTATTATAACTGTGACTTTGGTGATCAGACTCAGATATAGCGAGGTGATTTGCTAATAATATTGGAGGTGGCCAGAAAGATAGGCTTTTTAACCATTTGTGGCACTTACGTCTTTCCGTCACTTTACAAGGAAGATGGATTCTGATTTTCATGCAGAAGGGTTGGTGACAGTGCTCTAAATAATATTGAAGAAGACTGCATTATCAACTCAAGCAGGTAAACTGATGTGTTGCAACTCCTCCAGGATGATTCAACTTGCTTAAAAAGAAAGAAGAGATATATTATAAAAGTATTATAGTCTCTTTACTGTCTCCTGATTATTGTGAGGTTTCATGGTTTCTAGAATTTTTAACTATGAGGATTAGGATTGACAAGGGTGGTTACTTTTCTTTGTTTTGTTTTAAATAAAATCTCAGATTCTGCTACGATTACGCACTTCCTGAAGTTTGTTTGCAAAATACTAACCACTATTGCCACATGGCAACTGAAAGAAGGAGGAAGCCCTCTGCTGTGAGGACCCTCCAGCCAGAGGCGGTGCTGAGCATTACTGAGAGCTCTCCTCTGCCTGAGAATGAAGTGCTCCCCCATCACAGAAACAGGGGAAATATTGCTCTCAATAAGTGGAAGAAGTTGCAGGAAACAAAATGACATCTGCATCTTTTCGGTGCTGCTTTTGCATACACAACAGTTGACAGTCCTCCAAAATGTGAAATAAATGTTTCAAAAGTCTCCCTGTTATCTGTTCATGTATGGATGGAACATGCATTAACTGAACTGAGTCCTTCCAGTCTGCAGTTCTCCCATGACTAGATAAATAACAATAACAAAATTAAAAACAGTGTTGCCCTGGGGACAGTAAGTCTCTCAAGATTACTAGTTTGTATTTTTACTGCGTCAGCAAGGATGTAGATTTGTAAATATCCCAGACTACCCAAAAGGGCAATAAGTTATTCCTCTTTTGTTGTTTTCTTACGTAATATACTTCCTTATTTTCATAGAGAAGGAAATATAATGCTGAGAACCAGTGCTAGAAGTTGCCTACTCAGAGTCTTTCTCATAAATATGAGTGAGTCAGAAGTTGCCAATTTGTCCAGGAAAAGCTATGTAACACCACCACACAGAGATGAAAGAAATGTATTTTCTTAAGGATGCCTTGTACTACTAGAGTTTTAAGGACTGATTAATTACAAAGGTCAGAAGTTAATCTTTGTTTTCAGGATAAAACCTCTGCTTTGGGAAGAAACTTGAGTCATTTACTGTCAGCAGTGAAGGCTTGGATTGCATTAATTTATAGTTTGTATTCTGCCATGAATTGCTGTGAAAAGTGCCTCTGAAGTGCTATTACATTGAAGTGACAGTGTCAGAGGAAAGCATGTGTAACAAGGTCTGAGCTAAAGGATGTAGGTATCATTCTGGACTCATTAAAGTCAAAAGAGCTCTCCTGTTAACCTCAGTTATGATTTCCACCCACCCCACCTCTACTAGACAGCTGCCAGTCTTAAAATGACAGATTGGGCTGGGGTTTCCAGTACAATCTTTCTCAATTTGTAACTAAATTCCTTCTGTGTGTGTCTTGTTTCTGACATCATGTTAGCTGTAGTATCCAGGAAGCTTTTCAACTGACTGGCGCTGAAATACTCCTTTTGTGCCTATGGGACTCTGTGAACTCAGTTTAGTTGCCTAAACTTCCTTATTTAGTGTCGTATGGACTGCTCTGATGTGTCTGAAGCACTTGTGCAAAAGAGATTGAAGGAGCCCTCAGTTACAGTGTGGGTAATGTACACTAGAACACTATCCCACAAAATTATTCAATTTTAGTAAGGCCTTTGTATTTTATTCTGCCTTTTTTGATTTAGACTTTAGAGTCTTTCAAATATTTGTTTTGAAAGTATATTTTTAAAATGAACACAAATTACAGCAAATAAAAAGGGGATTTAAAGTCTATACATAATATTGGATTCATGGAAAAAAATTCTGGTTTTAATTTTTTAAAAATGAACTTCAAAAAATATTGACTAAGTTTCTGTCTGATCACATTTCCCACATGGTACTCTTTAGTAAGGGGCCTGAATTCACCCTTTTTTCAGCCTTTGACTTTCCTACACAAATACTGCTGCAAGATTTCTTTTGGAGTAATTCTCTTACGCCTTCTTCCAATCTGAAGGACTGTTTTCCTTTCTGTCTTGTCAAGTTTGAACATAGTAGTTTGAGCCAGAACATTGCCCCATGGCGTTGTCAGACTTCTGACTTGTCTACAATGTTGTATTACTTGCCTGGGCTTCTGGCAAGGAGAAGTGGATTCCAGGGGCTGCCAGGTAGTGGAATATTAAAAACAAATCTGTAAGTGGTATATCCAACACCTTTAGCTCCTACTCAGCTCTGAGCACTTGGGCTTTAACCAGGAGGAATGAGTCCTGAATTTTTTGTCAAAGAGTGAACATCATGCCAGAATAGATCTGCTCTGGACAATGACATTTTAGGTTTTATGGTCTTCTTGCGAAGTTCTGATGCCGTTTAGCAATAATTTTGTCTTCAAACGAACAGATTCAGGGTTTCCTTTTATTTTTTTCTCTTGAAACTGGTTATCTATATTGCTCTTATAGAAACTTCTGTCAGCTTTTTGCCAAGATAAATAATTCTCTTAGTAACATAAATTGAAAAGATTTAATCTCATTCTGAATCTAAATGATTCACTAATCTGTCTAAAAAGCCCACTTTCTTTCAAATCTATTATACTGACATCTGAATTTTAGCCTGTTATGTGATAGATTAAACTTAAACTAACTGCCCTCTAACATTTCTCAAACTTCCCTCTCTGTTTCTAACCTACAAAAGATGTTTCAACAGTGGAGTTTAAAATGATCCCAGATAGACTTATATTATTTTTTCTTTCAAACTTCAGGTTTCCAAACTATTGCCCATTTAGAGAAACTTCTCTCTCTAATAAATATCTCTGTAAAATCAAGTTACATTTTGATCAGTGCTTTCAACTGGTGATACTATTTTTTAGAAATGCCAGCACAGTTAAATATTATATCCAGATGTTTTTATTTAAAACAATTCTTATCAATTTTATTTGCAAAAATCAAAACTATAGCACTCAATTCAATCTTGTGGGGTGAGACAAAGTTATAAACTCACCAAAAAACCCCAAAAGAAGTGCAGTTTACAGTGAAAATATTCCATTTTCTCAGCATAGTTTTACCACATATTATTCATACTTTATCAAAATTTTAGCTTAATGTGTGTTAACTGAAGTGACCTAGAGTTATTGTCCAGTAGATACAATCATTCTTATTGTCTGATTATTTTGTTTTGTTCTTATTTTTATTAGGTTCCTTCTTTCTGCTTACTTTGCTGTGCACCATATTAGAGTGATCGTCCTCCTAGAAGTTACTCACATAGGTAGTCACAATTTAATCCTTCTAAACTACTAGAATCCTATTGTATTCAAAAGTTTTCTGAGTCTGAGGTATTTTTTGATTTTATTTTTCTGAGGAAGTAAAATATCTTCATCTGGAAAGGATAGCTCTTTGATTAAGAGATGGTGTGATTACCACCGTAATTCATCTAGCCTCTGTGATATGTTCTTGTATCATCTTCAGCCAAATCTGTTTGTTTTGTTTTCTTTTAAGAAGTAGATCTTTTTTTTGATTAGAAAGAGAAAAAGTAAGGGCTTTACATTCTTCTTTCCCCATTTTTCTATGACAGCTCTGTAGGAATCTGTATATTCTGGCTCCTAATCCCTTGGAAAAGGGAGAATTGATTCACTGAGGTAGTGGTAGACAAACCACTAGCACACTTTAACTGAGAAAATCATGCTTTTTTCCTGCTTCAGAGAGTTCAGTCACAGCCTGGATACTGGCATCTGTATTTACTGTTCTTAGTGGGCCTGTATCTATTTTTTCCATATAAAGTGGAATAATAGTATTTACATGTAGTATTAATATTAGCAAGAAATCATGAGATGAAAGAGTCCATGAAACTGAAAGTTGTTCTGAGTATATTTGAGTCCTGATTTTTTTTTTCCCCTTTGGAGATGGGTGAATTTCCCTACTAGACTGAAACTAGGTCAATGAGCAGATAATTTATTCACATGACTGCAAGTATTCTTTTAGAGTTGTTAGTTTAGCAGTTTTCCTTATTTATGATGATATATATTAATGATATTGTGACACGTTCAGCTAATTTCCAGTGCCTACTAGACGTGTAACAGTTAACCACCATGCATATAGAAAAGAGGGAGCAGGTCTTGCAAGGTGCTGTATGGTGTAAAATTTCCTTGACACCAGTAAAATTCAGCACTTTTGTTGCCTCCCAGGTCTGTAATGGAATATATGAAAATATTTTATTGCTCTATTTTAGTATTTATAGTTTTGCCTTTCATGTGTTGGGATTTGAAACCACAGTACAAAGCGACAATGAAATGTGAAACTTTCAAGAGGTTGATTTTCATTTTGAAGGCATCGTAGTGTTCCCATTTAAAAAAGTGGTAATGCACTGCAATTAGTATCTGGGCTGCAGAAAAAAAAAGAATTATTCTTCTGAATACAGAATACTCATAAAAAATACACAGTCCAAGGAGTTTTTATTGGTTGGCGGCCACAGAACTTGGTTTTGTCTGGATCAGAACTCTGTTGGCTTTCTGGTATTCTGTCTTAATACTCTTTAACAGTTCAGCTTAATCTAATTTTGATGTTTAATATTCCTTTGTTTAAATAGTATCTCATTTTAAGGAAAATATTTTAAAGGGTATAATTGCACACTCAGGTTTACATTAATGTCCTGTGAAATAAGATACATGTTAAATTAGTACTGGTTAGAAATTAACTACTACCATGAGGCCTCTGTATTTCTCTGTTAAACTGCTAAAAAGGTAAAATTTGGGAAAATAGCTAACTTCCACCTATTCTTACCAACAAAGAATTTGTAAAATTTTCAGCAAACCTGATGCCATTCCAATGAAATGGAATGGAAGTATTCCTGAAAAGGAATACTATGTTTACTGTGATTAATAGCAGAATGAAATAATCTCTTGTAGAAAAGCTACACACGAAATCAGACTCCATCTTCAAAAACACTACACCTAATACCCTTCTGTCCAGCCCATCGGATTTCTTCCTGGAACCTAACTGCGCCTTATGACAAAAATTCAAAGACTGAGATATCATATGAAGAACCAGGCTCTAGTTTTGTGCCTGGTCACTTTACTCCGGGGACACCTAAGTCAACCATTAGTTTATTTGTTACTGACTACATATTTACATTCACAGCAGAATCAGAGAATAGTTTGGGTTGGAAGAGCACTTTAAAGGTCCAAACCCTCTGCAGTGAGCAGGGCCATCTTCAAGAAAATCAGGTTGCTCAGAGCACTATCCAGCCTGACTCTGAATGTTTCCAGGGCTGGAGCATCTACCACCTCTCCGGGCAATGTTTCAGTGTTTCACCACCCTCATTGTAGAATGTATTCCTTTTATCTAGTCTAAATCAACCCTTCTTCAGTTTAAAATTACCCCTCATCCTATTTCAACAGGACCCCCTAAAAATTTTGTCTCCATAGTAATTTTATGGTATCCTATTTAGCAACAACTGACCAAACCTTATTTGCCAAACCTGCCTTCTCTCCCTCTCCTTCTTTCCATCCCCTAAACTAAGTAATTCTCTTCCAGAATGTTAGAAAATATTTATGAGTTATTGGAGGAGAGTTTTGGAGTGCAATGAAAGCCAAATAGGAAATATAGAGACTACTTTGGTTTTGTCCAACAGATGTTTCAATTTTTTGCCTGAAATCACAAAGGAACTTAGGTGCCATTGACAAGGTGAGGCATAAGGCATAAGATATGTTTATCTCTATAACTTCTTAGGCAGTATATAGGCCAAAATATATATCTAATACAAGTGTGTGAGGAAGGTGTTCCAATTTCCAGATTTTAGAGTAGTACAACACTACTGTTTCTTTTATTAACAGTCCTCCACTCTTCAGTGATTTAGAATTTGATTTTACTTTCTAGGAACATATCTTACCTTTCAAATTAGTATTCCAACTGCTTTAACTCAAACCTGAGTTAATGATAAAAATTTTACCCTTTTCATAGGTTATGTTGCTAGATAAAGAAGCATTATTCTGACCTTCATCCTCTCCTGTTTTCCCTGTATGTTCACAACAGGACAGAAAGATTATCCAAGCTTGGATCTCTTTAGTAAACACACTCAATATTTTCCTTTCTGTGCTCTCAGAAAAGAACTATATTAAAAAGAAATTAATTGGGCTGGCAGGCTGATTTTACATTCTTGCACATGGGCATTTTTCATTGGAAACATAGTAATTTTTTTGACATAATGGAGTTTAAAACCCAAATTGAAACCATTCAAAAATAATCTCTCTATAGCAAGCTGTAAGTCCTCTGCTTTTCCCACAATGTTTAAGAAAACTTATTGCAATTGTCTATGAAATAAGTACTTTCAAATAAAGTAGTACTATTTTTGATTTCATGTACGTGACATTATATGTTTTTAATTGAAGAAAGAAAGATAATAGCAAACTCACTGTGTTATGCAAACCAGACCCTTTAGATATGCAGAACAGTTGTAATTTGAACTTTAAAAGTGTAGAAAAATCCCTTGCTTTTTATTTGAGCTGATTGAATAAGTCAGCATTTGTAAAGTGGACTAAATGCTCCTCTGGCAAGAAAAAAATTGTCCTCATTTTAGGCTTCTCTTGTTTCATTAACTGTTAAAGTAAATGTTTTGAAGATAAAAATCACTGAATTCTTCCATCCCTTCCTGATTTGCTCAATACAGCGTTACACAGAATAAAATTTTCTACATTACTTTCACAAAGTAATTTCTCACTTTTTAAAAGTAACACTGCCCTTGTTTTAATTATTACTGACTCAAACAAACTGATGAAAATGAAATTTTTTGGGGATACTCCATTGCTAAACAGGCTAAGTTCTTTGTGAGTTGGAAGGCTAAAATGTTGCCAGAATGCAACTTAAACTTGTCTCTGCTAAACATCTGTGCACTCAGAGTTACCAGTTTTATGTCCCTTTGACCTGTTTCATTTGAACTTTGCTGGAAATGAATTTTCAAACTACTAAATCAAACTTCAGGGTTTGAATCACTACTGGGTGATGATAGGTAGTTGGATGGCTAACTCACCACGGGCATGAGGGTACCGGAGCTTATATGTTCTCAAAAGAAAGAACCAAAAAATTACGAGTTGGGAATGGGTGATGGTGGAGTTTCCCTTTATTATAAAGAAAGCAGATTTTGCAGTGTGTTTGTGAATAAATGAATATGAGAGATGATAATACAGAAACATGCTGGGATGGATGAAATTTTCATATTTTTAGCAAGTAAATAAACCTATCTGAGCAGAATTTTTGAGCAGACAAGCATGAACTTATTCTGCTATTTCAGGACTTGTAACATGCAATAGACAGGACTTCTGGATGGCCTGACCTGGGAGAGGGCAATCCTTGCCCACAGGCTGCTTGGCAGCTCATCAGTTATTGTGTACTCAGTGGTGAAAATGGCAGAGTGTGGGATAGATGATGTAATATACACAGACTCATCTTGAAAAGATGAGCTCTGCTATTTCTGCTAGATTTATTTCTGTGTGAAAGAGGCAGGATTTGCTTTTGTGCTGATGAAATCCGCTTGTAAAATCATTAGTACTAGAACTATCCAGTTCTACTAGGGAAATAGTTTCACCTATATTTTCTGAAACTTGGGAAACAACATCAGCCTTGGGTTTCCCCAGGGTTACAGTAATTATGTCAAATTCTCTTGGTAACAGTCCTACTTATGTGATGGGCTTGCCAGTATTTTGAAAGAGGTACCCTATATGTTATATGTGTTTGCAATCTTGTTTCCATCTAAAATGACTTATGTTAATTATTTTTTGCCTGAAAGGACTCTCGGTCTTCTTCTGGGAATGCATTATCAGTGTGTTTCTGTGTGGATGTAAGTTCTTAAGTGAAGTGTGTATTGCTCCACAGGGAGCAAGACGGGTGAGAAGTGGGTGAGGTTTATTGTTGCAGTGAACTATACTAATGGGGATTCAAAACATAGCGGAAAAGGACACTTTGGGATTCATTCAACAACATGCATAACCTTGGCACTGATCCCAGTGTATCGGTGTTGAACTGAATAAAGCAAATATTGGATGCTGAACGGAGCTTTCTGAAGTGCCTTGCATGTGTTTCTGCTTTCCACGATAAACATTTGTGGATCTGTTTTTAGTTAATATTATTGACACAGATTAGGTGAGGAAAAGAGACCCAAACTCAAAAAACATTCAGAAGCTTGCTTAAACTATTAGTTTATCCCTTCTAATGCTCTGAGATACTACTTCAGTATGCATTTATTTCTGTGGAAATACCAGGTTGTCTGATATGTGTTTCCTAACCCTAGCATGTTTAATAGCATTTCTGAGAGAAAAGCTTGCTGCATGATTGATATCATATTTTACTGAAGACCATGAAAAACAGGAAACAAAAAGTAAGAAAACCCTTGGTATAACTTTGAATCTTATTTCTTTAATGTTGTATTGCGTGACTAAAAGAAAATGAGGATGCGCAATCATTTCCTGTGTCCTAATTAAAACAAAAAAGATCTAAATGCTACAGTATTGCACTGAACCTCCTTTTTAGAATTCTTTTTGTTCTTCTTTCTCCCTCCCCACTGAAGAAGTCCACTGCACTCCAGTCTCTGAATGTTAATGTCAGTGCAGGTTTTCCCATTATGGAAGCCCATCTGTACAGCTTTTCAGCCAGTAACTGTGTGTTCTTTTCTAACTGAAGCAAAATGGCTTCAGCAGCGCCTCACTCTCTGTTGCCTTCTCCCACACAGGCACTCTGGGCTGCGATAGCATTTGGCAGTTTTTTCAGATGTTTCTCCGTAATTACTTGTGCCTGGTTTTTTTCTCATGTTTGCCTCTGTGAGAATGGCTTACAACTATGTTTATAGGAACAATGCTTTGTAGAAAAGATCCAAAAATAACTTAGATGTTATGTTGCTAATTTATTAGCTGCTATTGTGAATTTGGAGGTAGAGTTTTATTAGGAGCATTTGTGCAAATAGTTCATAATATGAAGCCTGAAGCACAGTGTCTTCAAAGCCCCTAAATATGAGTGGCACTGGTCAGCCTGTCATTGCAGACCATCCTTGGTAGGTTTGACAGCAAGCAGCTTTTAAAATTTTCTTTTTATGGACATTGAGATGGCTAATAAAAACACTCACCTCAGCCCTTCTGCAACGGCAGAAGAAAATCACCTCCAGCACTAAGCAGAGACCTGGCTTACTTTCCTCAGCAGTCTCTGTGCAGCTGTGGAATTACCACTGTTGGAGTGGTAGTCCCACCGGGACACCAGTGCCAGTAATAGTTCACAGGGGAGATTTGCAGGACACAGAAGTAGACATCCCTTCTCTTGTCTCTGGGCTTTCTCTGCAGCAGCTGTTTTTGATAAGTGATTGCTGTGTTCATGGAGGTTGAGCAAGGATTACAGGTGATGAGTGAACATCTCTCTGGAGGGATGTACACAAGAGTACAGTTGAAACATGACCTCTCCATTACAATACCTCCTGTTTGACAGTCTAAAAAGAATCCCTTTTCAATCTTGTTTTCAAACATGCAGTCAATATATGAGCTGATCAGTGAGCTGCCAGCCTATGTTTCACTTGTGTCCTTTCATCTAAGAAAACAAAATCAAATCCCTCCTAATTTTATGTGTTAAGTGAAAAGACTATTCCTTTTGTATTGTTTTCTCAGCTGAAAATATGCAGAAAAATATCTAATAATGCATAGAAATCAAAACAGTCTTTGAACACACTTCTTTCTCTAATGAGAATATCAGGCCAAATACATGGCAAAGGGAAGTCACATTAGAAGGTGCTTACATAAGAGTAAATGTTGAATATAAACCACATTTTCCTCCCCACTTTTCTAAAGCTGCTAATGAGAAACAGCTGCTGATATGAAAAATACTTGAAATACATTCAAAATTATTTGCTCTGTATCTATATTTGATAAAATATGATGTTCTGAGGTTTAGAATCTAGAAACCAGGTGTCCTGGGAGCCATGCAGTTTTCTGGAACAGAACACGAGCAATAATCACAGGAAGGTGTGTCTCTGGAGTAGAAGAAGAAAAAGCTCATGGGGAGAAACAAACAAATAGGGTAGACATATGTGGCAATCTATACACATTCACAACACCTGACCTCATCAAACTGTGGTCTCTTTAGTGGAAAACTTGCTGAAATGAAAGCTATTTTTATAGTTAAGTTAGATGTGTGTGATATTGCACCTTTAAAAGATGAATATTTACTGGTTTGTAAGTTGATTAGTCTTTTGATGGTATTTGAGGATTCAGCAGCAGACAGAGCATATTAATGGTTTCTAGCCCTACTCAAGCTGTTATTACTGGTATATTCTTTGAGCAGTATACATAATCATTTTGGAAACCAGAGTGTGGCCAATAGTGATTCAGGCTAGCAGGTGTAGAAAAAGTTCATCAGCTAGCTAAATCCTGTCAGAATTTCCATTACACATAATTTTGCTGATATCATTTTAAGTACTGGTTTGTAATAGTTCATTTTGCACCAAAACCTGCCATGCATGACTCTGGTTTTGTTTACAATGAAAACCAAGTCATTTGGGATCTGAAATACCACATTTCATGTTTCAACTTCCATTTTATATCTACACAGTCTGATTTTTTTAATTTATTTTGTACATACAAGTTTTGGGTTTGATTGAAATTTAATTTTCTAGAATCACTCCAACTAGCAAAGACAGTAATACTTATTTTCCTATTTTGGTTTTTTTTCTTCTTCAAAACTCACCCCAAAGTAGTTGTAAGATCAAATTTGAAAGCTTAGTAAATCAGTTTTCCAAGTAATTAGTCTATGAGGAGGTCATTCATAGAAAAGTATTAGTCAAATGGAAGAGTTAATTGAGGAACAGTTTCCTTGGTGTAGTACCTTTCCTCATAAGGGACACCAGCCCTTAGTGAAAATCAGTATCCTTTTGTATAAAAAGTGAGAAATATATCCTTCCTTCCCTTGTTCCTGTGGTCCCACAACAGCATTGAAGATCCTTACCTGCATCTCATCAGGGCCTGGACTGAGCGGTGCTTGCCTTCAGTAGGCTGACCAGGACATTGAGAGCTCAGGGATGTGTTTGAGATATATATCCTCAGGTCCTACTGAGCCTGCAGAGACTGGCAAAGCTCTGCAGGCTACCTGGGAGAGCCCAGGTAGTCTCTGAAAGACTCATTTTTGAAGCACAGGATCCAGCCTCATCCAGATTTCTCATAACTTGCCTCTGAGGAGTGGGGTGGCTGGAAGGCAGCTTTCTACTCAAGGAAAAATGCATCTTCTCATTCAGTGGTGAATGAGAGTGTCCTGGCTTTTCAGACTCTGATTGGTATATGAACCTCTAGCCTCAACACAAAAGATCATGGATGATGAGAAGCTGTACCTCTAACACAGGACTTCATGGAAATTTTGAACTGTACTCCCTGCTGTTTGATACCCCTTGCCCTATGTGTCCTGCATGTGGCTTTCACCTTCAGACTTGCACCAACATTGTTCAAGTAGCTTGTGTGTGTCAGCTCTGCTGATGTCTTCTCATCTTGCCACTTGGAAATGCTCTTAGAAGGGATTCTATAGATACAGGTAGGGCCTGTTGGACAGGATTCTGGTCTGCCAGTCATGGCACACTGCATGAAGGGGAAGGGAGCCTGGGGATGGATCTTTGGTTGCATGCTGTTTCACTGGGACATGAAGGGCACACCACATTTTAAGACACACTGGCATATTAAATTTGGGCAGTCTGGAAAAAAAGAAATTGCAGCAGGTTGTACTGATAGGTTCTGTATTTTTGGCACACCAGCACATATTGACTTCTTGTTAGCACCTGCATTTCCTTTACACAATAAGTTTGTATTTCTCCTTAGACTGAAGTCCAGATAAAAGGGAATAGAAACATATTGGGTAGCTGTGGAGATGGGCATGTGATACTCCATTATGGCAGTGTAAATGTTGCTCAAAGCCTCTACAGCATTTCAGCTGCAGGCACAGGTGGCAGCTGAACAGTGGTTTTCAGGCCAGCACTTGCAGGATTCTGCCTAGTTCTTTTTTCTTTTGTATCAGATGCTTAAGAAAATGTCATAGTCATTAAGTTACTGAACCTGATTTCACCAGCCATTTGGCCATAAACTGGAACAAGTATCAAGGAAGTCAGTCTGATATTAAGCATTTGGTCCCACAGCATAGCAGAGCAGTGTCAGTGGGGTAGTCAGTCAGAGGTAGGTAGCTGTCATGAAAATCATATGTGACATGCAGGAACACCAGGATACACTTCTGGAACCAAAATTGCTCAGAGGGTCTTTCATCATAGAGCATTATGCAGTGCAGATACACTCAAAATATCTAGGCCCAGGCAGGCAATGTTTAGTAAATTAGTCCCTCTATGTTTTGACCAGTGCAAAAATACTTAAAATACTTAGAGTCTTTTGGGGTTTATTGAAATATTTAATCCTATAAAGTGTGCTCATTGAAGGTTTTGTCGTCATCTCTACAAATGCAGTTCTCATCAGTACATTACTGAACGGTTCTCTTGGGACTCGTATCTGAATGTTTTGCCCTTACCTTCCTAAGCAGAGAAGCAGCAGGATTCAAACCCTCTCATTTGCATTTAATGTCTTTAGACTCTTTGCTATCACTTTTTTAATGACATCACATATAAGATGAATACTCGGTGGCAATTTCTCTATTTGTGTATTCCCAAGCTTTGAACACACTTGGAGCTAACCTTGTGCTTCAGCATCCAATCCATTTATAATGTATTTCACAGTCTTATTTTTCTTGATCAGAAGTATCTATCTGCTGCTTGAGGCATTTATAAATTATTCATAGAAACACATACAAAAATTATATTGCATCAATATTCACAAGACAGCAAGGTTTCAAATAACATGTAGGCATTTTGCTCTAAGCTATTTAAGTCTGTTCCAGTTTTGAAAGAACTATTACTTTTAAATCCTCATAAATTTGTGGGAAATGATAGTATTGATCCTTTTATTTTTGTCTCACTGCACATTCAATTTGTATCCTAGAGAGTGCACTGTGTGACTTTTCCTGAAGCAAAAAAGACAGGATCATTTATACAGAAAGGAGCTATGACATATTGCATATATAAAATAGCTTTATAGTTGGACAGTGATTAAAAATAAAATGTGCATTGAATTAATCTCGTATTACAGTGTTCCTACACATTGTCAAGAATCCCTAAGAAATGTGCTTATCAAGAATTGACAGAGTATTATGCAAACATTGACTTTTTATTGCAACTCCAGTCTGGATTTATGCCAAAAAACCTCTGTTATATTGTTATTTTGAGTAACGAGAGGCATTTATAATGCACTGAAGCATGAACAAATTTTGGAGGCAACTTTTATATCTCTCTGAGGTCTTTAGTATGCTGAGACCCTACAGCTGAAGTCTTCCAGGCCCAAGGATTTCTATAATACTTACATTTCAGATTTTTTAACATATGAATTAGGGATTTTTTTTCACTGTATGGGGACGTATTTTAAGTACTCCAGTAACTTTAGAATGGACTAGGATTCTAGATTGGTTTGGAAGCAGAACCGCAGTTTCCTGGAAAACTAAAAATTATACAAGCATACACAAAAAAAATCCTTCTAAAGCAGAACCATGGAATAAGGTGGTGACATTTCAGCGGAGTAGAAGGTCCAAAATTTTACTTTGAGGAAATCATAGCACTTTTTTCATCTGCTTTTACAAGATTTTGGTAAAACAGGAGCAGTACAGGAAAGGCTTGAACACTGGTCATTCTAAAGCAACTGTGATGTTAGACAGTTCATTTTTGAGCAGCTTTGGATCCCCAAAGCTGGAAAACAATTTTCAGACTTTTGAGTCTCAAGCAATTTGCCAGAGGAATTGTGGAGGAACTCATGTGGTAATCTAGAATGAACCCGGGTACATCTGTGATCAGTCCTGCCTGTTTTTCATAGGAATTTTGTTGGAACTGACATATTCCCAGGAGGCAGCTAATTTTCAAGGAACTGGTATTTTTGTTGTTAGGCATTTAGCTCATCGTTTGATAAAAGTTTGAGCATAAGATGTGGTTAACGGCTCACTCTCTCTCAATATGTATAAATAGTTCCAGAGATGCTGATGGCTGATTGCCATATAGCAATAACTGGTTTTTTTAATTTAAACCTGCTGCACAAATGACGGCAAGTGATGTCCTCTTCTAATGGAGTTCTCATTTTTAATGACAGAATTCTGGACAGAAAGAAAATGAGTGGGCCTAGGCTGGAAAGATAGGATGGTCTTTTGCTTTCTTGGTAATTCTAATATCAGTTCATTTGGTGACTATAAAAGATGTTTCTTTTTTTCCTCAACATAGCTTTAATAATACCTTGACAAATTTGAAATGATTTACCCTAAAAAATTATCTACGTTACTAGGCCTTTAGGGTAGGACTCAAATAATTTTTGTGTATTCACATTTGGGTACTTGTGATATTCAAACAGCAAATACTGCATCTGTAACAGTATGCACGTGACACATCTGTATGTGGTGTCACAGCAGATGAAGTGTTAAAATTCTGTGCTCTCTCTTTTGAACAAATCTCAGCATAAATACTTCATTGCAGAGTGGACTGGTCATAAACTAAAGTTCTTTATTAAATTCCTGTAAAAAACACATAATGGTTTTGGCACTGGAAATTCAAATGCCTGGCAGATGGACTGTGTTTAATTTTCAAGCCAAAGGATGGGTATTTTCTTAATTGTCAGTAGTGCAACGGAGGCTAGTGCCTAAAATTCAGGAGGAGTCATAAGGGGGCTGCCCTTAGAACTAAAATAGGGAACATATTATGCACAACTACAAGGAAAACATTGTTTTCTCTTACAGTTAAGGAAACATTAATTGGTTTATTTTTTCATCTTATCATTATCATTAGTTTAAGCAAGTGAGAACTGACATTCAAATGGTGAGGAGATCAATGGCTCTGTTTGGACAATTAACTGACTGACTAATACCTTCTTCACAGATTAGCACTGCATTTTGACACTGACACAGTCATAATTTTCAATTTTGCTAGTGGGTGTGGTTAGTTTTCATAACATCTCAGGAATATTTTCCTGATAGGAACAGATAAGGAATACTTCAGGCTAAACTAGATCAAGTTGAAAAAGTAACTACATGTTCTCATGGAATAGTACAGGCTTATTTTTTTAGAAATGTCATTATAAATACTGCTTTCAATTCTACTTTTTAATGAGAAACTACAGTAAAACGAACAGAATTTTTGTTGGATTTTTTTGTTTTTTGATTTGCTTGGTTTTTTTGAAGCCCTACATCTTCAGTTTTGACTTTTATTTTTGCTTTCTTCCCTCATTAAAAATAGAAGGAAGTATGTAATTTGGCACTTTTGGTATATATGTTGCCTTTATTATGACTTTTAAAAACTTTTTCAAGCTTAGAAAAATAATTATGGGAAAAAAAATAAAATTTGTGACTTTGCCATTGTGTACTGAAAGTATGGAGATATTTTGAAAAGACAAAGGAAAGAGGGAAATATGAGCATTATTAATTTTATTTTAGGCAGTATGAAAGTAAACAAGGTACAACACAAGTTTAAAAAGCTGATATTTAGATGTTTGTGTTTTCAATGTTTTGTAATTTTTTTAAAACCCTTGTTTGAAAAAGGACACAGCTTTAAAATTTACAAGTATTTTCTAAATGGTTTTGCAATAACCTAACACATTGTAGATGAACAGGAACCATTTTAAGATCATTAGGTATGAGCTTAACTTGGTCACCTTCTCAGTGCTGTCAGGTTTAATTCTTCAAAGATCAGAAAGTACTCAGCAGTGACCACTCAGTAAAGTAGCTCCATTTATATCAATTAAGGTATAGAAATCTAGCCCAGCTGCTAATCTGACCTGCATTTAGTGCCTGTTACTGACAGCTATGAACAGGTTTTATTCTTATTATCAATGAAGAACCTCACAGTTAAATTAAATCCGTTGTAACATGGAACACCCAAGAAATTAAATTACTCCCATGACAGAAAACCTACCCGAGTAATGGCTTATGAGCCATGATGTAAATTATATTTCATTTCATAGCAGGACAGAACAAAGAGACAAATAATTGAAATATATTTCTGCCAGACAGTCTCAACAATTTTGAAAAAACACTTTTTTTTTTTTTCTGACAAGAGAAGACCACAAAGAACTGTGTAACTTGTCCATGTCTCCTTTTAAGCAGCCTATTAATGCGGTGTACTGACACTTGATACGGGTTTTGAAGTGGTGTTAGCCACATAGTTGTGACGAGAAAATCTTTTTCAGTATCTTATTTTGTTTTGCAAAATGCAAATTATTTTCACTGTGGAATCAGGGACTTTTGTGTTTTGTTTATCATGGAGATATTTTGCTCATTTAGCCTGACAAAGTTTTTTTTTAGTTTAGTTTCTAAAACTACCTCATACCTAGCCTTAAGAAAATTCTGCCCACGGTTAGGTACCGCAATGTAAGGTAGTAAAAATGTGACATATTATTATGAACTTAGATAGAAAATGAGTGTGCAGTGGCAAATATTGACTGCTTATGTAGTGTTTAGTTTTGAATAAAAAAACTTTCCCTTAAAACATTCAGAAATGAAAATGTTATTGAAATTTTTGGCCTTTCCACTGGATTTTTAACACGTACGAAACAAAAGTTGAAAGCAGCCATAAAGCTCACGCAAAATGGCAACATATTTCACAGAATTTCAATACCAGTAAACCTTATCTCTTCCTGCAGAATTCACCAGGGCTGTCTTTCCATGCAGAGCTACTCCACTACAGTGAAAAAGCAGTATTCTGTATATTACAACTCCACCCCACACTGAAGTCCTTAGTACAGTATTCTTTGGCTCTCCTTTACTATCCAGAAGCCAAATCATCTGTGTTTGTGTAACTTGGTAAAAGAGAATTTTTAAAGTCTATTCAATTTAAAGGAGCTTCTGCTTCTAGGTCAGACAGACAATAATTCTTCTCTTTACTATTAAGCTTTACATGCTGGATCAGTAATTCTAGGCCATTTGAACAATAATATCTGAACATTATGGTATCATTCATGTATTCCCAAGGAACTAAACTGATTGCCTGAAGAATGTTTTCCAGTCAGTTTTCAGTGAGATCCAGGTTTTTTTCCCCTGAATAATTCTCCCTTGAAAATTCGAGGCAACATAAATGAGTTGCACATGTAAAGACTCAGATTCACATGCCAACTTATCTCAGCAAACACTTAAATCTCAGTTCACTATCCAGCTATTGATACATGAATGTAAGAATTCATTTGTTAATACAGATGTCTCTAGAAAAAATGTGACTACTTATTTGGAACGATACACAACTATTTTTGCACTAAATTTATGTAAGTAATAAGCATGTATATGGCTATTTCAACAAAAAATTGCTAGCACTTCTACACTAAATATGCATGTTTAATACAACTCAGGTGTTTACATCTTGCTTGAAATAGTTATCTTTCCCAATCAGAAATGTCTAGGTTATTCTTGCTCTATACAGGAAAGGAGTTTTAAACTCCTAACGGATTCCATTTTTTTATTAGTGATACCCCACTATGTCAGTCTGACACACTATCAATTTATGAAGTAGGAAGCTGACACTTAAAAGGTGACAAGAAGATAACTGTATCCATGTTATTGAAAAAGATTTTTCACTGATTATATTTTAATTAGCCTTAAGATCTGCCTCTGGCTGTACGACGAACAGCAAAGCTTGTGGACTTTGAGGCTACAAGCAACCCTAAGAACTGTTTTCCTGAAAAACAGAGATCACTCAGTCTTTGGTATTTAAAGCACCTGTTCAAAGTTTTGATATTTAAGAATGGGCACCCCAATTATCGCTAGAAAATAGAAAAAAATTGATTCTGAAATATCTACCATCAATGCCCAGGGGGGAAAAAAGCAACAATCAAGCATGTCATATCTTGCAGTCTTGTCTAGACATGTAAAGTAGTTTTTCTAGTCCATTAAAATTTTGCTCAGATATTTTTAGTCTGAACTGGATGGATGCCATGATTTTTCTAATTTCTGGTAGAAACTAGCCAAAAGTTCCAGGAACACATAGTTTTGGAAACATCTAGCATGCATGGTCTTCTCTAAAGAAAAGAAAGTGGCTATCCCGCTATCTGGTGCAATAGCTCTGTTAAACTGGCATGCTTTTCTGGTTTATCTCTGTGAATGTCATTTTCAATGGGCAGTAGGAGGTCCTGAAATCTTTCACGTCCAGACCTCATTCAAGGAGGATTTCTACCAAAGCCACTGTCAAGCAAGAATTCTTGCTCATCAGAGATACAAAGCTTCAGGCTAGTCCTGGATTTTTCAGATTCTGAATCCTATCTCTGCAACAGGTAGCCTCAAGTTAAATAACCTGTAAAAAAATCAAAGAAGAAAAGTGGGGAAGAAAGAATGTTTTCATTCAGACTCAAGAGTCAGAGCCCAGGAGTAGCAAGGTTTACTTGGGCCCTGTCCTGAATCCAGTGTCCCTTGAGTCTTCAGAGTAAAACAGTAATCCTGGAAAGTTGTTGCGGTTTTGGTGATTGGTCGGGTTTGGGGTTTTTTTTGTTTGTTTGTTGTTGGTTTTTGAAGTTGTTTTTAATTTCTTTTTCTCTGGGAAAATTTCTAGCTAGCCCCTCAGAATAGTGAATCCTGTACTGACTGGAAGCCAATTTTCCTTTGATACTCTGTACCTGCTGGTATTTGTAAATTCTCAGTTTCTCTAAATAGAAAATTGGTGTCCACCAGGGTGTTACCAAATGCTTGACCTCACCCAGGAAGATGGAAAAGACTTAATCACTGACTTAGAAGTAGCAATCAACCAGGTACTAGTGACTGCATTTCATACCAATCAGTTTATATATTTGGAACTTTAAAAGTACCAGTTTCCCAAAATGTAATGCCTTATTGTTGTAAGTGACAAGGACCATAAACTCAAAAGAAAAAAATATTTGTGGAAACTGGCAACCAATTGGATAACCCATTAGAAGTGCAAAAAGACAAGATTTCATAGACATAAAGAAATTATTCTGGGCAGAAAATAGCCTGATCGTAAGAAAGTGTTAGAACAGTGCTACCAAATAGAAGAAAAAATAAAACAAGTTTTCTGATGAATTTTAATAATTAAAGATAATGAACTTAAAAGTTTAAAAATGTGTCTGGCTAACACGAAACTTAAAACCAGTTTCATACCGAGACAATTAGAAAACAGTCAAAGGACTAAGAATGAAAACAGTAATTCCATTTCTAGAAGCACATCGTAAAATCAAGGATCATCAATGCAAAACAGATAATATAGTCAGTAGATATTTCTATTCTGTATTTGGAACTAAGCTGCATCTATCAAAGATTTATGGAATAGATTTACACTTTAAAACAATTTGAAAGCTTACCTCCTGCAGTAGAGGGGAGAATAAAACAGTATCTATTTCCTCCACCACCCCCCAGAGCAACAACTGAGTAACTAACTCTCAAAAACATTAAAAGAGCTTACAGAGTCATATGACAAAACAGTAATGTTTGTTTGGGTTTTTTTTCACAAACCTTATAAGTTATTAGACTATTATATGATTTATCCTTTAGTCTGTGCCGGATTCTACTTATTTCTTATTTAGGAGAAGTTACTCTAAAGAAATTTTATTGAGAACTACAAAACATACTTATTTTATGGTTCTATCTACCCCATCCATTGAGGGATATTGCTCAACATGTTGAGGGGTTGATGAGTTGGATAGGTCACTTTCATGAGTGTTCTTGATCATCTTTGTAATCTTTGTAACGTCTCTGTACTTGATAATCTTTCAGTAATTTTCATATAAATATATTATTCTGTTCTAGGAATATTTTGGTATTGGGGGTGGGAGGTTTTAATTTATTTGGTCTGAATTTTGAGAATTTCCTACATCATTTCAGAGCTGAGACATTTGGTTTCGTTGGCCAGTGGACTGTAACTAGTTAGCAGATGTCAGATCACAGACCTCTCTTACGAAAGTTGTGGAAGTGCTAAATTGGCAAAGATTGAGATGAAGTCACTGTATTTAATTGAAGCTTTGCCATAATATCCTTAAAGTCCATGATCAAACATATCCCAATGCATTATGCAGCTGCTCAAATATATTACTGCTTCGGCAGCAGTATGTTTTTATTGGATTCAGCCCATGTGAATACCCTTCTTAGGGGTAGCATTTTACACAAATTATATTAATTTCTTCCATGAGTTGTTAGGCTGGAAGTGAAGTCTCCTGTAGGAGAAATAACTGTGATCCAAGATCACGGGTTCTATTTATTACATTTCACTCAGGAAAAAAAAATTAAAATATGTTTATTGGATTACCAAATAAAATAAAAAACTTCAGATGGCACAAGAGTTTCCTCTCCATTTTTTAGTCATTTCAGCCAGAAATATCCCTGCTATGTTGTGCTTAGGTCCTGACCTTCTTATATTTTATAATAAAAGGATGTTCTTGCCATTGAGCCTCTATTCAGCATGAACTCTTGCTAAACCTTATTTCCACTGTAAAAGGTTTCTTTTCATGCCTTCCTGCCATGTCCTTTTGAGCCACTGAGATGCACTTTGTAATCCCTCATGGTTCATGCTTTATCACCAGAAATAAAACTGAAATAGCTCTTCACATAATTTTGTCTAATAAATTTGGCTGTATTTTGCTGAAGTAAAAAAATGGCAAGTTTTAGGTGAAGACTCTATAATGAGAAGCCTAAGATGGTAAAGCCATTTATATTCAGCTATTGAAAGATTACGAAGAGCTCTTTTCATAATGAGTATAAAAAATAAATTAGACAGTGGGAGTGCCACGAGCTGCACCTTGCACCTCACAGCTGCATTCACACATAGTTGCCATTTTTGTATCATGTCAGTCATATATTTTATACAGTACGGTGTTATGTGCCACTGCTTCATCACAGGTGAAGCACAGAAAGTTGTAGGGCCAAAGGAAATTAATATCTAAAGGAAAATTAAAGGGTTTAACTTGGGAAATGCTTATAGGAACTCTCTTGCTGGAGATATGATATTGTGTAATTATACTCTGACTATGGAATTAAACATAGATGCAGGAGACTTGCCTGAGCATAGCCAGATTCCTGAGACAGGAATTTACCTGTAAACAAAAACACTGCCAGCATGGATATGTCTATGGTCTATCTGCATGTAGGACTGGACTATGGGAAAGCTGAAGGCAGTAATGCCTTTTCCAGCTGTAAAAGATATGAGCTCTTCTGCAAAAAACTATTGTTAAGCAGACAGCCATTTTGCTGCAGACAGGAATTTTATCAAATGCTTAATTACAAAATCATATATAATATGCCTTCATAAAATAATTGTGCTCAAACAAGCAAATAGGACTTATATTTAAAAAAAGGTTAGAAGGACATTGGCACAAAATTGTTGGTTAATTATTTAATAAAGAGGCTATTTTATTATCATAGAATCATAGAATCAGATGGGTTGGAAAGGACCTCTGAGATCATTAAGTCCAACCCTTGATCCACTACCACCACAGTTACTAGACCATGGCACTAAGTGCCACATCCAGTCTCTTCTTAAAT